>JAWWEU010000158.1:27777471-27999826 GCA_035583155.1 Acropternis orthonyx | reverse complement strand
AACATCTCCAAGTTGATCAATGTTAAGTCACACTCCTTTTTATTCAGCGGTGGGCAAGTACTGAGGATAATCCTCCGTAAGTACTTCTGATGAAATTACAAAAGCAAAAATTTTAGATTTTCAAAGGCCATTATATATTCATGTTAAATCCTGCCTTTCCATTCTTCCTTGCTATATAAGTCTTTTGCTTCTGGTCCATAAAAATCCTTGGTATGATGTATGCTTTTGGTCTTCCGTGAATTGATTCCCAGCCTTGAATGTAGAATGCTGATTGCTTGTCAGTTTGAAGAGACACATCCTATCTTCTTGCAAAAGTTATATTCTTTTCCCAGTCTATCTTTGTCCCTTATCTAAAATCTATAAAATTCTCTGCAAGTAAATTAAAATGCAAGGTTCTTATTACATTAGAAGTATACATGACTTTGGCCTAAAATAATTCTACATTAGTTCTTTATTAACTAGTTTCTATTTAAGTGTTAGTTTATTAAAATCTTAAAACCTTGAAGGAAAAATTTATCCGTACTAATAAATCCAGTCTTAATTGGGAATGCACTCATTTAGCAGCTTTTTCAGTATAACTTATTTAACAGCTCTCTTTCAAGAGTTAATAGCCAAGTTTGAACAGAGAGTCACTTGTTTGACTGACTAGGGCTTTATATGTGTGCAGAGGCAGAGAACTAGAAACTAAATCAAATATCTGAAAGTTCTAATGTCATACTTAATCGGTCCCTGGGTAAAGGGCTTTTGGACTGAGGCTTTGGTTTGGATAAACATTTTGTTTCTTGTGTTGCTTCATAATAACGGTTTGGGATGCAACTATTCTGTGGCAGTTACTGAACACTTTCTAGGTCACCTCTGCAAAACTAAGGGGTTTTTTGTTCAGAAATAGATATACTTAAGAAATCTATAATATGTTTTATCTCTTCCCGTGTCTGTTATGTTTAATGTTTAATCCTTGCTTGGCTTGCAGGCAATTTTGGAGAAAACTGTAGGGATCTGAGAAGGTGGTCATCTTCACTGAGAAAATCAGTTGTCTTGAAATAGAAGGTGTTTCTTTTAGGGAGCTCTTTTTGGTGCCAAGCAGCACTATAAACACCATCTTCATTGGGTGACAAACTAGAGGACTTTGTTTTCATAATGGAATGGCTTAAATATCCACACATCACGTAGAGACAGATGCAAAAGCCTATTTGATAGCACTGACTTTAACAGATCGGTTTATTGCATATGTTTTCTCCAGCTGCTTCTGAAAATGCTTTTGTTGCTCAGCTGCACCCTTCATTTGAGACAAAATGTGTAAAATACTTTGTCATACATTACAGGAAATGATTATTCACTCAGTTGTTGCCTAGGTATTGACATTAGAATCAAATGTAAAAACATTGTACAATTCTTAATGGGAATTACTCTAATTCTTAAAAATTATTAAAAACGTTTTGATGTGTGAAAGCTTTTCTGTAGGGACGTTTCAATGAAACATAGTAACATGGACATACCAGTCAAATGTCTGGGTGTAACAGCCCTTTAGCTAGACTGTTACTCAATACTGTAGTGCTACACACTTAACCAAAGATGTGGATTTTGGCAGGCACTCTTGTAATAATCTAGATGTTAATAGCTTAATCAAAGCTGGACTGTAGTTAATTTAACAAAAATAACTTCAAGGCAGTTTTGTGCTTACTGCTCTCTTATTTTTGAGGCCGTCCTGCATAGCTGTTTTGTGCAAATTATTCTAGACCAAGTGTACAGATTTTTTTTTGTGCGGAAGAATTGTTTTGGGAAAATATTGAAGTTAAAATCTGATAAAATGAAATCTGACTAGATCAACCATACTGTCACTGCTTTTATGACACTTTACTATGTATTCTTAAAACACATGAAGTTTGTTTATGCATTAACACTTAAGGGTTTTTACAGTTAATTGTAAGTTTAATATAACAGCAGTAAGTAGTGTAACTTTGTTTCATGGGGAACTTAACTGTTTTGAAAATGGTGAAGATGTTTTTCAGGTTTTAAAGCAAAAGTTCTGATATGTAAACAGAGATACTAAGGATATTAATCCTGTGACACTGGTAGAATTATGATACTGCCCCGAGGTAGAACTGTCAGTTTAAAATACCTTAGTTACCAGCAATTTTTATTGAACTTATATTCTGTTTATGACATATCTCTTCACTCCTTTATTTAAAAAGTAAAATCAGTCAATCAAATAGAGAGTTTAAAGAACATTATGATTTAAAAAGAAATTACTGCATTAACAATGCAGCCAGACCAGTACAACCTCAGCTGCCTTTTATTGGGGCTTTTGAAAGTTAGAGATAATAAAGAAGAACAGGGCAGCAATGTCTGAACAGTAGTGATCCTTGTTTCATGGTAGTTGTGAGTTCTGTGTGGTCTCAGACACTTGAGTCCAGCCCCCAGGCCAACCCTATGCCCTTGCTTAGTTGTGCAGCAGAGACAGCATGCTCCCAGTGGACAGAGCTCTGTGCCAGCAGGGATCGTACCCAGACAGAATTAACAAGTCTCAGTGGACTTATCCTTATGGTTCTGAGGTTTGGTAATCCCTGTACCCTCTCCAAGTTTCAGAAGGTTGGTGCAGCTTAATTGGCATGGTGCTTGATTCCACCAGGACTTATTAACTTAGAAGAGCAGCATATGAAAGCAACTGAACTCCTTCTGGGCCAAAGTTGAACCTGGAATATTATACCTGTGTTTATGTAGCACTTGCCTTAGTTAGTAGCTTGGGCTGTTTTTGAGCTGGATCCATGTAGAGTAAGTT
Source organism: Acropternis orthonyx (assembly GCA_035583155.1). Taxonomy (NCBI): domain Eukaryota; kingdom Metazoa; phylum Chordata; class Aves; order Passeriformes; family Rhinocryptidae; genus Acropternis; species Acropternis orthonyx. Next base: position 27,997,047 of record JAWWEU010000158.1, on the reverse strand, counting down.
TAGACGTTTTGCCATCGATGACATAACTAATGTGCAGCTTACAAAAATGTCACAAGGTTAATAATGCATGCACCTACATTACTGTGTTCACTCAGGTCAAGGATGTGCTCTTGAAGGAAGTCGGGCAGTCATTCTCACTTGGGAAACTTATTTCGAAATGGTTTGCACTATTTCAGTGGATGAGCTATATTCTTTTTGGAGGAAAATATAAACTGAGTGCACTCAGAGACCTGACAAAAATCCATCATTTTAGAGGTTAAAGATTTCATTATTTCAGTATTTTGACTGGTGTCAGGCCACATAATTACTGCTTTTCTTTTGTATTTTTGGGACCACTGTAATATTCACACAAATTAATATCTTGCTTATACAGCTGCTAGTTAAAATACAGCTGTCAAGAATGCTGCTTACATTCAGTTTCACTTGAGATAATACTTCCGCAAGCAACTGAAGTTTTAAAAATATCTCAGAATTGTTCAGTTCCTTACACATTTGAATAAATTGTGGAAATTTGAAGATCACTATCTAGAACACTGAGAAAACAGTAAATGTATCAGACACTGATCACTGAACTGTGCCGACAGGGTAGTAGGACAGTCTGCAGAGAAGTTCAAGATGCTGTTCCTCAGATGTCTACAAGGGTATTCTACCTAGATCCAGCTTAGCGTCTTCTAACTTTTCATACCTAACCTTTGGTTTGTACTTGCTTAGAAATTCAATGTCAAAGGCCCCTCTGACTGTTGGAAGAGTATCTACAGGGTGTTCTGTAGCCACTGACAGTAAAGAATGTGCTATGCAGTTCTCTTCATTGTAGTATCTTGGATTCATCTTCCTCTCTTGTCCAGATCTCTCACTTCTCCAGTGAGCAGTTTCAGTCTTGGTATCTGTTGATCCTCACAGCTTTCACAGCAGAAACAGAATTAAACTGTTCTCTCTGCTGGTTGCACATTAGTAGTTACATATAGTAGTGAGAAAGAGACCAAGGCTTTCTTTAAGTCTAGTGTTGATCTTCAGAGTCACAGGCAGCAGAGGTGCTAGGATTAGTCCCTGCAAGAATTAAGTCAGTAACAGGGCAGCTTTCTACAGCTTTAAAAATAACTGTACAAATTTGGGGGGAAAGAGCAGAGTGCTTCAAGGGAAACGGATTCTTGAAGTCCTACAGATAATTGTGTTTGACATCGTCTGACTAGAAGATTGAAAGACTAAGTTTGTTCTCTTCTTACTGTCCTGTTCCTTTTATGCAGTAAATAATAACTTCGTTGGCTGCTAAATATTTGCTTTTTAATATAAATAAATAAAAAACCCAACAGCCGATTTCTCCTGTGTGCATATGTGACATCTACTGAGTATGGTGTGTTTCAGCATCTTTTAATTCAAAGAACTGTTTCACTTCTTAGTCTGTAGACTTTTTTCAGTAGCTTCTCCAAAATGGTGGCTTAGATAAAGTGCTTATTGGAGTGAGAGAAGGGACTGCACCTACAGGCAGCCTGGAGAATTCCCCAGTTCTTTGTTTTACAGACCACTCCTTGTCATCTTGTCTTGCCTTTGACAATAGTGTAACACTATTGTAGCCTGTTTAGAACCATCTCAGATCTAGTAGCTTATTGGTGTACTTTCTGCCCTAAAACAGCTTTGAATTTTGTCCAGTTGTCTACTGGCTTGCAATATAGATAAGGACTGAGAGCCTTAAATATCTTAATTTTGTGTGTTTTCTGTTGGCTGGGGTTTTGTTTGTTTTGTTGGGGGTTTTTTGTTTGTTTGTGTGTGTGTGTGTGTGTGAAAGATTCAAGTAGTGATACCAGAGCAGATAAGGGAGTTCTGTTCCCTTCCATAACATTCAGCTTTCAGATTCTAGATGAATGTCATCTGATATGCATGTAATCTGAAGAGACAATGGTTTTTTTAAAAATAAAATGGCATACATCTTTGCTGCCTTGCTTTGACTTTGCAGTTTTAAAAATTCAGGAATGACAGAAAAGAAATGTGTTCTTAGACATATGGCGTCTAAGAGTGAGGGGAGCTTTCATTGCACAAAATCTTTATTGAACTGTTGGAAGAATACTTGCATTTCCTCTGTTGTTTCTTGTGTCATCTTAGATATTTTGTCACAAGAATGTTCATTGTTTTGCCTGATGAGATGTTGCATGCCCTTTGAGGCCAATTAACGAGTGCCAACATCACACACCTCCATGTAATTGATGTAGTTGTAAATGTGTTTCTGAATTAATTATGTGATAGGGTTATACATGTGTTCTTAGACCAGAATAAATAAGTTTTGATGTTCAAAGATATTACCAAATACATTTGGATTTCTCTGTCATCCTTTGCAGTCCACTATATACATTTATCTCTCATAATTGTTTCCAGAGGCTGGGGCAATTAAAGTTTTGCTGTGTGATTCTCTTACTATAATTTTTTAGCTCTTTTGAATATTATTATGGTACTGATATTAGTTTTTATTTCTAGTATTTAAGGTTGACATTAATAGCTTGCTCTTGTACATGCATGGAAGGCACATCTGTCTCCAGCAAAACTTGTTTCCCATTCCTTGTGTGTTCAGTGCTATTGTGTTCATGCCTTGATGAAAACATGGTGTAATCTACAGATCTGTTATACTTGTCAGAATTTTGCTTACTGTAACTGTCTTTCTTAAGACGGCCTGCTTGAATTTTGATTCATGGTTGCCTGTTTGGAAAGGACTGGCAATGAAGATACAGGACTGTAGGTTGTACGGCAGTCTGAATTGTCCAATGAGTAATGCAAATGTTTGTGCAGACAGTTAACTGGGTTATTGTTACTTGTGGTACTGTGTCTTTGTGATTCCTATTGACATGATCCAGTGTGTTTGAAGTTCCTCTAGTGCTTCCTCACTGCAGTGTGAATGTACTTACCTGCTCAGCAGTAATACCAGGTGTTGGATTTTTTTACAACTGAGGGCCAATCTTTTTTGAAGAGTAGACTGTAAGTTTGCTGAAATAATATTGGAAGCAAGAATGCATGCCTCCTTAGTTGAGTTAAGGGTAATCTTGAGTTTTGTATTTTTGGGTGGTGTCTGTTTCACGGTAAGTAATGTGCACATAATAATAACCATCTGAATAGCAAATGATGTTGAAACAATCTTTACTCTCCATGGTAGCATGTTGACTCTTAGCTCATGTGCTAATGTTCAAGTTGTGCTCTAGAAGACTTGTGGAATGGGAAGTTAGAAGTGATCACAGAACCCTCTTTCAAGCTTTTAACTCCCTCTGTACTAGAATTTGGGAATCTCCCAAATTCTGCATACATTGTAGGTATGTCATACGTATAATTCCCATTAATGCCGAGCATTGAGGCGTCTCAGTTCTCTCTCTCATCTTGTGCTACAGTTGTATTGTCTGTCATGATTTCTCGTACAACAGCACTATTTGGTTTATTGAAAATGTATTACAAGATTAATTTGCTTTCAGATACTGCAAAGATAGCTTTATTTTCAAGAAACTGTACCAACTGTTAAATGCTCCTTACTGGTATGAGGAATCGGATACAGTTTTGTTTCTCACTTCATTCTGAAGCACTTCCCTAGAAGTGCTGTCTACTGCATTTTTAACTTAATGAATAGCGGGGGAGGGGGGGGAAGTTGAAAAAATATGTTTAATTTGGAGTTGAATGTCCACGATAAAGATTTAAAATAGTTATGGACATTTGCACTGCTTTTGTAATTTGTGTTTGGAAACTGACTGGTACAAGTTTCCTTTTCTATCTTTTTTGGCAGATTGTGACTGCAAGAATGTCTTTTCCACCTCATTTGAATCGCCCTCCAATGGGAATCCCGACACTTCCCCCTGGGATCCCACCCCCACAGTTTCCTGGCTTTCCTCCACCTGTACCTCCTGGTAAGTTACATTGCTATATGGAAATGTTGTAGAAATAAATTTCCTTTTATTATTCTAATTGTTTAAAAAAGTTACTGGCTCTTAACGTATTTTAAAACCGATTTGTGTATGTTGTGAGTGAGCTTCTAATGTGTCCACTGACCATGTCATGTGAGTGAGCTCCTTTAGGTCCACCAAAAGCTGTTTACTTTTCACCAGAAATGAGACCATTAGAAACAATACTGGACTTCGTCTTGGGCCTTTTTCCAAGACTGAAGCTAAGCAATGACTTTTCTTAACATTAGGTGTTCCAAGAACCACTGTTTTGACTGTAGAGTATGATTTTCAATTCCTTTCACATAAGCCATTTTAATAACCTTTGGGAGCACTGAGTACATGTAACATGAAAATATAGGAGTAACTGTAGGAGACGCTGCAGCTTGTTGCATTGTTTTTCTCCACTTTTTTATGTCCCACTTTCTTTTATTCTGCTTCTTATGTACTTTCCTCCACACATCTTGCAAACCTACTGTTAAGTTCTTAGTTCCTTCTTACCTTCACAAAATTATTCCCATCTTTTTGTCTTTGTTCATCTGCAAGATCAGCCTCTGTTTTTTGCATTGAGACTTTAACTTGTTGCTCTGGAACCACTTTTTTTCTGTACCTTGCTTATATGGATAACAGTGACCAGAGGCAGGAGGCCACAGAGCAAGTGGGAGAGAGGAATGCATCAGATTTACCCCTTTAAAATTCATCACAAGGGCTGCAGAAAATAAGTTGTGTCTGTATGGTCTTAAGTCATGTTGTGTATAAGTGTTTTATAGACAGTAAAGACACTCAGAAACCAAATGTCTGAACTACAAAAAGGTTTCTGCACATCCATTTATCAAGCTAATCTTTACTTGCATTTATTTTTCTAAACTTTTTTCCTCAGATCCACGAGATGTTATCTATTTTCTGCTAAACACAGCGTTCTTGTTTAGGTAGCATCCTGCCGTCAAAAATTTCAGGTTAAATTTTAGAACTTTACCTCCTTACCTTTACCAGCTCCAGTTTATATATAGGGTGTAAAACACCAGATACTTTAAAAAATAACATTCTGAAAAATACTTTTAAATGCCTGATGTAATTTTCTGCTCTAAATATTTGCTTCTTAACATGTGTGACAAAGATCTTTTTGTTCTCTTGCTGTGTTTGACTTTTTATATAGTCTACTGTTAATATTAGGAATCTAAAGTGTGTAGAGTGGAGAAGCTGGGTATCAGGTGAGAAAAAAATTTTTCTCTGCACACTAGAAACATGATTTGCTTACCTGTGCAGACAAGATATTTTGACATATAGAGGATATGGATCTCATTTCTTAGTATAAGTGCATCAGTAGAGTTGAAAATGCTATGCAGACTATGAAAGTCTACTTTGAACTTATTCCATATGTAAGGTCACAGTTTTAGTGGCTTATAGCATTATGTTTTGCTAGCTGATTGGTCAAAATTTCATGTTCTCATTACTGTAGCCTATAATTTTTTGAGAAGTTTCAGCTGGAGTAGTTTACTTGTATAAGAATCAAGTTAGGAAAGGTATGTTGTTTTGCTTAAAAATATGGTTGTTAAAACCCAGAAGTTCTAGCATTTCCACATCTGGAAAGATATGTGGAAGATTTGATAAGGAGTTGATTCTGATAACTCTTGTCATCTCTGAAGATTATTGGATACCATTAAGGTGTAAAAAATGGCAGTTTGTATGTCAGAAATGCTGTAGTGGGTCAGACCCACAGTCCTTATAGACTGATGTATTGTCTGGGCAGTGAGACCACAGGATGGTATTTAGGGTGGGCCTGTACACCTACTGGCCTTCTTAGTCTGTCTCCTCATACAGCTGTACTGTTATGGATCATAGAGAATGATCTTTCATTTATCCTTGGTTGTTTTCTGGGCCTGTCGTTTCATGAACATTTTGCTATTTTTTGACCCTGCTGATACTGTCCATTTCCACTATCCCCTCTTACAGTAAATTTGAGAAGTTCCTTAACAGCTGTGTAAAGTGCTACTCTCTTTATATCTGTCTCTAAACGCATTGCCTACTTAGTGTCTCCCTCCTGCCCCAGTTCTGATGTGGGAGTTGGGTGAGTTCTGGTTTGTGGTTTTGTACACCTCAGCCATGTTCCATGCCTTGCAAACCTCCACACTTCAAGAGTCTCAAAGTGTACGGTCTTTCCTAGTAAAGCAGCTGCTTCACCATTTAGTCATGTAGTGACTCTTCTCTAAGTCTGGGTGATGTTCTTAGGTTGCAGAGACTTGTGTTGTAGACTACTGTCAAAGGTGTAGATGCACCAGACTTTTGCGTAGCAGTTAAATAATGCCTGTGGTCAGTATGTTTGCTGATGATGCCGAATATTTCAGTGGATTTTTTTTTTTTTTTGGCTTCTGCTGAGCATTCTGCTCATAGTTTCATAGAATTGTCAGTGATAACAGAAGTTTTTTTACTGAGTTGTAACTTTAAAATCATTGTGATAATTATAGTTGTAATAGTTATAGGGCTGCCCAACCAGAGTCTTTTCTGGGAGTAGTTGCTACAACCTGTGAGATGCCATGATGCATTAAAACTGAGAGCATCGGAGAGCAATACACTTTTGATTCTCTGAATAGTTTAGAGGGATAAGAGGTAGTATGACTTTAACATGAAGGAACTGAGGAAGAGGATTGAGAGCTAGAGAAAATAAATTTAAAAAAAACCCCATAATTAAAGCAAAACGAGAGTGGACGAGAAGTGCTGTTGCAGGATGATACACTAGAGAAAGCAGGGGAACAAGTCCAGGAACAGTAGATTGCAGAAGTTTGGTTAGGATTTTATGAATACAGCAGTAAAAGATGGAGAAGGGAAGGACTGAGAGGGGGAAAAAATATGGAAGGTTTTTTTGTAGAATAATAAACAAAAAGATGTAGGATCTCTACAGGCTATTTCTGTGAGATTGGCTTCATTGTTCTTGAGTCTCACTGTTTTTACTGGACAACAAGTAGTGTTGATGAAATCCATTCACTCAATATATTTAACCTCCTCTAGCAGCTGGTATGGAAAGATAAACAGCCTTTCTTATGGTCAGATATTGACTCACATAATAGTACTTAAAGCTGCCATTGAATTTGATACTGTGAAAGAAGGGTATCACATGGTTTCATCTGATTAAATATTGTTTTAAATTAAGTCTTAGGGATTGCCAAGTCAAGTATTCAGCAGGTAGGGATCTTCTCAATTGAGGGTTTTTATGCTGCCTTTATTAAGCTGTTCCATAAATAGCATGAAGCTTGATGCCATTCTCTAGAGGACCTCATCCTTAAGCTATATGCAGAATTGATTGTGCTGTGAGAATTGTGTAACTCGGGAATGGGATTATCATCTGTAGGACATCAGCTGCTTTTGCTCTCGATATATTGAATTCCCTGCCTCATTCATCACACGTCTATCTTCTAGAACAATATTGTGGTTTGAATGTGCTCTGAAAATAGATTTGTTTTTGACAAATAAAGTTAAAATGGTTATATGGGAAAGTGACTTGGATGCCCATGGTATGTTAGTGTACCTAGACTTTGTTTGAATGCTTAAAGAGTTACTGGTGATCGGTACTGTGAAATTCTTATTTCGCCAAAATTGCTGTCTAGTTTGGAGATCGTATCTGCAACCTGTTCCTTTGTATTCATTAGTTACCTCAACAGGGCAGACTAAAATTAATGTTTTTTGTTTCTCAGGGACCCCTATGATTCCTGTACCAATGGGCATTATGGCTCCTGCTCCAACTGTAAGTATTAGAGTGGGGATGAGATTACAGCGGAATAAAATGGAGAGTAAAACTTAGTAGATATCAAGAGTATTTTTACTTTGCTCTGTTTCATCAGAATAATACTATGAAAGGAAATGATTAATTTTAAATGTAATGACAATGCAAATTTTATGCTAATTTCTGACCTAGACAAAGTTTGAAGTAATGTCTGACACTGTTAGCTGCAAAGGTGAAGCGATTATTGTTCTTGCAAGAAGATGTACTTCTCTCAAATACAGTGGTTTAGGCTTTGCCTTTGGATCATGTGTGCACATGTAGTACAGTTAGATCAGTGAGATTCCAGGTCTCTTGCTCTTGAATTTGTTGTCCTAACGTAGTACTCTAGGGGCATCACCTCCTCCAGGTTTATAAGACCATCATGCAGCACTGCTGAGTTGCCCAAAAATGGGTGCTTTGACAAGCTTACATATAAGCTTGCTTTCTTCATGTTGCAGGTAAAGGAACAGTTGCATGTAATATTCATGTATGCAAGAGCATATGAAAGGTGTCTGTCTGCCTTAGTCATTTCTAGTTGGGAGGTTTATGATTTTGGGGTGGGAAAAACTGCTTTTTAAAATACAAAGGTTACTTCTCAGCTTCAAGGTGAATTACCATTTCTGCGATTTTGCAGAAGTGAAATCTCCCCAAAATACAGAATTTAATTTTTTTGGATAGCTTGTACTATCTTCTACAGGAGGATATGTTCATAGTAACCAATGTATTTAAGACAAAGATACTGGAAAAAATGTTTTGTGAGTAACATGATTTTTATTAAGTGGCACTTCTGGAAGGGTATTTTGAGAAGAGAGGGTCAGTGCATATGTACAGTTAAATCCCAGGTGGAGGGAGAGAAGTGCAGCAAAATGGAGCAGATGACATGCCTATCTCTGTACAGTTATTTTTTTACAGATGTTTACTCCTTAACATAAAGAGGCTTTGGGTAGTGTATTGATTAAATAAAGCAGTAGTGTTTATTCACTGTGTGAAAGCTTAAAGACCTGTCACGTGTCCATGGAAGCCTTTGAGTCAGAGCTACTTTTGTATTTGCAGCTTGCTTTTTATACTGTTAGGTAAGGTAATTCAACTTCCCAGCAACTCAAATATTGCAAATTAGTTATTTGTATAAGAAATAATACCTGACATTACTTGTATGCTCACTTGAGACCTTTCAGTAGCTATGTTCGGGTACATCTTTTGTTTTCTGTCCTTGCCAGAAAATGGCCATCGTTTTTTCTGTTGTTTAAAATGTTAAGGCCTGAACCACTTATTGGTGTCTTAGTCGGTAAGCCTAACTAAGGTTCATATGAAAATTTAATTTTGAAATAAACGTGCCTGTCCAAGTCTTTTGACTTACAGGTTTAAATAAAACAAAGCAACCCACTGCTTTATTTCACAACCTCTCCTCCTCTTTCTAGGTGTTAGTTCCTACCACGGTGTCTATGGTTGGAAAACATTTGGGAGTCAGAAAAGACCATCCTGGCTTAAAGAACAAAGAAAATGATGAAAATTGTGGTCCCACTACCACGGTTTTTGTAGGCAACATTTCTGAGAAGGCTTCAGACATGCTCATACGGCAGCTTCTAGCAGTAAGTACAGTGGACTGCTTGTTAAATTTCATCCCTGGCTGATGAATGAAGTAATGACCTGCATGCAGTGTGTACTGTGTTTGTACTGAAAGCAGAGCTATTCCCAGTAACTGGAATAGCAGTTCACTATGCTCGAGTTAAAGTCAGTAATCGAAGACTACAGCTCTTTTATGCTGTAGATGTCTTTGAACATAGACCTATTTTATTTTTGGTAGTGTTTACCTTTTTTAGTTTTGTTGCCTTTTGCAAAAAGCAGTTAAGCTTTTGTAATGTTTTGAATATAAAATAATATTTAATTAATAATATTTATCTTTAATGCAGAAATGTGGCTTGGTTTTGAGTTGGAAGAGAGTACAAGGGGCATCTGGAAAACTTCAAGGTAACTGTTCATACTTTTCAAACTCTCTGGATAGACTCTTATCTTATTACCTGGCAGCATTTTAAATATTTTGACACATTGCTATTCTCAATAATTTTACATTTTGAGATACTGTATATGATAACTTCTAAATACTTTCTGTTAATGAACTAGTATTTTCTGGAATTGAGAGAGAATGAAAAGAATAAAATTGAGAAAAGTTATATGGGAAAATGTCTTGAGAGCCTAATTTTGCTCACCCTTCTGTTCGGAGACTAAATGTGGAGGTTGTTAAACCATCCTTGAGAAAGGTTTGCTAGTTTTAAGGTAGCCTCCAAAGGAGGCTACTCTTGCAACAGTTCCTAGTCACTTCCAGTATTATGTATTGTCCTTCTCTCTTAAAGATGATGTAAAATTTACCTTCCCTCTTGTCAAATAGAACTGATTTATTTTTATTTGTGATCTTTCTGCAGTGGATTCAGGAAACAATTTTGGTTACTATTTTTTGCTGTTAGTGTTTTAATATCTTCCTAGAGTTGTTTTTTTTTCCCTTTTGAGAGTGTAATTCAGTTCCTGCAGTTTTTTTATATATCACACTTAGTTTATTTTGCTGTCATAAAATGTTTCTCTCATTTAAAACCTGCAGTAACTGCTGTGAAAAAACTTTGTTTGAAATACCCCTCCCTGTAGGTTAACAGTGAGCTGTTGATTGATCTTGGTCTTCAGACATTTAAAAATCCACTTGAGATCTCTACATGTAAACTGTATTTCTGTGTCTCAAGACAATTGTCTTTGATGTACAAACAAAGTCATAGAACAGTTTGAGTTGGAAGGGACCTTTTAAAGTTCATCTAGTCCAACCCTCCTTCAATGAGCGGGAAGATCTTCATGAAGTTGCTCAGAACCCTGTCCATCCTGACCTTTAAAGTTTCAAGGGATGGGGCATCTACAATGTGTGTATGGCTTTCACTTTATTTACTGCGTAATTAGTTAAGTCAAAGATTAATGCAGTGAGTAAACTTTGTGAGTTTTTTTGATGTGTACCCCAGGCTTGTAAAAAAAGAGTGCCTGTGTTCCAAGTTTATTGATTCAAAACGCTGTTCTTACACAGAGTAAATTACCTGAAGAGCTGTAACACTTTCACTTTTCATTTCAATCATCCATTTCAGCCTTTGGATTTTGTGAGTACAAAGAACCAGATTCCACACTACGAGCACTGAGACTACTCCATGACCTCCAGATTGGAGAGAAGAAGCTGCTGGTCAAAGTTGATGCAAAGACAAAGGCTCAGCTAGATGAATGGAAAGCAAAGAAAAAGGCATCTAATGGGGTATGTATATAAATGTGTAACTTGCATACTTTTGGTAGGGTATCAATGTAATATACTCACTAGATCAAATTGCAAGTATGTCTCTTAGTTTCTGCTCTTGTCTCTGCCCATGATTAATTTTAGGATTTTGCATTAATGAGTCTGAAGATGTGTTGAAAGACAGAGAAGTGTAAGCTCTTAATTCCATAGTATTCAAACTTATCTGCAAGCTACAACTGCATCTCTAGAATTGATTCTTTGATTCATTCTGAAGTGAGTAGTACGTGCTGTACCTTATGATTCCATTGCTTCATTTTTATTTAGAAACTCTTGGAAATGTGTAAACTCTAGAAGCAGCTGTTAATCTGTCAGTCTTTAAATTGGCTGTCTGAAGAGAATTGAAGTTTCTTTCCCCCCTTCACTGATAGTCTTCTAGAACAAATCGACAAAAAGGAAAAGTAGTAGATCATTCAGTAAGAGATACAGTTATCAGGCAGTGGGCAGCTTTCAGACATTTAGTAGATGGAGAAATTGCTTTTGTACCATTCCTTTCTAGAGCTAAGGATCTCTTCTGGAATAGTTGCAAATATTTGGTATGTTGAGTTCTTGTAAGATACAAAGATACTTAACGGATACATTTGCATTAAAAGTTATTTGTGTCTGTTTCTTTGCTAAAATAATACATTTCACACCACAATCAAGTTGCTGGGCTTGGTCTCTAACAGTTCTAAAGTTTAGCATATACCTTGAGATAGCTCTTAAAACAACTTTTTTTTTCTGTAAAATGAAAGTGAGAAGAGCCTCTTGTTTAGAAAGCTAAAAATACTAATCACGCTAGAGCAGGTAAATTTTTAAAATTCCACTTTGGAATTTTTCTTAAATGTATGTAGAATATAGTGGAAACACAAGTACTTCAATTTCATATTACTTAACCAAAACTAGAGGCATAATGCTGACTTGAAGTACTTGACATATCTGATTGTATACCCAGTGTATGGGATTGAATGCAGTGGCTTAGTAAAGCAGAGTGTGAACTTCACAGGCTTTGAATGGAGTACCATACTAGCAGTTAGCCTGGGTAAGGGGTTTCTTTGACTGCCCCTTTCCTTCCATACATCCTTGTTTCATATTGACATCACCTGTGATACTGTGCCTCACAGCTGATGTTATAAACAAGCTTAAAGTATCTGTGGAGTTCTTGTACATGTCTCATGAATTTTGTTTTCTGTGACCCCCTCTGGGTTACAATCAGTCCTGGGAGACTAATTGTAATAAAGTGGAGGGTACTGTTTATGACTTTGGTGAAGACAATGGTATGAACCCATTCTGTTGAACTGTAAAATGAGATTCGCTCCGTGTTTTTCATTAGGTTTTGTTGGGTTTGTTTGGTTTTTTGCCCTTTTTTTTGTGCAAAGAAAGGCTGTGAGTTAGTGAGGAGTATTGATGAAGTGTATTGTAATCTAACTGCCTGCGATTCCTTTTGTACCATCATTGATGTGCTGGTGCCACTTGGATCCAAGAGTTACAACTTTTTTATTTAATATTTTTAATTAAAAAATCAAACATGTACACTGCAACACAATTTCATATAAACACGCAGCAAGCAAACCTCTAATTAGCTCCTCTCCCTGATCACTTCTTCGCCCTGGACCTCTTCAATTCCACTCCCTGTCACTGCCTTCTAGCTCTTTTCAGCCTGCTCCTCCTTGGCCTGGCAATTTCTTCAGCTCCAACTGAATCCTCCCTTCCCCCTCATTCTTAGCTGCTGCTCCATCAGACCCTTCCCTCCCCCTCACTCCACCCACCACCTATCGCTTGACGGGATACCCAGCTGGATTCTCAGGTGAGATTCCATTTTTCTAAAAGATTCAGGGGATCAAGAAGGTGGGCTACATTGCTCAGTATGCAAATCATCATTCTACCCTTTCATGTAATGTTTAGTGAAAGGCACTTCTTCATGTTCCTTTTCCTCCCTACAAGGTTGAAAGGGGCAAAAAGGTGAGGGACTGCAAAGGACTTGATTAACAATAATTTAAAAAAAAGTTTGTTGTGCAAGGAATGTTTTCCCTAATTATGTTTCTTTAATATAGTTCTCCCATTATATGATGCAGCTTGAAAGCTGTAGGTAGGCTTTTATTTGTATTGCATGACACTTAAGCAGAAGGCTTTGAAGAACTGCTGTTGAAATTACTTAAAGTTCTGGAAAATACAAAGCAAAACTTTTGACCAAGAGCTGCACTACAGTGATTTCCTTTCTGGCAGTGTGTGTGCGCTCTCTCTTTTCTTGTCTACTGCCTTAATCACCATTTTTCTGTTCTGTGTTATTTTGAGATCCTACACTTGCTTTCTGTAGCCATTCCACATGTAAAACTGTGTGGTAAACTATGGTATTGCCAGTGTGAAAAGATCTGACTAAAATAGTGCAATTGATAACTACTTGTAGGTGGTTTTGTTTTCATGTGGTGGATTGGTTTTTTTTGTATAGGGTTGTTTGTCTTTTTTTGGTTTGGGATTTTGTTTTTTTATGGTAGATACTGTAGGGGCATTAAAGTTGATGATCAGAGATGAACTTCTGATAAATCTACTGTTATTCTCAATTTGTTGATTCCTGTTACTTTGCCATTTTTCCTTAGAACTCCAGACCAGAGACGACAAATGATGACGATGAAGCACTGGATGAGGAAACAAAGAGAAGAGATCAGATAATTAAAGGGGCCATTGAAGTCTTAATACGAGAATATTCCAGCGAGCTCAATGCCCCCTCCCAGGAATCTGACTCTCACCCCAGGAAGAAGAAAAAGGAAAAGAAGGAGGACGTATGTGTTTTGATTTTGGACAAAACCGATTTTTTTTTCTTCAACTCACCTTTATATAATGGCCAAACCTTGTGCAAATACTTTAAACCTAAACTTCTGATGAGAAAACAAATCAACAAGCATTGATATCAGCAGCAGTTTGTTGGTGGTTGTTTTTTTTTTTTTTTTTTTTTTTTTGAGCTGAAAGCTAGTCAGTTATAGACACCATCCGTTTAGGATGGTTTAGGTATCTAAGTACCTAGACTTCTTGGAACAACAGGTTTGAATCTGGGCAGGACTGAACCAACCTTTCATCCTTCTGAAGGTGGAAATACTGAATTTAGTGCAGTTTTAATCTGTGTGTGCATGTAGAGTTTTTTGAGATGAGAACTTAAAAAGCAGCTGTAAAGAGTTCCTGCATACCGTCCATTTCCAATGAAAGATGCCAGGAATTCGGTAGTTTTTGACAAAATTCTTCTCTCTGCTTTTAGTATGCATTCTTGTAGTGTACCTTGATTCAACTGGTTGCAACTGTCTACCCAGATGTGGAAGCACGTCATTAGTTGTATATATGTATACCTTACAAACCTAGAAGGGATCCTTCAGGGGTGAAAGGTATATTGTAATCATCCTGCCTTACTAAACCACACATCTCAATTTGGCTGGATTTGATCAGCTGGCTCTCATATCTTGTGCAATGCAAAAAAAAAACAAACATGTTTAGCAGGAATGAATGTTCTGGTTTCGACCTGCTTCTGTGAATTACCTTTTTATGGATTAAAAAACTGGAGAAGGGGGAACAAGAATAAGCAAACTCATACTTAGCTTTTCCAGCAAAGTTTATAACCCTGGGAAAACAGGCTTTTACACCTACCATTCTAAACCTAATATGAAAGAGATTGAAAAATTGTTTGGCCAAGATTTATACGCACTTCAGTCTTCTGCAAAGTACCTATTCTAAGGCAATAATGCAGTTTCAAATGCTTATGGAGTTTAAGTGTGGTGCAAGAAGCAACATCTCCCTCAGGGAGCAAGTATATCTTGCCACAACATTGTTAGTCATGGCCAACCTGAGGTATAAAAGTGCTGAGCTGAGAATTTGTTTTTCTTTCCTCTCCCTCCCTTTGGGAGAAGACATTTTCATGGATGAGAATTTGCAAATGAGAAATGAGTCACTGTTTAATGCTGTCAGCTGTATTTTTTTGTTATGAGCACTGTTACAATGTCTGTTGTCCTGTGGGTAAATATATACATATATATATATATATATATATGGCCATGAATAATGCCAGATAGTTAAACATTGTAAGGGACCATTGCAGTCGTTGAAGAGCTGGATGCTGAGTATGTCCCTGGGACAGAGTGGTATCTGTTAGCTCTGTGTTGTATGTTGTTACCAATTTGAGCTAGTCAAGTAGGCAAATAAGCTCTTTTAAAATACACAGCACTTGTGGGTTGAAATTGTATCCCATCATCCCTCCCATACTGGGAAGGAGGAAAAGAAACTTGGAAATTGCTGTCTTCGGCCTGTGTGGATAGAGGTGGGAGTGAAGAGATGGTACTAGCTTGTTGCTCTCTTGTCCGTAAAGGAGAGTGGAGAGAAAGGCTGTTGGGGGAGGGAAAGGGAAGATCGGTACAGATATACTGGGGGGGCAGAGGGAGGGTGTGGAAACTTGCCCAGCTTTGGGGCTGTTGTCCCCTGAAGAGCTTGGTATGAAGAAGACTATGCTATGAATCCACTGGTGTTAGCAGCAAAGGCTGTTAGTTCTTGTGGATGAAGGCATGACTGATGTGGGGGAGTTGAAAATGTGTGTGGGGAACTGAGAGTGAGTGAAATCTGGATTTCAAGCACGGGGGAACCTCGCTAATTCGCACTAACTATAAGTTAGCAGGGGCAATATACCAAATTTTGCGAATTAGCGAGTAAATAAAATCAAGACATACAACATTTATTTTGGCAAGGGTAGCTTAGCCTTATTTATGATGCTACCATAGCGTACTAATATCCTGTAGTACACTTGTAATTCAGTGAAGTCTTACTAACATGAGACGTCACTATGTGTTTTAAGTAGTTCAGCAAAGGGAGAATTAGCGAGGTTCTTCTGTAATTTTGTTGAATCAAGAAATGAGATCACAGCAATACAATATTGCTTTGTAGTACAAACATACAAAACATTGTTTTTCAGAGTAGTGTGCAATCTATTTTTAAAAAAAAAAATCTCCGTGGATTTTTCCGCAGATTTTCCGCAGATTTCCAGTGGCCCCACTGATACCTTATCCACTCATCACCAAGGTTCGTTTACATTGTAGGCTTTGACAATGACTATGTTTACTGCTAGTTGCCAGATTTGTGACTCTTGTCCATCTGATTTTTTTTATTTTTTTTTTTTTCACTCATTAACATCAGACTGTCAGGTTTGGTACTGCAGAAGGACTTTATTTATCTCTTGCAAGACTGGTTGAAAACTTCTAACCTGCAGCTTTTCTCTTGTTCTCCTGTGTCTGTACAGATGGGTCTTAATGCTTTTAATCCTGTCCCCCTTGTTTTTTTAGGAGGATATAAATGCTATAGAAATGGAGGAAGACAAAAGAGACCTGATATCAAGAGAGATCAGTAAATTCAGAGATACACACAAGGTAGTATTCTTGTTTTTGCACTTGATACAAATTAGGCTTTTTCAAAATCCGAAAATACCACTATTATAAAATTTAGCATTACATTGCATTATCACTTAAAATGATGTTTATATTAGGCTTAATATACATATAGTTCTTTACAAGTCAAAAAATACAACTACCACGTTAAAGTGGCCCTTGACATCTTTGTGCTAAGACTTTGATTGCTACTGAGTATTTTGCAGTCTTCTCACTTTAACATGAATAAAAGCAGCTTAAGTTGCTACACATACATTAAGTCAAGATATTTATAACTAAAGGCTAAACGGGGCTGCAGTATAAGACATACACTTGAGTGTGTTTCTGTAGGTAGATTTGTAACATTATCCAAGATTTTATGAAGAGTTGAAACTTGAATTAAATTTAAGTCTTTATTTTAATAGTTCTAAGTTAAGAGTGGGGGAAGATTAAAACTAGGTCAGTGGTTACCAGACTTACCAAACTTTAGATGCATGGAAGAACTGTAAATTCCCATAAAGCTAATCTATTCATTGACCCCCACCATTATGATAGAGATCATATGGTGACTAATGCAAGATGAAACTCACAGCTTGGAAAGTAACATGGAATAGGATGTAAGTATGAGCTTCTGTTTTTTATTATACTTATGGATGCCCCCTCAGAAAAATATGCAAAGGGGTAACTGGCTTGGAAATGTTTGAGCACATCAAATCCCACCTCAGGGTTCCCACTTACAGAAGTTTCCACTAATGCTAGTGCATCTGTGAATGTTTCTGCTTTGGAAAGTGGTACTTGCGGATAGTAAAGTGCAACTCTGCATGTAATGTTCTTACTTTAATGTTAAGCTTAAAGTTGGTATTAATTTTTCCCCAACAAGATTGGAATGGTCCTTGGCCTAGGGAATTATCAGCAAGCTCCTCTTCTGAGCACGCACTTTTCTTTCAAAATACCCCCAAATCAACATTAAAGGAAAGGTGAAGTATGCTCATGTTATTCAGCTTTACCACATGCAATCACTGGGGATGGTATCATGTTTTCACACAACTGTATCAATATAAACACAGATGACTACGTGCTATTGTATGTACACATATTCAGTTTTTCTCTTTCTGAAGTTGTTGAAGATAAAAACCTGGGGAAAAATTCTAGAAAAAATCGTCTGGAGAAGCTCAGCAATTGAATGTGAAACTGGTCAGTGGTGAAACTTCAGTAGAACTATGTTCAATTCCCAGCCCCAAGTTTTCACTGAGATGCAAACAAGTAATAGTGTTTTTTTTTTTTTTTTTAATTACAAACAAAACAAAAACCAAGCTTCATTGTTTCAGAAGCTGTTGGGCATTTTACTGCCTTTAATCTGTATTATTGGGGGGCTCTTTTGGGTTTCTTAACATTAAAAATCGACTGGAAGTAGTCATTGTGTATATTGGATATGTTTAAAAGGGGCTGTTGAATCCTTAGCAGCTGGCTAGTGAGCACAGTGAACCTTTGCATGTTTTTGATATGAGTTTATAAAACAATAACGACAGACTGTCAGGGTATCAGCATTGCAGGGGGCGTCCATTTACAGCACGGACGAGTCTGAAGAGAGCTCAAGGTAAGATTTATAATTCTTCTACTTGTTCATTTCTGTTCATTGCTTCAATTTATCTGATACTGTTCCCATCCCATTGCCCTTTCAGATCCTTTTATTTAGGCTTACAGAATTTGATTGAGGTCAGATTTTGATTACAAAATAGACCAGTTTGGTTTTTTTGATTGGATCTTAAGAAAGTGGACTTAGAAAATGTATGTTAATATATCAAAATTTTTGGGTGTGTTTTTACACTTGTGTGAATATATTTAAAAAAAAAGGAAAGAAATCCACTCTCTTGAGAAATGTCACTACAAAGTTTTTGAGAGTGGCAAAACAGGAGTTCAACCAAAGATAACCTGTAAGTATCAACCACTTCAGTATGTAAACTTTTCTATAAAAGTATATGAAATTTGAGGTAAGTTGGATTTTTTAAAAGTTGACAACCTAGTTTAACATCTGACCGTACTGAGGTTTAATACTGTAAAGCTCCTGGAAAATACGGTCCTTAGAAATTAGTTTTCAGCTTAGTGTATATTGTAGGATCTACGTTCGATTTTTTTTCCACATCAGTTTTCTACCAATTCCTGCCATTTTTAGTCCCTTTTTCCTTCTGTGATTTCAATGTATCCAACCTTGGTTTGCCTGTATTGTGCTTATCAATGAAGCACAGTTTCATTGGATACATTAATCACTAGTGAATTAGCTTTATTTCTGTAATCTTTTGTTGGTTCTCTGGTCCCTGTGCCTATGGCAGAAGAACACTAATCAGGTAAGATTGCTTTTTAAAGTTGTCTTAAATGCTTTGTTTAAAAGAAAAGAAAAAAAAAACCCAGAAACCAGAGAAAATGCTGTTTCATTGTTCCAGTTTTTAATTTCATTTCAGTGATGGTAAACGTGGAGCCAAAGGGGATAAACCTGTTTATTCTGCTCAATATTTGTTCAAAAAGTGGTATTCTGGCATCCATCAGGTTGAAATTTGGTATATTTGGTTGTTATTTGGTATATTTGTGAACCGTGTACTTGCTCTTCCTCCCAGAAACATAGCTTATAGGCAAGGTTAATCCAGTGTTGGCGGTCCATGTCCTAGCACAGCATCTGTAAGTTAACACATAACAATTGCTTCCAAGGATGGATTTATCTATCATTCTGTTGATGTATTTTCTAATGTCTTGTAGGAATTCCGGTCATAAGTACTGTTTCTAATTGGAAAAAAAAAGGGGCAGTTTTTTACAATTTTTAGTAAAACTGTAGCAGGTAGCCTTTAGTTTCTGTGTTTCGAAAGAGCTATTTCCAACCTTTTTTTAACTGTCTCCATTGCAGGGGTGGAACTTAAGAATTCCATTCTGCAGAGTCCAGTTCTTACCAATGAACAGTTAGAACGTTTTTAGGGAGGGAAAAGGTGAAAGGTGTCAGTTTTCTTTACTGTTTAACCACATGCACCACATGAAAGTGGATGTATTTCTTTATCCAAGTTTTCATATAGGGCAGTTCTGGTCTGCCAAGACTTTTTAGGAAACAACTCTCTGCCCCAGTAAGCATTCCACTGAAATATATTTTCCTAGATGGACAGAGTTAATTTTATCAGGTAGAAGTTTACTTTACTTGTACCCATGGGGCTTATAGGGCAAATGCAATTTGAGTCCCACCTGAATGATGACTGGTAATGCACTGTGTATGTGCAGTTTAATCAGCTTATAATACAAGGCCAGCCCTACTCTGCTAAGGTTGGAGATTGCTGGTCTGTGTAGATCTATGCTTTTGCACGAAACTTAGTCTTGTGATTGCTGCATTTTGATTTCATACTTGTGAGTTCCAAAAAATACCCACCAAACCCTATTTAATATCTTATAATTAGTGGCGGTTTTGGTATTTCCATTACCAGCCCTGTGTGTTGCGCCGGGAATATCCAGTTCCTGTAACTGCAGATTAACTATGAAAGTTCTCTTGTTGGTTTTTAGAAACTGGAGGAGGAAAAAGGCAAAAAGGAGAAAGAAAGACAGGAAATTGAAAAAGAACGCAGAGAAAGAGAAAGGGAGCGGGAGCGTGAACGAGAAAGGAGGGAGCGTGAAAGAGAGAGGGAACGTGAACGAGAGAAGGAGAAGGAACGGGAGCGTGAACGGGAGCGAGATAGGGATCGTGACCGAACTAAGGACCGAGACAGAGACCGCGAACGAGACCGAGATCGTGACAGAGACCGTGAAAGGAGTTCAGATCGCAAGGATCGGAGCAGATCAAGGTAAGTGTACCTGAATTGTTGGTCATTTCACTTTTTCCTAGTGGTGGTTACTAAGCGCATGTAGTTCGGCAGATCGGCTGCCATTCAGAAGAGAATGGTCCCTGTGGAAGAGCAGAGTGAAAACAGAAAATCAAAATTTTAGAAAGTGTTATGTTTATACAGATTGGGAGAATACTTGATTCCCTCCACAGCACAAGAACATAAGGACCTCAATAAGCAGTAAGCAACCCCCTACCATGACTTAAGCATACTGGTTTTGTCTCAAATCTCTTATTTTTCATTTTAGTTTTATTCCTACTGAAGATTCTCTCATGTCTGTGGTATTTTGTAGCTTAAGCGTGTTTTACTTTTTCCTTTGTTATGTGGTGGGGGTTTTTGTTTAGATTTTGGTTGCTTGCTTTTGAGTTTTCTGGGGGATTTTTTTGGTGTTGTTTTTTTTTTTTTTTAGTAGAAGCAAGGGGTTTACTCTTTCAGCCTCAAACTGTGACTAATCATGTCATACTCCGAGTGCTGATTTTCCCCCCTCTTCATCATAGAGAAAATAGCTGTTTCACTTCAAATTATCTTGTCAGTAATGGCAAAATTGTTTGTAAGCCAGATAAAGGGTATCCTTAATAAATCCTTCATGTTTATCTATGGTGGTTTTAGCTGTCACTTACGAAAAACTAGTAACACAGTCTGATAAGAAATTGCCACATGCTCGTGCTTAGTTTCTGTAAATATCACTCTTTAATGGTTAGTGCTCAAACAACTTCTTTTAGGTAAATGGATTTTTGAATACATCAGTAGTATTGATTTATGCCCATTGCTACAGCAGCTAATTATCTTGCACTATTGCAGAAGAAAAATAACCTGTAAGATGCTGTAAATCATTTGACTGAGTGGAGAGGAAGGCTTTGTACTTAACTTTGGGGTTTTTCCTTCCTCCAGAGAAAAAAGCAGAGACAGGGAAAGAGAACGTGAGAGGGAAAGAGAACGAGAACGTGAGAGGGAAAGAGAACGAGAGCGGGAACGGGAAAGAGAACGAGAGCGGGAAAGAGAGCGGGAAAAGGATAAGAAGAGAGACCGAGAGGAAGATGAAGAAGATGCCTATGAGCGACGAAAACTAGAGAGGAAACTGCGTGAAAAAGAAGCTGCATATCAAGAGGTAGGTTGGGAGTTCTAAGCTTCTTTAAATAAAAAATGTTTCTGAGAGTTGATAATAATTCTTCTGCTATAAAATACATAATTTATTTTCCTAAATAAGTTTTTAATCCTTTGAGTACCTGAACTGGGGCAGACTATGTTAAGTCACTTACAAAATAACTTTAGACTTCTTATTCTGATGTTTTAAAATAAAATTGTGCAAATTATTTATAATGCAGTTGTTTTAAACAACAATCCAAGCTAATTCTGAAGGAATACTACTGTTCTTAATGTTCTTGACATTGAAGTGTGTGTATTTTTTCTGTTGTAGCGTCTTAAAAACTGGGAAATCAGAGAACGAAAAAAAAGTCGAGAATATGAAAAAGAGGCTGAAAGGGAAGAAGAAAGAAGAAGGGAAATGGTGAGACTCATAGTTTTACTTAGAATTTTCCCTGCCTTATTCTCTTGGTCTCATTTAGAATGGATTATTATACTGCTATGTTTATGGATAGTGCTAGAACTCTCATTTTCAATAAAGACCACGTATGTTTTTATTAAAAAAAAAAAAAAAACACTAAAAAAAACCCCCACGTAGTTAATAGTCTTGAAATGAAACATGTCTAGTAAGTGTGAGTATTATTTAGAGTCTGGGAAACAAAGCCTGGTGGCTTGGTCTTGTGAAGGCAGAAGAATGAGAAGCAGACAGCTGAAAAATACCATGATCTAATCATTATGCACTATTACATCTGTAACCTGTACTTGTGTCAGATTTGTGGCAAAACCTACTGTATGTTCTCTGTCATGCAGGTGAGACTATACCTGGTTTTTAACTTCCAACCTTCTTGTGTGCCCAAACCGTCAATGCAATGTGATTTTATGTTACTGGGATGTTATTTCACTTTTTAATTTCCCCAGAGAAGGAGAGAGGATACTGAGAGAGCTCTAAGTAGATGATGGGTTAGGAATTGCTTCAAAGCCAAATATGTAAAGAAACATGCAGGGATGAGGGGATTATAAAATACATAATTTCATGTGGAATCTAAGTTTTCCTTCTAAATGCATAAGGACGAAAAAATGTTTGAGAATGACTCAAGGATGTTTCCTATTCATAACCTCCTGGATGCTGGTTGTGGATGGCAGTTTACAGAAAGCAATGTTATATTTGGTGCTGAATATACGATCCTAATCGTAATTTGCTTCTCAAAATCATTAGTGTAGAAATATCTTACTCTTGGTTTAAAGATACTGCTTAGATACAGGTTAGAATGTCCTAATTTAGATTTTCTTTTTGATTTTCAGTTCTAGGCCTGTACATTAATACAATGCCACATGATTTGGATTAGTAACACAACAGGAGAGTGCTTATCCTAGAAGCAGCCATCAGATTTGTTTCTGTGCATAACTAAATCTTTTTTAAAAAGATCTTGAAACAAAGGAAACCCAAAAAACAAAAACCACACACACATATGTGTGTGTGTGTGTGTATGTGTATATATATGCAAATCAGTGGTGCAACCCTAGTGAACCTAATGGACGCAATTCCAAAACTTTTCTACTTTCTCTTTGGAAAACGCTGTATTTTTAGTTTGAAACATAGTAGATCTACAACTAACCAATAATGTTATTAAATTTTAAACTCTTGGAAAGAAAACTAGAAATCATTACCTAAATTTCATTCCATGCAGGCAAAAGAAGCTAAACGGTTAAAAGAATTCTTAGAAGATTATGATGATGACAGAGATGATCCAAAATACTACAGGTATGTCTTTGTATTGATTCCTAGCAATTATATTTTCATTGTTCATATCAACACAATTGTGGGGTTTATTGGCAGAGGCTTATGAAGTTTATATTTGACTGATTGTGGCAATGTAAGGGTTGTAATGATCGAAATTTTTTCAGTGTCAGTTGGTAAGTGAGAGGGAAAAGGGAAACTCCTTACTGTTACTTGTTAATGCTTTGGAGTAGCTGCTCATTCCTATCGCTTAACTTGTGGGTGAGGCAGGGCACAGGTCAGTCAAAATAAGGTGGTGGGGGCAGGAAGAAGGGAACAAGCATGCCTCTAAATAATTCACTGCAAGGAAGCTGTAAATAGTATGAAGAACAAGCCTGTTAATTGTAAAGGATTGGGAACATCCTTCAGCATGGAACTAACTTAACATTTATATTAAAGTAATTTAGCAGAAATAGTTCTTGTCAAAAATCTGTACTTTGATTCTTTCTCTAAAAAGGTCAGCAGCCACATTCTCTACATCTGTTTGATATGATGGGGTAGATTCTGTATAGTAAGGTTGATAACTGATATCTTGTATTTTTCTGTTACAAAAATAGAGGACATAGTGCTCTTACGAATCTTATTTTCATTTAGTAGAAGGGCTACCTGTACAAAGCTTGTCTTGTATTGTGGTACAAGGTTCTCATTGAAATGTTATTTGAAGTACAAAATACATATCTTTTGTAGGGGTAGTGCTCTTCAGAAAAGGCTACGAGACAGGGAGAAAGAGATGGAAGCAGATGAACGGGACAGGAAAAGGGAAAAGGAAGAATTAGAAGAAATTAGGCAGCGTCTTCTGGCAGAAGGACACCCAGATCCAGATGCAGAACTCCAGAGGGTGAGTAGCTGTTGGTCTGACAGGAAAAAGAGAGTCCTTGACATTCTGGTTGTATTGAGCAAAATCACGTAAGCAATCGGATATTTACTATTTCCTCTGTTCACTTTTTCTTAAAAAGAAGTCCAGTTCAACAGTAAGACCAATGGAAACAAAAAATTACTTTCCAGATTAACATCCAGATTGGATGGAGTTTGAAAACAAATTTGAATGCATCAGTATTTCTTACAATAATGCCAGTAGATGCATGTATTTTTCTTGACTAACAGTCTTCTAAAGAGGAGGATCTTTGGATCTTTTTCAGACAGTGCTGGTTTTGAGAGCACTTCATTTTTGCTAATTGTCTCTTTCATTGTAGATGGAGCAGGAGGCTGAGCGGCGTAGGCAGCCACAAATAAAACAAGAGCCAGAGTCTGAGGAGGAAGAGGAAGACAAGGCAGAAAAAGAGGAAAAGAGAGAAGAGCCAGAGGAAGAGGAGGAGGAGCCTGAACAAAAGCCCTGCCTTAAACCAACTTTACGACCCATCAGTTCTGCTCCCTCTGTTTCTTCTGCTAGTGGAAATGCAACCCCTAACACACCTGGTGATGAATCTCCATGTGGCATTATTATCCCTCATGAAAATTCACCTGAACAACAGCAACTGGAGGAGCACCGGCCCAAAATAGGACTTAGCCTCAAATTAGGCAAGTTTATGTTTTATTTCAGTCTTCCATATGGGATCAAAATGAAAAAAAAAGCCAAGCCGAGTAACTACATTGTTTTCCAATTCCATTGTATGTTTTGATGTACTTACATCAAGTTGTTACCAGATGCTGTGCTTGATTTGTCCTATCTAGAAGATACATTTTATTATAGCTCTTTTCTTCCAATATCTGGAGGGGAAAAAAGGAGGGAAGTTTTGGCATGTTCAAGGCTTAATTCTTTCAGGAATGTTCTGAGTTGGGATTGGTTATTTTCACACACTTTTTCACCTTAATATATCTGTAAATATCTCTTTTAAAACTCATTGCTACTTTTCACTGATGTAAGTACATGTTAAATTTGAGATCTAGATAGTTCTTATGTTTACTTAAAAAGAACCTTTTAAAGAAAAAAGAAAATTATATTTTTTTCATCTTAGAGTATCACAATGAATTGGTGACAATTGAGTGGAGTTTGACTGTAGAGTTCCTTAGTACTTCAGCAATTTCCTTGTGTTTTAAAAAAATTTAGTTCTGAGCAGCCGAACTAAGGATATTTGTATTCCAGAAGATTTGTGCATTTATTATTTACTATTTTGATTAAATTATATAAGGCTGCAGTTTGAGCTCACAGACTCTATGGTATTAGGCTGATTAACACTTTTCCTACAGCAGGATTCATTATAACCTTTCACTTCAGTGCTCTGCCTCTGCTAAGGATGGAACTTGGCTATAGTCTTCCTTCAGTGGCAGTGCTAATGGGTTTCAGGGCAGAGAAAAGACCCTATTTTTCAAAAATCTTGAAAAACTCCATCTGAGATCTTTACCTCTTTTGTCACTTTTGTAACAGAGTTTGAGAGATTAATGGCTGATGCCAGGCATTCACAGACATTTATATAACATAAAAACCACTATTCCTCAAGAAATGTGTGAAGAGCAAACTAGCTTCAGGTGAAGTTTATGTAATTCTGTCTTTTGTGTTGTAGGTGCCTGCAATAGTCCTAATCAGCCAAATGCTGTAAAAAGGAAGAAGCTTGCTGTGGATAGTGTTTTCAATAAGTTTGATGATGAAGACAGTGATGATGTGCCCCGCAAAAGGAAACTTGTCCCCCTGGATTATGGAGAAGAAGATAAAAGCAATATCAAAGGCAGTGTCAATACAGAAGAAAAACGCAAACATATTAAGAGTCTCATTGAGAAGATTCCCACAGCAAAACCAGAGCTCTTTGCTTATCCTCTTGACTGGTCAATTGTGGATTCAGTAAGTTGATTTCATTTAACCACTTACAAAAAGACTTAATTTTCCAAACAAACCTTTAAATTGAATAGAAAAACAATGTTACTGGGACCCCAGTGGATTGAAGCATCATCATCAAATGGAGTCAAACTTGAGTCCTCTATTTCTTGTTCATATATAATCCTTATTCTGAAGTACACCTGCTTATTTTTGTTTGGTCTCTCTTGAATTGCTGCTACATATTGTCTAGCAGTTTTATGGAAGGAGGAAAAAACTTGTCCTATAAAAACATGTTTAAGTGGCTGTCAGAAAGACTTGCAGATGCCAAATCTCTAAGGCTTGTCTCTTTGATAGAAAAATATATCTTTTGCTGAATAGTTGTTTGAGTTTTCTAGCTGCCTATCTGGCAGTTGTTACAAGACGGTGAAGTTTAAGGTAATTATTCATTTTGATTTTGTGTTTTTCTTCTTCCAGACACTAATGGAACGTCGAATTAGACCATGGATCAATAAAAAAATAATAGAATATATTGGTGAAGAAGAAGCTACACTAGTTGATTTTGTTTGTTCTAAGGTTAGTATCTTCTGCTTCCTTTGTGAAGTCGGGAGGTTTGCTCCCTATTTAAACTGCAGCAATGACTGCCATATCTGTATTTGGAGGCAGTCTGTTCTTAGCTTCTCAGTAATCTGTGATACTGGTGAACAGAGACAGTTGGTGCCCTTGGAGTCAGTATGTACCCTAATGCTTTACAAGTTACCTCCGTTACCACCTATCCAGTTGTCAAGAACAGCTGCTTTAACTGATAGTTTTTTCATTAGATTTCAGAGTTAGTATCTCATTTGCCATTAACATTTTTTAACTTAGAAATAGGTTTTGTGTGAATGTAGGGGAAATGGAGCTGGTGGTTTCATTTTTTATGTACATTTTTGGATTAACTACGTGAATTTCTTGAAAAGTTTTTGTTCCTTTAGTAGTAAGCAAATAGTAAGGTTTTAGAGTTATCATTAGAAGTCATTCTGTTACACCTTTTAGCCATTGCATGACTTATTTAAACTAAAGCCTGTGTAGCTTCTTCCATCAAATTACAAACTAAATTCTTACAACTTGCCTTTTTTAATCTCTCACTACAACTCTATGACTTTTTATCAGTAGGGAATTTTGAAAACTGCAGCTTTCATGGTACTCATATTCATAATAGCTTGTCTTGGTTTATCTTTTAGGGCTATTCTATGAGAAGCAAAGCAAGTGTTGTGATAGTTTTGTGACACAGTTGATTAGTAGAAAGTGAAAAGCAGAAGTTGAATATTTGCCACGCTTAAATCATATATATGGGTATATATATAAATAAATAAAATTGTACAGTATGGAAAGACAACTTATTTGGTTCTGAAAAAAATTTTAAACACTTAACAGGTAGATGAAAAGTCCAGTTATGAGGAGTGATATAGGGAGAATTTCATCTTTATCTTCCATTACAAATTCATTGTTGAAGGAAGGGGAGCTTCTTCCTTGAACTGGGAAAGCTTAATTGGAGGTGCAAGAAGAGCCTGTGAATCTGTGGAGGTTCCTGGAACCTGTTTTTCAGTAACCAGCCATAAACTAGCACTCAGTATGATGGGCTCTGGTGCAGTTTAATACTAATTTTTGCTTTGGCTAATACTGGGACCTAATGAACTGCAAATACTTCTTGCATGTGCAAAGCAGTTGGAATCCTTTGGACATAACTGGATTTTGTTCAAAGATGTTTATAGGGTTTATTCTAAGTTTTCAGTCTAAAAACATCTGTTTTTTTCAGGTTATGGCTCACAGCTCACCACAGAGCATACTGGATGATGTTGCCATGGTAAGAAGAAATTATGTAACTGATAGACCGCCGACATTTTACTGAAGTTAATAGTCAATTATGCAAAATACCAGGAGTCCATAACAGAAGTATTTGGTGTTCCTAGAACATGCACAGAAAACACACATTTGATAGGTTGTGCTAGCACAGACACTGTTTTGTGGTTACAGCAGCTAGGTACAATTACTGACCCCTAGGGATTCAGAATTTCTCAGTATTTGGAAATATGGAACAAAGGTTTTGTATTTTGTACCTAAGATGTAAGAATTAATAATAATAGAACTGTACCAGAAATACAAACTTTTTCTCGTACTTGTAAGTAGATTTTATTAGTGGTTTAGTGGGTCTTTTAATAAGTAATGAGCAAAAAAGGTGATTTTTCTCTACAAGACTGAAAGTTCTTTTTTTGCCTTGGAAGAGAGAAACGTTATGAAATAGTGCTACTGTTTCACCATGTTTTCATCCACTGAAAGGTGAATAAAAACTAATTGTCTGCTCTCTTTTGGGAGGAGCCACATTCATGGTGGAAGTTAGTAGGTTGTTCTTGGTGTGACTAGTAGGTGATTTGGGGAACTTCCTGAGAGATGTTATGCATGCTAAAAGTTTGTATGGATTCAAGAAAACCCTGGACAATAAGTTCAGGAAAGAGAAATCTGTTGAGAGTTTACTTAATAAATATCCAAGGAAGTTCCAAGCTGACAATGAGCAGATACTAGGGTATAAGGGAAAATACCACATGTGAATGTCCTGTTCTTATATTCTTTCCAAGCCTGCCATTTCTCTGCCTCTTCCCAAACCACTTTTGGAGACTAGTTTATTGATACTTTCGTCGCTTAGTGCTCAGTCAAGTCAGTGATAAATGCAGGACAGAAGTTTTGTTCAGTCCCTCCCTCAAAGACTTAATTTGTATTGCGCTACCTCCACTTTGTAGTTGTGATGCATCTACAGTTAGTCTTTATAAGTGGAATGCCTAACCTAAAAAATAATCTATAAAATGTGTATTTCCTACAGGTACTAGATGAAGAAGCTGAAGTTTTCATAGTCAAAATGTGGAGGTTGTTGATATACGAGACAGAAGCAAAGAAGATTGGCCTAGTGAAATAAAGCACTCTCCTTGCTTCTAGGGTTCCATTTCAGTTTCGGGCTTTTTTTTTTCCCACCATCATTGAAAGACTTTGAATTTTCTCTGTTCTCAGAGACTTAAGACCTGTATTTTTTTATGTAGAAAATGTGAATTTTTTTGTCCTCTGCTCTGAGGCTCCTTTTACCTTCACAATTAGTTACCTGAATCCTGCATTGGTTCTCTTTATAATACACAAGGTACAATTACCGGTATGTTTTATAAGCTGCAGCTACTGTACATGCTCTTTGGTAATTTTGTTAAGTTACTCTGATTCTTGTAAATATTAAGAAAAAAATCCCCTGTTTTGCAAAACATTTGCACTTAATGTGGAACTATATCAGTTATAGGTGAAGACAAAGGATTCTATTGCAAGTGATGATTTTTTTGGGGCATACTTTCCCTCTTTTTATTTAAATAATGATCAAAATATGATTTAAAAATGAGTGGCTTAAGCTGTTTTCACAGAAGAGCTTTGTGTGTTCATTTGGACTCTTCATCTGACTCTTGAAAAGGAGTTCCTTCAGACTGTTCTGATGTGAACCAGTGGTAATCTTGGTTTCTTTGTTCCCCATTTAGAATTACTAGTGAAGCTGGGAAGTTAATCTCTTGCAGATGCTCTGCTTCTTTCCCAGAAAGTGCAAATCGCTGGAAGTTTTTTATATGCTCCGTTAAAACATGAGCAGGACCTCAGCCTAGGATATCTTCTCAATTTCATTTAAGCTGTTACCTACAATCCCTTCTGTCTCCAAAGTAATCAGATGGCTTTTTTTAAAAACAAATTATTTTTAAAAGCTTTTTTTTTTTAGTTTATAGAAACAAAAGAAAAAACCTGGTTTTGACGTAACTGACTCTAAAAAAACCCAAAAAACTAAACCATGAAAACTAAACTGTAAGTTTTCAAACAAAGCTGAAATCTTGTTTTTATCCATTCTATTAAATTAGACGAGTTTTGTTTTCTACTGTATGCAGTCTGTTGTCCACAAAAAGAGGGTAATATTTTCCTGCCTTGTTTGTATGAGTTTTTTTTTATAAATAGTCTGATATGGTATAAATAATGACATGTACTGTAAACTGCATTTTTTTATCTCATACCTGGGTAAGATGTCAAATCTTGTAATATGCTGTGAGCGGTTTTGATTGCAGGAGGACTGTATTCCAGGGAGCAAACTGTCTCAAAAATATTTTTAATTTTTAAAACTCAGTTCTTAATAGCAAACAAATTAAGTAAAGGTGTTCCAGTATCTCTATATTGTATTTAACTGAAGGATGCAGGTTGACCTGTTCAGAAAACATAACTGTGACCTTGAGTTACTAGTTCTTTGTATCTGGAGAGGACACTTGAAAACACTGTTCTTAACAAATGGGATCGTGTAAAGGTTCCACCATGTAAATATTTCAGATATTAAAAATGTATATATTTGATTTAAGGGCTGATATTCTTTTGGAGTCTTGTGCAGCATGCAATTATATTTAATACTGCTTACTGAATTGACAACTGTTCCCAGTGTAGGGGTGGGTTTTTTTTAAAACTAGCTCCTGCTTTATATCAGGTGACTAGAAGTCTGCAAATTTAGATGTGATCCAAATATGTTCTTTCTCATCCCTGTGATACTGCACATCACAAAATGTTCTTTTTTAACTTGAAGTGTAATGCTCAGATGCTACTTTTATGTTTTGCTTGATTTTGCATGAGAATGTTTTGTTTTACATGCTTATATGCTGCAATCTTCCTATTTTTTTCTGCAACTTCATGTTACCCCAAGAAATTACTTCCCCATTCTTCTCATACAGTTTTGCATCAGTATTCACCAAAAATTTTTCAAATTCTGAATAAATTCAAAACTTGCTCTGTTTGTAGTAGATACAGAGAAGAGGGAGAGTGAACTTCATGAGTGCCTTTTGACCTGGTTAATGGCATTGTCTCTCTCTAATTAGTGGTAGTAAAATAATACAAATGTGACAAATGCATTGTAATGCCACTGTGTGAGAGATTGCCCAACATCCTTGTTGAGATTCTTCCGTGAAAGCTGAAATTATGAAACATCAGTTTAGTTTATTTCTGCCCTAAAGCTATATGTGGATTGGACATAAGCTTGTACTCTTCCTTTCCTAAGGAGTCTGAATGTGCCTGGATGAGAAAGATATCTCAAGTTTGAGCTGACGTGTTAAATAGCTAGGTAAATAAGTATATAGAATCATTGTGACATCCTAAAGAAATTAATTTTGTGGAAGTTGAGGTTTTCTTCAGTAGTGGAAGAATGAAGGAATGTTCAGTATGGCATCTCTCATTTGGCTTATGCAAGTACTTAGGCAAATTTTCTTCTTTCAGAATGCATGTATAAAGTCACTTCTACTTTTACCTCTCACTGAAATTATTATTATGTCTCCGTCATAATATATTTTGTGTCTGTGATGCTGGAGAGTAGAACACAAATTAAGTTCTGCTGAGGTTCTTAATATAGAAAGTAACTTCTGTTTGTTAGCTTTTTCTTTTGACATGCAGTAACAGAATTATTTCAAGATAAATCAGAATTGTTTCAAGATAAATTTAGAAAATCTGGGGTGGAAAAAACCTTTTTGCCAATATTGCAACACTTCACTGTTTGAATATATGACTTAATACCCACTGTATGCATTATGTTAGTGAATGCACAGATCAAGAGTATGCTCAGAATGAGATACGTTAGGAAAATATGCATATTGCTGCTGGCTGTTCAGTGCATCACACCATAGTGTGATCCATTCTGTGTAGGAGAGTGACTCCAAAACTTCTACATACTGTGTAATGAAAAAATACCAGCATTTACACAACAGAACTGGATATATTAGTTGCTGATCTGGATTTTACTGTGGAGTAAGGCTTAACATCTTGACACAACACATGCCCTTATAATTGTTCTATTTGAAATATGAGAGTACAAAATATATCATTTTTGTTCTTGATATGCACTCAAAAGAAACGGAAACCAAGGAGCAAGTAAGATGTATTACCAAGAATGACACATTTTTATATTACTTTTAATTTAGTAACTTTTTTTGTTCTTTGAATATTTAACCTGGTCAAATACTGGTTTGGTCTTTCTAATCATGGTTGTTTCCTTCCTTCCTTCCTTCCTTCCTTCTCATTAAGTAGGAACCTGCATTAAAAATAACACTTTAACTTACATGATCACAGCTCTAAATGTGGGCAGGCGGAAGGCCCCAGGTAGTGTTTAGTTTCTCACTGAATTCCTGTGTCTTAATACTAATGCTTTCCTATTACCGAGAGGGAAGCATTAGATCTTTCAAGCTTTTATTAAACTGGGTTGCTGGATAACTGCTTGCAGGAGTAGTATTTTGGAAAGTGGATACACTTAAAACTGGAAGCTGTTGGGTTTTACATTACAATTGGGTCACACTTTTTCATATTCTATACATTATCCTGTGTAGGAATGAACATTGGATGCAGACTTAAAAATCAGAACACAGTCATCCAGTGTGAGTAGTGTAGGTACTGTTTAGTAGACATTTCATCACAGATCAAACTGATATTAATCGTAGGAATAGTCTGGTACAGCTGTATGCCCATGTTTAGTTGCTTAACTGCCTTGTTTTTCCCCCTTTTAAATTACAAGTAGTTTTGTTTGGTTAATGGTTAGACATCACTTTCAGTCTAAAAATGGCTTCTTGTAAATGCATTTCATGTGTATGTGACCCAGTGGAACTCAATACTTGCATTGCAGTGGTTACCTCAAACCTTTTACATGCAATAGTTCTGTGCCATTTGACTTTAGCATAGATCTTCCTGTCGTGTAGTCAAATACTGAAATACAACGTTGTTTTAAACATGCAGAATTACGTGGTCTCTGAGAGATTTTACATTTTTTATACTCGGAACTACTCCATCTCTCATAGTGATTTCCATATGTTAGTCACCCAACTGATAATGCACTTAAAAGGGAGTTGTGGATTACACTTCAACTATAGATAAGCAAGGTAGGTTTGAAATTTGAAGTTGACATTGTTTCTTCCACAAACCGGTCCCGGGTCTACTTAGAGGCTTCTTGAAAAGGTACCACGTCCACTTTTCAGTATTGTTTTTATTTTCAAGTGTAAATATGCCTTCAAATTATTTTCGTAATTCTTTCTGGTGGGACCATTTCAAAACGGCGTTATTAACATATATACGACCCGAATTCAAAACAGCCGAGAAATGTATTTTCTCATAACACCGCTCTCTCTGTTCGGTACCCGGTCAGACGGGACAAGCCAGGTTTCCCTGTCGGAGTTCCCCGCCGCGCTCGCTCTGCCCCCGGGCCGGCCGTGGGAAGTGATGTGCGGGCGGGGCGGGGCGCGGGCCGGAAGCCAGCGGGGCCGGGCGGCGGCGGCGCGGGGCCGGTGGTGGAGCCCGGGGAGGGGGCGCCGGGCAGGTCTGTGTGTCCGTCTGTCTGTCTGTCCGGCTGTCCGGCTGTGTGTCCGTCCGCGAGGGCCGGGCCGGGGCGGCGGGGGCGCGGTGTCCGCAGCCCGGGCGGCGGGGCCGGGGGGCTGGGCCCCGTGCTCGGGCGAGCCCTGGGGCGCACGGCCCCGGGGCGGGGCGGGTCCCTGCCCGCTCCCCCGGCCGCACAGAGAGGGGCCGGGGCTGGGGCCGGGGCAGGGGCGGCCGCTCCGGGCCTGGGCAGCTGGTGGGGCCGCAGCGGGGCCTGCCCCGCTCCCCCGGGGCCGGGCCGGTCCGCGCTTAGGGCGACGGGGCCGGCGGGTGTTCGCTGCTCCTTTGGGAGGCGAGGCACGGGCTAGCAACGCCGCGTTGGTGGCTCATCGATACCTGCTTTGCTTTCTCTTCTAAGCAAAGATGGCTTGACCGGACTGTTGCTACCTCTGCTTATTAGGCTAAATGTTAGCGCGTGACCACGACAGTCGTAAGTCCTGCTGTTCTGGCCTAGGAAAGACAAAGGAAGCAAGGAGGAACTTTTTCAGACAGGCTATTTTAATATCAGGAGCTTCGTTAGGGAAAAAAGTGTTTTGGTGAGTCCCTTTTCAGGTAAAACAAGTAAAACTTTAGTTTGTTTATGCACAGTTCGTTTGTCGATTTCATTAATTCGTAGTTGCGTTTCAAAGATGAAAGTGTTCATTTATTTAGAAATACAAAATAAAGTTGTTTGGGAAGTTGTCCTGGATCCATTTTCTGGCCTTCTTGAGTTTTCAAGAGGAAACAAACCAGGAATGGTGAGATCAAGCTTTGGTGCAGCTCTTCCATCACTTACTCCTCCCTGTCTTCCAATTCTTTCTGCTCCTCAGTAGCTGAGATTTTTTTTTTTTTTGTTTGGTGAGTTTGTGGTGGGTTTCTTTAGCAATCTTCAAGTAGGATTTTGTGATTGGTGTTTAGTTTTGGTTTTCTCTCCTGTAATTTGATTATAATTTTGACATACTGCTTTGTGAAAAATCTCATTCTGATATTCCACAGATGGATAAAAGTTCTCAACTTTTTCAACTGTGGTTGCCCTGTTACTGAGAATTTCAACGAATAGCAGCCTTAAAATAACATTGTTTATATTTTGTATAGATTGGAACTAAACTTCAACAGTAAGAGCAATGGAATTCTTACTTACTTTCATCTAACCTTGCATTTTATATTTTAAATTAGTTCAGCTTTATTTTTAATGGCAAATGGCAGGGAGCTGTTCTAGTGAATGCTGCATTGTCTTTCTTTTTCCAAACACTTTTTAGACAAGTTAATTTGGTGTTGTTTCTTGATGACTCTGAAGTGTAAGCTACGCTAAGTTTACTGCTGAAGTTAGTGCCCTAGTCTTGTTAGATTTGTATTTATTTGTAAATAAACAGCTTCTCCATTGTTGCATGTATGAAAATAGTCATAACCCTCTCTTTAAGTAAGATTCTGTCTTGCAGCACTTGTGTCTTGCTGCCGTCAAAAATGAGAGACTTTGCTTTGTCCTCCATTGTAAGAGTTTTTCAAGATCCCTCCATACATTAGCTGAGTATACTAAAACAGCAGAAAAAAATTCTTGATTTTTTTTCCTGGATTTGTTTTCTTCCATTGTAGTGAGTAAAATCTACTGTAAAGAGGACTGATGAGTGCTGGAGTTGTTGGCACAAGGTAGGAGCAAGAGCCACTTGGGATGGACTGGCACTCCACGCTCGAGGTTTATTCATTACTTATTATTTGTGTAACCAAGCCTGTGTTTTATCTAGGCTTGCTCATTGTCTCTTAAAACTACGGAGTTTTTTTCTGAAACTTAGGTCAAACTTCTTTCACCTATGTTGCTTTATCCTTCTTTCTTACGGAGCACATAGTTTATTAATGTTTGCATAGGAAAATGTTAGCATCTGACTTTTTTATGAAAGAACGTATAAAGCTGTTACATACGTGTTGCATTCTTATGAAGATGTTAGTTCCTGAGGCTCAGCTGAAATACTGTCTTGTGTAGCACTGGGTCACTCTTAGAGCATTAGAGTATTAAGGATATGTCTAGATTTTATATGATCAAGTGTAACTCAGTCATCTTTGAAAATTACCCTTGAGCTTATCATCAATACAAAACTGAACAACTTGGAGCAATTGTACGTTGCTGAGATAAAGACATGAAGTTCTGTTCTGAGCAAGTGTGCACTGCTGCTCACTTACTGCACAAGAAGGAATGGAGAACTGTTTTGAATTACTAGTTTGTTGCTGGCTGATTTCTGTGGCTGATGAACTAATTTGGTAACATCTAGAGGCTCTTATTTTTGTGTTGGAATATCCCTATTAATAGATCCAATGCAGTTTGGTATCATGGTTAGGTTGTCTTTGGTCTATGTGAACTCCAAAAATTGGGGTAGGGAGGGGAGGGTGAACTGGTCATATTAAGAGCAAGTGCTTTTTACACATCTTCTTCCTTTCAGCATCTCAAGAGGAAAGATCCATTTTGTGTGGGAATAAGTGACTTCCAGAGGACTGCCCCAATGACAGAGCTGTCTGCGCATTTACCCCAGTTTCAGCATGGGCAGCTGACAGAAAACTTCCCTGATACCCACCTCAGCAACACCGTATGTAACAAACAATTTTATGACCTGGTAGCAGCTAAATCAGGAGGAATAATTTGTTGGGATTAATTTTGTCTATCTGAACTGTTGTGGTGATAAGTATTGCCAAAAGAAATGTGCTGCGATATATCTGATGTTCTAAACTCATTTTTATGTACAGAGAAGGCTTCCCCCAGTTTAAAGTGGTGTTGGAGTGACCAAACCATCAAGAAAAAGAAAATGGGGGGGACACTCTGTCAAACATTGACCTTTAGAGGGTTTAGTGAGCTCTCTTGATCTAGCCTGGCTGTGGTCTACTTGGTTCACAGGTTTCTTAATCACAAAGTTAGTTTTAGTCTAGGTAGAACTTGAAGCCTGGGTTGTGTTGTTGTTGTTACTGGAGGACTGTTCTATGCAAGAAGAACAGCTCTGTCTTGTCTTACTGTAAATAATTGTCAAGGTGCTCTCAGAGTTCTTGAGGTGTTGGGGAGAGGGGAGAACTCAAACCATGAAGTTTTATATGATTGCTTTGAAAGACCTAAGCACGTTCTTGTTGCTAAAACCATACCCATTGCACTGTATGTGTTTTGGTAAAACCAAGTTTAGATGATCTGCCTGGGTGTGGTGCTCAGGCTCTTGGATTTGTCATGCTCTGTTCTTTGTTCCTTCTACAGCTCTTGAATATCAGGTTTCCTTCTGACACAGAACTGCTCTTGTGAGGCTGAGCCACTCGCAGCCATGTTTATGGCAGTAATTCAAGAGAACTTTCTGATCCCTGATCCAACTCTTTTATACAATCCAGGAGTTAAAGTAGAATTTTGAAAAATCCTTGTCTTAATCTCAGATCAGCATCGCGGTATAGCAGTAAAAATACAAAACTTCTGAAAAATTATTTTTAAATTAAGAAATCAGTCTGACTTAAGATCTTGCTGGCTATAGAAACTGCTAATAAAAACAGAAAAGTGGGAACTTTCCTACTGCATCCGTTTTGCTTTTACTTCGGAGGGAAAGAAAAAGGTTTCTTTTCCTCTTGGACAGGTGAGAGGTTAATTTTTATTGAACACGTCTGCCATATTAAAAAAGCAGAGCTCAGCGATAAGCTGTGGGCTCACCATCCTTCAGTTAACTTGGTGATGCTCCTTACCAGCAATGGGTTCTATTTTCTTGTTAGTAACAGACTGTGCTGATGAATAACTGCTACTTGTGCTTTTTCTTTCCATGTTTAAGTAACTCTAGTTTTGATACTTAATTGTGTTGCTTTTTCCCCCCATATACATCTACTTTTGTTTTTGTACATACGTACAAAAGTCCTTTCCTGCTTCAACATATCCAGCTTTTGTGGCTAACAAGGCAGCATGTGAAATCTCTTCAGTTCTATAATTTGCCATCTCTTCTAGTCACACATGAAGAGTTCAGCCCAGTCTTCAGTATCTGTCACTGTATAATGACCTTTAAGTGTCAATGATTGTATGTGAGAACTGATGAAGTCTGTGCTCACTGTCAGGCATGCTGGTCTGCTCCTGATGTATAAATCTGGATATAATAACTAAAAACTTATCAAATATGCTAGGTTTTTATCTCTTGGTTCAGGGGCATTGGTCTGGGTTTGATATTAACTGTTTTCCTGATAGGGAAAAAAAAAAAAACACTATCATTTGCTTTTGATATTGTTTATTCACCTGAAAGCGCGTAGTTCGTAACTTACATTTGCTTACGGTGTTACAACAGGTGTTACTGACTTTTTAGCTTCAGAATTTTCACTTTTAACTATGTCTGAGGACAGTGAAGAGTCTGTTCCTTTGCTTCCACTTCAGCAAGAGTCCATGGCCTCTGCTCTGTTTAATACTGATCAGGTAGGATATAAGTGCACTTTGTTCTTTTAAGGAGTGGGGCACGCGCATGTCACGTTTAGCTACACTTGAGTAGCCTGAAAGGACAACTTATTTTCTAGCCTTAACTACAAATGAGAGAATAACTCATATAATTCTTGATGTTGATCTGGTTTTTATGCACTGTGTTTTAGTATGTAAAAGGCATTTTGTGATTGCATCTTTGTTCCTAACTAGTGAAGGGAGTAAAATGGGCCATATTGATCTAATTTCTTCAGTTTTTCTCTTTATGCTTGATTTTGCAAGTTTTTTGTAGTGATGTGCTAGTTAATCAGGCTGCTAAATTGACTGGATTTGTGTTTGCTCTGCAAAGCTGTAGGTTTTTATTTTAGTTTTTATATTTTTGCTCCAAAGATGGAGTAAGCGCTCCCTCATGCAAGACTGCTGTTACAGCGAAGAAAGAGCAATGCATTCAGCAAGTGTGCAGAAACCTATATACTGAATCTGCTTTACTTGTGCAGTGTTCCAAGGCTCTGTTTGTCTCCAGTGTAGGGTTATGATCATCTTAGGCAGTTTATTTAGACAGTTAAGTTTATTGTTGTCTTGTTGTAGACTGAGAGAAATGGAGTATTTTACTATCAAAGTGAAAAATGTTACATTTGGGCTATAATCTATAGAAAGAGGTTCAGTTGCAGCCAGCATTTCAGATTAATTAAACATGATCTCTTTATTTACATACTCCCATATTCCTGTTTCTCTGACTTTCAATAATTGTATGTGAGGACTTTATGTAAAATGTCAAGTAGTTTATAATAAATCTCATTTAGTAAGAAATAATATTGAACCCAAGATCTTTTTCAGGACATATTTTAAGTTAATGATACTGATTTAAGGTTAAAACCTTAACTGAAAAAATCCAGTTGCCCCCTAATTTTAATAGTTTAATTTAGACTATTCTAGTTTATGTTTTTTCTCCTCTTATATTCTGTTTCCTTTTTGGAAAAGAAAACAAATTTTCTTAGAGGACAGATCTTGAAACCCTGCTGAGCTTGATCCCGAGGATACCACAAAAAAGGCAAAGCATTTGGTGTATATTGTTATTTTGTACTGTTCTGTGAAAGCAAATTTTTCATGAGTTGGGGAAGCTGTAATGCTTCAACCAGGGATTTAGCAGTGTCAGTATTTGCAGTTCAAAGTCCAGGGACTTCTGCTCCTTAATCACTTAAGTGCTTTTAAAAACCGCACTGAGTTCTTGAGATCTTAAGATTTTTTCTTTTCTGAGGGTGGGACTGGGAAAATTCTGTATAAAGACTCTCCAAAATTACAATTGATTTATCAGAAAACTGCAATGAATTAGTGAGATATAATTCAGCGGTTATGTTTGGAAATGCTACTGAGAACAGGTAATTAGACTTTAACACTGCATGTTTAAGGAGAAAACTACATGAGTAAGAATACCTAAGGAGAAATTCGTTAGGTTATTTTCAATGTCCTATCTTATGTCTAGACCAATTTTATGAAAACTGAGTGATATTTTACAGTTACTGCAAAAGGTGTCTGCAGTTTGTTGTACATTTTAATCTAATGCTACTATAGTACACTTATTCAAACAGAACTATTTTAGATTAAGAAATTCTGAAGAAATGAGATGCATTTAGTAAGGAATCAGAAATCTTTGTGTTATATTTCTTCTATTAAACCTCCTGAGTTTGAACAGTACAGCATTGACTTTGGACATGGTAGTACACTAAAAAAATTACTAGTTGCATTTAGTGCTTGTGTAGAGTGTCTGGTAATTGGTTTTGTTTCTTTGTAGTCCAGAACAGGTGAAGCATAGCTCACTCTCCTGTTGTGTTCTCTGTATGTGGACACAACATGTAAAAGGTGAATGTCCCACGCTCGTGGGGCTTCTTGAAGAGGGTGTGAAAGATATGTGACACCAGGCCTGATAATTTACTTATAGGTGACATTACTAATTTGTGCTTTGGCTTCCATTGAAAGTTTGCCACTGTCTTTGTGTTTGAATTATACCCTTGATGTTTCATGTAGCAGTATTAGGAAGGGTAGGAGGCTCTTTCATATTTGTTGGCAAGAGTGGTGGAATTTCTTCAATGTCAGTGAAAGGATGTGGCAGAAGTATCCTTTGGAAAGGAGAGAAAATCTGCACACTTAATTCATCACCCCAAAACTTTGGGATCAGATCTCAGTATAAAGACTGAGAATTACCTGAGCTTGATCACCATTTATGTGTCATTCTTTTTGTTAAAAAGGTGGGAACACAATATCTCATGAGACCCCATTTTAATATATATTCTACTTAGTATACTGTAGTGGGAGTAACATAGTAAAGAAAGTTGACATTTTCTTGGGACTTTCATGGAGAAGGGATCATAAATGTCTGTTTGGCATTATTCTTAGGAATTGATAGAGTTAATTCTTGTCAAGCTATAGGCATTCTACTGTCATGCACCCTTGTCTCAACTGTAGTTTGAACAGAGGGAAAAAGCTGTCTGTCTTTATTCAGCTTTAAAATTCTGTGTAAAGGAAGGGTGAGATAGGCTGTTAGATGCAACCAGCCTTCTCATAGTTGTTTTTAATATAGATGCTTCTAACATAACCCTGTGCTCCCATTCTTTGATAACTATGTGATGCAATTAATTACTCTTGGTTATGTCCCTGCTGTGGCACATGCTCTTGACAGTAAATATTACCTTACATATTTCCTCCTCAAGGTCATGTTTAGCTTAGTGTACAAGAATGTTTGTGGAGAGTTGCTGAGAAAACTGGTTCTTGTGTATTGCAGAATGACAACAGTGAAAGACGTCGCCATGATAACAGTGAGCGCAGAAGAAATGACCATCCCGGGTCTGAGACCAATGGGCAGCCACAAAACAACATTCAACAAGTGGTGGAGCAAGATGAAGAAGAAGATGAAGAGCTGACACTGAAATATGGGGCAAAACATGTGATTATGTTGTTTGTACCTGTCACGCTTTGCATGGTGGTCGTTGTGGCAACTATCAAGTCTGTCAGCTTTTATACACGCAAGGATGGACAGCTGTATGTATCAATTTTTTCCCATATCTTTTCAGTGGACTCACTCAGATAATTTTCTTCAAACTCCATTTCTTCTGGAGTCTAATTCGAGCAGTGAACTCCCTCTTACCTCCCTTTTCCCCTTCTCCAAACCAAAGACAGTTTCATTTCCTTTCTTCTGGTAACCATACTCTTAAGTTTGTGGTACTGTTGGCATTGGTTGTCTGTCTGGTGATCAGTGGGGATAGTATCCTGGTTGTCACTGCTTGATTCAAATCCTAGTCATTATTTTAATACTTCATCATGCCCAGTGGTATTTATAAAATAAACTCAATACTCAGCCAGAGCCATTTCAGTTGTACTCTGCTAGAATGCAAAAGTTTTGGAAAAGGAACAAAACTGCTAGTTTAAATGAAAT
Source organism: Acropternis orthonyx (assembly GCA_035583155.1). Classification (NCBI taxonomy): domain Eukaryota; kingdom Metazoa; phylum Chordata; class Aves; order Passeriformes; family Rhinocryptidae; genus Acropternis; species Acropternis orthonyx. Next base: position 27,955,992 of record JAWWEU010000158.1, on the reverse strand, counting down.
GACATATATGGCAGGCTCTGGTTTGCCCATACTATTTGATAAAGAATTTCAAATGCAAGGTGAATACAGCTTTATGAGGTTCAGTTTTGGTGCAGTTACAGAAACTTCCCTCGCAGTTTACTGTGTGCAATTTTGGGGGGGTTTTGGTAAAATACTAATGTTGGGAAAAAGAAAAAAGGCAATTTTAGTGAAATTTCTACTGTGAAAGAAAGGAGATGAAAGAAGAACACTGAGCCTGTCAGAAACTGCAGCAAGTCATAGTATCATAGAATGTTAAGGGGTTGGAATGGACCTTAAAAATCAGTCTAAATGTTCCACTGTGAAAACGTTCAGACAAAATAGTTCAAAGTGTGTTTGGTTTTGAAATGTTTGTGTAATATAACCGTGTCATAAAATGTTTCAATAAAACACAGTATTCTTTTTTACTTTGAAAGCTGTTGAGCAAAGAAATTTTTTTTTTTGAGATTTTATTTATGATAAGTGTTTTCTTCCTGCCTTCCCTTCCCTTCTTGCAATGAAGTAGTTTGCCCAGGGATTTGTATATCTTTAGGAAACAGCGAGCTGAGCTCCAGGGAAGCGTTCTGTGGTGAATCTGTAGGTGGCGCACTGGTGGAATTCCAGCTGCGCTGACTGCCGCTTGAGTGATGGCATTGGAGAGTGGGAATGACACACAGCATGGGAGTAGCCATATCAAACAGCGGGCAGTTCTGGGCTTCATTTGCTTTACAAAGCAGAAAATAGTAGTAATCTGAGAATGTAGGAAAGGCAAGTCTCATAGGAATTTTTTTTATCGAAGTCCGCCTAATACGATACTATGCCACCTTTTGAATTTTGCCTTAGTAGAAAATAGCTTTTACAGCTCTGAATTGAAAAATTACTGCAATTTTGTTTGATGTTGGCCTCATATATCAGAAACATCTGTGCATTCAGTGTGACTTCAGTTGACTCTTTGTTGTTGTAGCATCTACACTCCTTTTACAGAAGAAACAGAGACAGTAGGACAGAGAGCCCTGAATTCAATTCTCAATGCGGCTATAATGATCAGCGTTATCATTGTCATGACCATACTCCTGGTTGTGCTTTACAAATATAGATGCTACAAGGTAAGTAGCTGTGCTAGTTCTATTTATTAGTATGGATTATTTAGAGAATGGAACAAAATGAAGGGTTTTCAAGGATTCATGAGCAAAAGTAGAAGAACTGGTGATTCAATTCATTGCTTCAGTTTTGTGGCTTATGTTTCTTTGACACAAAGCAAGGCAAAGGCCCAGTGCTGACTGCCATCTGTTTTGTCAGTTAGAGTTAGGGTGACATTGCTTTCTGTTCTTTTGAAATGTTCTGTACTGACAGATTTCTGTGATGAAGAAGTACAAAGGACAGACCTGGTCCTACAGTTTAAAGTCTCTTCAGGGGCTTTTCGGGGACTCCCCTCTCCCCACCCTGTTACCAGTACAGATGTCTCTCATCAGTGTGATGTGTGCATGGCTGTATGTGCCAGGCAATATTCTTATGGCAAACACAGACACTCTTAAGGCTCTTCTGTGAAACGCTGCAATCATATAATGATGTAATCTGGGCAAAGTCCAGGCTTAGCATAAATAATCACAATGTCATTTGCTTGAGAGGAGTTGTCTGTGAAAATTCCTAAATTGTGTTGGTCTTAATGACCCATTTGACAAGGCTTGGCCTAATAAAACTTCCCAGCATGCAGAGAGAACCTTGAATCTGTTCTGTAGCTGTAAAACAGGCAGTGGGATTTAAAGCTTTGCGTCACTTCATTTTGTTTTCAAGAGGGAACAGTGGTTTTGGTCTTCATGTCTGTGGGTGAAACCCCTTTACAAAGTATCTGTGGAGTGACGGGGAAAATTATTTTTGCCTGAATCTGCATACATCTTGGAATAGTGAGTTTTAAAGTATGGACCTTCTCTTTTATCGCAGTGTGGTGTTAAAACTGAAGTGACAAAGTTTTCTTGTTAAACTGCCATTTCTCTTCATTCTGTTGAAGTCAAATAGCTAATGTGCTTTAGCTAAGTTCCTTAGTAGCCGGTTGCTTCTCCTCAGGTGCTGAAGGCATCTACTAGTTTTTACTCAGCTTTTCCATTTCTGGCTTCCTTTTTGACCCTACAAAGCACAGCACATTCTCTTTACAAAAGTAATTGTTCTGCTAAAAAATTTAAATTATTAGATACCAGAACTTTCCTGTAGTGCTATTGTATGCTAATTACATGAAATCATTAACTTATTTTTAGATTTCCTAAGAGTATTTCTAGTCTGCTGTATCAGAATGCGGTAAAATGTAGTTACCTGTCCATTGAATTCCATTTAATATGCAGTTCTGTAAGTAGAATGTAGTCTAGATTTTGGGGAATGGAATTCATAATGTAAGAACAGAAGGTCTCCATCTAGTAGTGGTAATTTGCTTGTCTTCACAAGATTTTTATCTGAAAACTCCTTTAAGAAAGGAAATACTTCAGCTTTACTTCTGTTAGTTTCCTGTGTTTGTCCTGTATGTGATATGTTAAGCATGATCCTAATTGTAGCTCCTAAATCTAACCAGAAGCAGCATTTTTAAAGGGGATTGTATTTGCTTAGCTTTTTCTTTTTAATTTATTTTATTATTCTCTGCATTCTTCGTTGTTTTAGTCTGCCTAGCCAAAGTCTGACTGCTGTAGCTCATTTTAATTATCTGCATTCTGTTGTCCATCCCTAGTTTTTATTCAAATTATTGCAGGCAAAGCCAAATCTGTACCAGCAATCAATTAATGTTGAAATTGTTGTCAGATGAAGAATGCATATTTTTAATGAAAAGACAACAAGCCTGTTGTGGTATCCTGCTAGGAAAACACTGACCAAAACTTTCAAGAAATACTTTAGAAAAATCACTTGTATGAAAAGAGGCTGGTGATCTGGAAGATGCTATAGTAAGTGATGTACATACTGAGAATAAAACAAGCATCTGTGTGTAAAATGTCAGTTTAGGTCAACTGTTGAAACTACCTCTGTTAATACTGTTGACAGTAGTTACGCAAAGTGTGTGTAAAAGTTTGCTGGTGTTTGACACTGTTATCATTTTGCTATTTTTTAGGATGAAACATTGCTATTCACTTTATTTTCTGAAGTGATAAGAAAGTTTAAGAGCTTATGTTACAAGTAGAAGAATTAGAGATAGAAGTCATGACACAGCTTTCTTTGCTATTTTCTTAAAATATTTTCAACTAATTTTACAGGCAAATAAAATTACACTCGTTAAGTCACTACTTAGTAGCTTTACAAGGTGTTGGAAAATTGGATTCTGTTTCAGGTACATATCAATCTTCTGTTTTTGTGTATTTCTTACCCCACTTGCCTTGAATGGTTAGAATTTTCCATACGGAAACAGATACTTTGGCAGTTTTCCTGCAGCATCTTTACAGGCACCATGCTTTGTTATATATATTGAAAATTCTTAAGTCTCTTTGAGAACACACTAGCAAAAGCCAGTCTATTAGATTAGGAAGTTAAATGACAGGTTTGTTAGCTTGAATGTCAAATTTGAACCTGTTTTGAAAGACAGTGTGAAGGAACAGAATGAAAGTTTCAAGAATTGCTGAGAATTTTAAAAATGCTTATGAAAAATTTAGCCTTAGACTAAACGGACTGAATTACTAAATGTACTAAATTACTGACTGTAATAGCCAAATTCCTAATTTGCTGGAAAGTCCTGGTTGCATCACATAGGTGTGATCCCTTTTAAATGAGATTTGCAAAATATTTTAAGAACTTTAAGATGCATTTTACTACACATCTTTAAGAAGATCACAAAGGGATAACACAGTTTTTTAACAGTTTCTGAATACTTTGATCTGCTGTACATATATAGTTAATTTAACCAGCTGATTTTCCACTGAGCACGTCTGTTCAAATCAAGATTCCTTATGCAGCTTTGATTTCTAGATTATTGTTTCTGACTGGGTATCTATTTCTAATGCCGGGTCAGGTTTTATATGTATGATTCTGTGCTGGGACTTTGAACATGCATTTGCAATTCCCAGTTCAGAGATTGCTGGAGTTAAAGGGTTCTTCAATCTTGCTTTTTAATTTTGCATGGTAAGTACTACAAAAGTGGTATGTACTTTGGTCAGTGCAAGCTTTAAGTGCCTGTCATTTCCAGGTTTAAATCTTCATGTGTCCCTGCCCAGTACAACACCAAAGTGTTTTTTATTAAATTGTTGGGCAGCATGTCTGCTCTCATATCAAAATCAGGGATTACGTGTATAGATGAGTGATAGAGAATATAGAAATCCTTATACAGTCATTCATCGATGATAAGCACTGAAGATTTTTCTGTGTTCCAGCAGTCCTATAACTGTAATCTGAAAATGGTTTGGAATCAGAGCAGCACAAAAATGAATCAGCTTTTCCATCTGTTTTAATTCTGGATACTTCTGCTATGTTATAATGCCACTGATATCAGAATTGTCTAAACATATGCGAAGAGTATTTTTCTGTAGAGCTGAAACACCTCTACTGAAGGACCACAGAGCACTTGAAGTTCCTAAGTGTAAATTGCAGTACAAAAATGTGTATGGACTAAATATGAATTTAGGAATGACCGAAAAGAGCTCTTAAATCACTTTCTTGCTAGAAACAAAAGGGAAAATAACCTTAAAAGTTTCATTAATAGATATTAACTTTAAGATAACAAGTCTAAAAACGTCTATATTGATTTCTTCTTTTTCAGGTGATCCATGGCTGGCTTATCATTTCTTCTCTTTTGCTGCTTTTCTTTTTCTCATTCATCTACCTGGGGTAAGTGAGCTGAAGCATTAGTATGCTATTTTTCATTTATCACCTTGTGTATGTATTTATTCTAGAACTAGGCCTTAAATCTTAAGAAGAATGATAGTAAGCTACTGCAATATTCTTTTTTAATTGTATGTAGGTTGATAGAGTACATGTACAGTGATATTTGTGGGTTTCTAGTGTATCTGATATTGTACAGAAGGTGTCAACCACATGCATCACTAGAAGAGCCATCTTTCAAAGGGTTGCTTATTCTGCTGGCAGGTCTTCTCATAACTGAATTTTTCATAGCCATATGACTCAAGGGCTGTTGTTGTTTACATCATGGCTTTGATGCTGGGCTATATATGCAAAGGCCATATATGCAAAGGGAGTGGTATAAAGCAGTTGACTGAAAAGAATCTATCTCACGAAAATATATTCAGTCCTTTTCAAATTTGGAAGCATGCCTTTGTTCAGACATCAAGAAAAGTTGTCTGTAATATTTAGTATTGTCTCAAATGAGCGACCTGATCAGGGTTTGTATCTAGAGTTATGTCATGAAATTATTATATTGTGTATGTTTTTGTAGCACTTCATGACAAATACACTTCTGTCTGAAGAAGATTATTTAATTTGGTCTTTGACAGGAGAAAATGGTATTCCTTTAGTCACTGATTTTTGCTGAAAATGATCTGTGATGCCTTTTCTGATCAGTCGTTTCTCTAAACTTAAAAACGACTTGAAATACAAGGCAGTTCCTTCATCTGCCCCTGCTGCCTCACAGCAGTGCTTGCTCTCTTTGTAGAAGTTCAGTGAGTTGAGGGGGCAGTTGATGACAGTAAGGGACATCCTGTTAACACGGTATATCTCAAAGGTCAACTGACAGCTACAGAAGACAAATTTTCTGGAGGAAAGTATTATGCAAATTATAGGGTTCTTAGTGGCTTGATGGATTGCTAGCAGCAGAGTCTGCAAAAAGCCATCACAACCATTTCTTCCCTGGGTCAGTGAAGTCACCTGTGACTTGGTGGCGACATATTTGTCTATTTTGGTTTTACTTATTGAGGATCTTAATTAGTTTTTAATATTTGGTGTGACAGTGACATGGCTCATCCAAAAATAAAGCTGTTTACTTTGTGGTGAAGATTAAAATAGAATAACCATATATACCTACTTTGAAGTTAGCAAAGCATTCTACATGCAGCACATACGTAGAGAGAGATCTGTTTACATGCCTTTAAAGATCCATTTTAACCTCACAAGTTCTGATTGCTCTGATTTTTAAAAATTATGAGCATAATCAAAATGACTGATTTTGCAGTAATGTCCTTTCCTGTCAGTTACTGCTTTGACTGATAAGGAAATAGAACATGAAGGAACATTTTCAGAAATGTGAGAAGTGGTGTGAAGCAAACACTGGTAAAATTATCCCCATTGTGAAGAATAGTTACATACTGTTTGGGGGGAGAATTTACATTTGTGCCACTACGTTGAATCTGAAAATTTTTTAAAATCTATTCTGAAGCTTGCATCTGTAAATTTTTTCTATTGTTTTAAGCAAATGCAGTCCATAATATTTTCCTTTTTTCTTTTAGTGAGGTTTTTAAGACTTACAATGTTGCCATGGACTACATTACGGTGGCACTCATGATCTGGAACTTTGGTGTTGTGGGAATGATTTGTATTCATTGGAAGGGTCCGCTTCGGCTCCAGCAGGCATATCTCATTATGATAAGTGCTCTCATGGCCTTGGTGTTCATTAAGTACCTTCCTGAATGGACGGCGTGGCTTATCCTGGCTGTCATTTCAGTGTATGGTAAGTTTTGGGGCAAGGCATAGTAACAGGTACTATGGCAGGAATTTCTTCTATTCCTTAACTTTTCCACTTGTCCAACTAGACCTTAAAAAAGAAAAAGTGTGTGTGTGTGGGTATCATTCAGAGCAGCAGATAGGGTGATTACGGACTTCAGAAATAAGATCATGATCTAAACGGAGGTCAGATCCCTTCAGCTGAGGGCTTTGCGTGACTGTATGATGCCATCTTTCTTCATGTTTCCTGGACTCATTAGATTCTTTGGAGAGGAGAATTGAAATAATTGAAGAGCGGAAGTGATGAGACCTATGCTGCTATTCTGATCTCTTTTATGAAGGGGGAGAACTTTTGGCTTCTCATTTTCCCCAAGAATCCTCGGAAACTCTTGCACATTCAGAATTTAGGATCTTGTTGTTTGTATACAGTCCCATACAAGTATAGATCTACCCAACCTACAAATTGCTCAGATTTGTTAACATAAAAACAACAACTTGATCCATGCCTGGTAATACAGTGAAAAGGAAGCAAGGAAGGATTAAGGGCAGTTTGCATTGCTCAAAGTCATTTTGCATTTAGAAGGATATAGTTGTGAGACCTGTTTCCTTGGCTTTTTTTTAATAGAAGAAAATTGTTAGAATTATTGCATACTATACTATGCTTTTTGAGAATGATGGATGAGAAACTTAGATGTAGTTTTTTCATAAAGCTGTAGGGGGCACTGGACACTTTTCCTAAGAAGATCCCTGTATCCCAAATACTGATTTAATTCACAGGCAAGACTAAAATTCTGTTACTGAGAGATAATTAAAATATTACAGCTAAGTAAATACGTGCTCATAATTTGCATTTTTTTGGAAGCAGGTAAGTGTGATGGATATGTACTCTCAAAATCACTGATAATGAAAAAGACTGAGAATCTGGCCAGTTGGAAGTGCAGGGGTTAATAAGATTTGGTTAGCTCTGATATGTCAGTGTTCTCCTTAAGTGTCCTCTTTCTTCAGATGGAGGGAAGTTGTCCCTTGTGAGTATGCTTATGGATCACAAGGCCCATTAAAAAAAACCTTCCTGTCTCCCATCCCCACTTCTACCCTTTGTATGACTGAAACAAATCTGAGTATTTCATGCATTCAGCCTTTATTCAGTGATAGCAAAACAAAATTGCTTTTGAGATAAATTTCCAAGACTATAATGCAATTGTTTTGAGTAAAGGGATATAAGTTTCAAAGCCTGTAACCCCACACCAAGAATACTGGAGTGGAGCCAGCAGTAGTGCTGCAGCAGTTAGCTCAGCTGCAGAAGGCCTACTCTGTGCAACATGCAGCTCCTGATAAGTAAACTGTTCCTTTTGGTGTCAGATTTAGTTTCAAATGAATTTAAAGACATATGGTGAATGGACAACTGCAAAAAATAGTAGTAGTGTTAGAGCTCTCTGTCCAAATATGCCTACTTCTTAGAAATTATGTAGGCCTTGCCTGTTGTCTTAAAATTTGTTTTAGCGTTAAACTTACATTACAAAAAGCTTTGATAATAGAAAGCAAGCTTGGATATTTCCAAGATACTAGTTGAATAGTAGCTTTCTTGAATTACTTGCAAGCCAGCAGATACACACAGATACATTTGCAGTTAATATCTTAAGTGAGAAATACTATATTTTTGAATTTGTATACATATTACAGTAATATGTGAAATAGGTTGTATAACCGAGAAATATTAAAAAGTATTCCTGTAGGATACTAAATTGTGGCCAGTGGCTGTCTTAGAATACTGCGTTCAGGGTGCATTTTATTTTGAGTCTATGCAAGCGTTATAGAAAAAGATTTATTTTAAGTATGTCTGCAGTGATGTAAGATGTCTTCACTCTTCCTTTCAGATTTGGTTGCTGTCCTATGTCCTAAAGGTCCTCTTCGTATGCTAGTTGAAACAGCTCAAGAGAGAAATGAAACTCTCTTTCCAGCACTTATTTACTCCTGTAAGTATGTTTTGTTAAATTCTTTAAACTTGCAATCAGTCACTTAGCTGAAGTGATTTGCTCATTTTTCTGTGTTTTAATAAGATGTTTTTCAGCTGGAATTTGTGGTCTGTTCACTTGGGCCTCAGTTTTCTGTTCACTGTTGACTCAGAAATGTGGAACATAATTTTGACTAAAATGTTTCAAGATAAAACCAGTGTATTTTGTTACAAAATACAAACAGGAAAAATGGTAATAGATCTTGTTTTGGACAAAGTAACGTCACTAGGCTGTAAATTAAGCCTGTTCAAAGGGAATACTTGTTTTCAGAAAATATTATCAGGTTTCAGTGCTTAAATAACCTATGTATTACTCTAATCAGTGTGAGAAATTGCTGGGAAGAGGGATGTTTATGGGGCTATTTTCTCCAGGGCTTGTCTTTTTTGATATGTTGCTTCTCCCAGCAACTGTGAAAAATAACCTGCAGACTTAAACTTGCTATTATGACCTGTGTATCAATTAGTACAAAATTCCAGTGTTTCTGAAGTTCCGTGTAATCATATGGATAAACAGTGGAATAGGCTAATCCTAAGTCCTTATGCTACTGATGCTCCAGAGAGGCCTGTATTCAGAGTAAGGAAGTATGCTGTAGGCTGGCTACTTCAGGGGCAAGCTTACAGTGGAGAAAGGAGAGAGGTTTCTTTATCTGTTGCTCTTGTTGTGTTTTACTCATACTGTGCATAGCTGCCTGTTAACCTCTCCTCTCACAAAAGAGAATAACACTGAGAAACCACAAACCTGAATTAAAGTACACCGTTTAAGTGTGACAACGTTTTGTTACCTTCAGATTGGAGAATATTTTGTGATGATGGAGGCAGAGAGCAATCAACTTTGATACAGATGCTGCCTCTGAAGTGACATAATTCAGTTCCAGTGTTAATAGACCTTTTTACTTGCAGATAAAAGAACTGATTAATGAAAAAAAAAGTAAAGAAATTGCTGATTCAGGTTTTCAGAGTGAGCTTCATATATAGAAGTAATTTCTCTGGCAACAGCTGTTCCAAATTTTTTCAACAAGGAATAAAATTTTATTCACCAAATTCTGTAAATGTGTTGTAACTGGTACTGGCTGTGTTCCAGATATTACTGTGCTTCAATGAAAGTAAAGTTGCCTATTGGAAAACGTAGTTGTATCAAAAAAACCCACAGAAATGATAAAGTGTTAGCATCAATCCATTACATCTCAGAATTGCATACATCTGAAAATATGATTAGCTATGCTGTTGTGTTTTGTCTTTAATAGCAACAATGATATGGCTAGTGAACATGGCTGAGGAAGATCCGGAAGCCCAAAGGAAAGCTTCCAAAAACTCCACTTATGATAAACAAGGTGAGTTTTTCTTTGACAAGCCTTTATAGTTGTCACTTCATTGGAATAGTTGTTCATGCATACTTACCTATTAGTTTTTTAAGTGTCCTGATTGCTGTAGAAGAGTGAAAGCATGGAGGCCTAATTAGGAATGCTGAATCTGTCAGGACTTCAAAAATTGCTTACTTACTGTGCAGTTAATGTTCTTGCATTCATTTTTCTGGGATCCATGGTCTTGGTGTTGAAATTACTCCCAAGAGATGATTATTGGTGGAACTTAATTTTTTGTCGTATTGGGAAGATATAGTACAATACTAACTCATTTATATGTGTATTAAACAGAAATGTGTTAAAAAACATGGGGTTTATTTATATCTGTTATTAAAGCAGAGTAGAGTTTCTGAACTGAAGGTGCTTGAAGGCATCTACATATATGTAACGTTCAGTGAAGTTTTGTATTTTACTGGAAAACCAAGCTGTCTGTTGACTGAAGAAGCTAGTGCAATATCAGATGAGAGTTTATTCCTTAAATTGTGATCTTTATGTCACCACAGAACTTCCACTGTTATGTGCAAGTACTTCTGAATACTCCTTGAGTGTAACGTGTAGATGCTGTGACTGCAGAGTGCATACTGACTCCTGATTGTTTAAATAGGTGTTAAAATCCTAAGTGAGAATGTTTTTGTGACTGTGTGTGTCAATGTTAGATGTTGCTAAATACTATGGCATACCTCTTTTTTCCTCGTTCTTCTGTGATCTTACATGTGGAGAGATACTCATGTTTTAGAAAGCACATTTTTGGAGATCTTAAATGCCTTGCTTCCTTTGAGCTCCGGCAAGCCAGACTCAGAACGAAGATGCTGAAGCAGACGATGGTGGCTTTAGTCAGGAATGGCAGCAACAGAGAGACAACAGAATAGGACCCATAGAATCAACGCCCGAATCACGTGCTGCTGTTCAGGCTCTGCCCAGCAACTCTCAAACAAGTGAAGACCCTGAAGAACGTGAGTATGGAGTACTGTGCCTGAAAAACCTACTAAATCTGGACCTAGTCATCCTCACTGCATTGACTACATTGCTCTTTAGTTTGATGCACAGACTCAAAACTTTAGTAGCCTGAGCTGTTCTCAGACTATTATACAGTCAGTTGCTTTAGCCTCTGTCTTTTTCATGCAGTGTTCTGCTGTGTATCACCTCTTTTGGATTATAGGCCCTGTAAATGCAGTCATTACCCTTTTTTTTTTTCGTGCCTCAAGATTAAGCTACTGTAATTCATTCTGTACAAAAGCAATGTTTCAACAGTTAAAGGATGTTTTAGTGCTTAAGATTTTTTCATGAATGCACTGTTCTAGACATTTACTAGAGGCCTGTTGAAGGAGAGTAGGATTGTGATTTTTCTTTTATCCATTTTTTCCCTTTTTTTCTTTTTCTTTTTTTACCCCAATGATCAACCAGGCATACACCTCTCTTGATGTTCTGAGTTCCTCTCAGAACTCTAAAGTGTGTTTTGGGCTGGACTGTAGTATGACAAAGTAATTAATAGGCCTAATGAAAATAGCTGGTCACCTGATGTTGGCCTTTCTTAGTTAATATCTTGTACTAAAAGCTCAAACAGTGAACTAGCATTCAGGAAATTTTATAGTGCTTGCAGAGATAAGGGAGTATTTTGCTTCCAGAGTTGTTGCTAAGGTAGTAATTACTGTTTAAAAGAATAAGACGTTAACTCATGAGTTTTCCTAAACCTCACGTCCTGGACTAAATATGTTGAGTTTTTGCCTCTGTTACATGTACTTACACACAAGCGCTTTTAAGAACTACCTTCTTAAGAGATCTGTAGGGAAATTGGGAAGGGAGTGGAATATTTTGTTGTGTATAGGTTTCCAACTGGCCAATTAAACATGATCTGTAAGGGATATATTTGTTTTTTCCCTTCGTCAGCCAGCTCAAAGGAATTCCACTTCAATATTCTGTTGAATTTGATAAGACAATGAAAAGTGAACACCCCTCCACAAATACAATTACAAATATCAGAGTTTGTATATATTACATTTATATGTCCAGGAGACTAGGAGTATAGGAAAATTCGAATTATAGGATGAATTAATTGAGTAATGTAGTGTTTCTAAGCCATTTTGTTTCACAGGAGTTTATTGCTTGATTCAGGAGTGGTACTAATTTTGAAAATGTTATTTTTAGCAAGTCTTCTTAATAGTTAATGTAAATCTGTATTATTCTTTGACAGTTACTGATGTGTATTATTAGTAGACTGATACTTAATGGTGACATATGTTCACTTTACAGGAGGAGTAAAGCTAGGTTTAGGAGACTTCATTTTCTACAGTGTCCTTGTTGGCAAAGCCTCTGCAACAGCAAGTGGGGACTGGAATACAACTTTAGCATGTTTTGTAGCCATATTAATTGTGAGTATAACATAATACTATAATAGGAGTAGTTTCTGTTGTTCATCAGGGTCAAAGTCAAAACTGCTACATTTCATCTTCAATTTTGTTTATTGGGTGACCAGACTGAAAACTTTAGCTGTGATTTTCGTTGGCTGTGCATCTGTCACTTAAGCCTTTAGTTTAGGAAGGCATAAACTGTCTATTTTATTTCTGAGGGATTAATGTTTATATATATATATATATATATATGTGTATAAAATCTTTTGTTTGTTAGAGTTCCCTAATTTTTCCATATGTTTTTTTGTGTTTTGTTTTTTTTTTCCCTTCCCCTCAGGGTCTGTGCCTTACACTTCTGCTTCTTGCCATCTTTAAGAAGGCCTTACCAGCTCTTCCAATCTCCATAACCTTTGGGCTAGTTTTTTACTTTGCTACAGATAACCTGGTACAACCCTTTATGGACCAGCTAGCGTTCCATCAGTTTTATATCTAGCAGACTTGATGCTGAAATGGGTATTTGTAGCAGATGCAGAAGAAGGAAAAACATTTTTCCTTCAGTTCTCAAGTGAGACTGAAGTTAATTACTCAAGATTCCAAGCCTGAATCATTACAGCTTCTTCCGATGGTGGTTTTTGTTCTTTTTTTCCTGAGACAACTGCTGCACTGGGCACCATACAAATTTTCCTGTGTGAAAGTGGCTTCTTCCTGATGGCCAGTCTAAACCAGGTTCTATTATATCAGAGCCTCTCTGATACACATATCTCTGCTAAAGACCACCTGTGTGAAAACTGCTAATGCTTCCACCAGCAATGTGATCTCTTACCACAGGATGATTTTCATAGCATTAAGGGTGCTCAGGACTTCCTTGATGTAAACAGAGGAAGCTGATGAATCACATGGAACTTGTCTCTGTAACTGCCTGAAGAGAGAGAACCCAATCTGAACTTCTTCAGCAGTGATTTTTTGACAGTCAAATCCTGACTCCGCTTTGTGTAACAAGAAAGGACTTCTTCACAATTTGACAAAGGGAGAAAGTACTGTCACTCTAAGAGTGCTCTATGATTGCATAGCCTCTGTGCCTGAGATTCAAAATTCAAAAGCTTTCTCTCCCCTCCCTGCCCCCCCCGCCCCCCACCCCCAACCCCGGAACTAGAGCCTCTTCTCAGTTTTAATACTTTGTATTCTCAAGCATGGAATGCACCTTCTGTACACCTGCTCCAGTTTATGTAGCTGCTTAGACTTGGACTGAATTATTTGGCATTAGAGGATCATAAGGTCCTAATTTGGCTCTTACATTCTAAAAAGTTAGTAAACTACATTGAAAAGCAATTTCAGGACTTACTCTTTGTGCTCTTGCAAATCATTTTGCTAGAACACCATTTCAAACCCTGCATTTGAAAATAGTCACTAACAGCACGGACTGCATTGTTGGTGTATGTTCCTTCTATTGAAATTCTTATGAAATAAGTAGGCATTTGCAGCAGTCCCAGATAAAGTTTAGCTTGTCAAATCCAGAGATCAAAGTGCTATTAGAAGCACTTCTAATGAAAATCATTGAAATTCTTCATCATCAAAAATGTGGTTTAGAGTTCTGACTTGAAGTACGGGCCACTCAGCTGTCTAACACCTCAGGCTGGGCAGGGATTTTTTTTTTTTTTTGTGCAGTATCTTTATTGGTGAGGATACTTAAGTTAGGAAGACATTGCTTAATGTTACCAAGGAGCAAAATTTATGACCCTCTTAACTTTAATGACGTCTCCCATGAGGAACTGAAGATTGGAGAAATGAAAGACAAACCAGTATCACTGAAAAGAAGATAGGAGATTTTGAACTTCTTACAAGAATCTCCTCAGACCGTAGAACTGCTAAACTCTGTTTTCTTCTTCATTTGAAAGAACTTGTTCATGAATAATTGCTTGAAAATGAGACTTGTGTGAGATGAAGTTGGTTTTGCCATAGACGGTTACTCTGTACAAATAATTTTTTTCCTTGGGAAGCATAGGGAGTGGATGGGCATTCCATTTTACGTGCATCTTGATACTGGAGTCCTTGCCACATAGAACATCTGTCAAAATCCTGACACTAGCTCCTTTTACCTTTTTTCTGGGGTTTTGTTTCAGTGCCTATAGATTCAAAGGACTGAAACATCAAAGATGCTCACGAACCATTGCCCAAATAAATGAAGAAAGGCTGTGATGTATAAATCTGCTTTAAAACCAAGAAAGGCTGTCTTTGATTGTCCTTGGTAATGTATGTCTCTTTTCCAGTATGACTTGCTAACCATGGTGTTAGCATTTACATTTTCATAAAATATATTGTCTTGTCTCATCAAAAGTACTTTCATTCATCTCATTTGTGTGCTGATTCATTGTGAATAGCATTAATAAACTAACCATATCAAAATTGCTTACAGTGACTTTTCAAGTCAAACTTGCTTGTGTTTTCTAGCTTATATCACTGTTCCATATTTTGCTGCAATGAAGTCTGACTCAAAACAGGTTGGTTGGTTGGGGGGTTTTGTCATTCTCTGTTGTTTTTTTTAAACACTTTGAGTTGGTTTTATACCATTGTAACCTGTCCCTTTGCTTAGCATTATATCTAAGAAAATTCCCTTGTGTATTTTATTTGGCACCCCAGCTATAGTTTCATTGTATAGAACAGATTTACTAAGAGTTGGCATCACTAGTGTTTCTGTGCGTATCTGAGCTGGCTCTCAGTTAAGGATTGTTATGTAAATGCAGCAGTCATCTCTCATGTTTCTTTTTTGGCTTTAGTATGCACTATGGGAGCACTAGCTCCATTAAGAGTTGCTTTAGAATCTATAGAAATGCACAAAAGCCGTCTCACATATTTGAATGGGTGTTAGATGTACAACCCAAGGAGAGCTCAGAACCCTCAAACACTAAATTGCTAGTCTTCTACTCCCCAGAGTTACTTCTGTTATCCTGCAGCTTTAATTTCTGAGCAAATGTAGAGTTGCAGTGGTGGAGACTATAAAATTTGTATTCACACATACTGTTCAAGTTTGCTTTTGAATCTCAAAATAAATTCAAGAGGAAAATTGCTTTTTAAGCCTAGGCAACTATATGTTAAAGTACACTGCTTATTACCAGGTCTTAGTCCACCTTCAAAAACCAGATCTCATTTTCTAGATCTGCTCTCCTAAACCTAGTCATGGTAGCTTATGTTTCAAATGAGATCTTGCAACTCAAATATCTCAGTACTTAGGTCCGTATAAGGTTTAGTTGGCAGTTTTTGTTTGCATTTGGGTTGTTACTACACAAGTGTGAAGGTTGTGTCACTTTTCTCTCCTTTGTCTTGAAACACCGATCTAATTTGAGATCATGATTCATCTTGGTTAGATTGTTATAACTGAAAGACTTTTGATAAGTAGTCTGCACTTTTGAGAGAGTTTTCATTATTATTAAATTAATATGTTAATGACAATGCATTAGACTGTAGCTCTGAAAGAACTGTTGTGTAACCGTAGTAGTGGGATTCGTCTGCTTTGTGCTTAAGCATACTCATGGTAGCTGTTGGGTGACTGTTTCAGCGTCTCTACTTTGAAACTGGGTGTCACTGTAGCTTTCACTCACCTTTCAGTTTACATCAATGATAAGTCTCCTTCTTTGACTGAGCTTCAAAGAAATATATAAATGAGAAAACATAATAACAAATTACAGACTTAAAATCCAGGCACTTCCATTTCACCACCACCACCATCTTTTTTTCTTTCTTTCTTTCTTTTCCCTTCCGTTGGAAGATTTAATCCAGAGCAAAGAAAAGGAGGCCCATGGAAGCTGGCCTTACAACAAAGTGTATGATGCTGTCATATCTATGTATGACTATTATGGACACACTCAACTTCAGTTTCATCTATGTGAGGTGCATCTTGAAGGTGCAAAGCACATGGTGCTGCAATGCATTCAGGATAGTTCTGGCTGGGTAGATGATGATTTCTTTGAGCCAGATAATCAAGGGCTGTGCTCCACTAAAAATGGCTGATCTCCTCAATGTACCAAGCAAACACAGGCTATTTCAGGCATAGGAGACTGGTGCTTCTTGGATATATAGATACATATCTGTACCTATGGAGATATAGATACATGTACTCTGGACCTGTAGGTGACAACTCTTCTGCAACTAGTGCAGTCAAGGATTACATATGCAGAAGCAAATTTTGGTTGGACGGTACTGTACAGCAAAACTTATCAGAATGCTTGATTTTAAAAAATTATTTTGGCAATGCTGTTGAAACAAGTTTAGTAGACTGGAACATGTCTGCACTGTGATTGCATCTCAGTGGTAACTTGGTCATTTGAAATGTTGAAACGTGAACTAGAATGGAATTCTTTTACATTCAAAGTATTCGCTGTTTTGTTTTTTACAGACACTGGTTTGTACATAACCTGAATTGAATGTGAATGTTTTTTAAACACCTTTCCGGTTCTAGATAAGATACCGTTTTTATAGATTATTGCAAATTTTCTTGTATTTGTCTAATCATTAAAATAAAGTTGCATGGATCCTAACTCAGTTGCCTTTACTACATTATTTTAAAGCCATCACTTAAAGCCCTTGGAGGCATAAACAGTGTAGGTATTTTTATTCAACATTTAATCGATAAGATTCCTTTCTTAAGACACTTAAGTAGCTGCTTTATTTCCCAGCAGAAGAGCTTCAACTGATTTCTGTAGAAGTACCTTCTTCTAAAAGCTACTTTTTATGCTCCTTCAAAGAATCAGTAAAAGCCTTTTGCAAAAGCACCCATAAGGTATAATTAAGGCACAAAAAATGATACAAGATTATACTGAAAACGCCAGGTGGCACAATGAAGATTATCAGAAAAAACACATAGGAAGCTCAGAAATAAAACACTTAACGAACACTGTTGTGTATTGTTATTTTGTTGTAAATTTCTTATCAATATTGTTGAAAAAAAGCTTTTTCCCTGGCAGCATTTTTTGGTTGTTTTGAAGAAGTATTCACTGCAAAGTTCAAATCTGTTTGAGTTGACTATCTCCTATTGAAGATGTTTTTTTGGGGGGATTAACTTGTCTCTGCGTGAAAGACCTGTATGGAAGACCTAAAGAAAGGTCCGTCCTGACAAGTAGAAAGTAAAGTACAGGTGGTAGGAGGCCTGCATGGATGAGCAAGGAGTTCCTAACTAAGCCCCTATAGGAAGTGGAGAAATGGTGGAAGCAGGGGCGCATAACCCAAAAGGAGCATAAAGTTGCCTTCTAATCTTGCAGTGATAGGGTTAAGGAAAGCCAAGGCCCCTCTGGAGTTGCATCTGGGAAGATGTAAGGGGCAAGAAGGAGGAATTCTACAATTACATAATGGCAACAGGAAGACTAAGGAAGTAAAGGTGTCACCCCTGCTTGAGTGGGGCAGGGGAATTTGTGACAAATGACATGGAAAAGGCTGAGGTACTTGTTGTCTTCCTTGCCTCAGTCTTTATTAGTAAGACTGGCTTTAAGACTGAGACCAGAGGGAAAGTCTGGAACAAGGTAGATAATCTTGGTGGAAGAGATCAGGTTATGGAGCTTGCAAACAAACTGGGTGTATTTAGGTGCATGGAGCCTGACAGATTGCATCCATGAATGCTAAGGGAGCTGGCTGATGTCATTGCAAGCCATTCTCAATTACCTCTGAATGGTCGTGGCAGTTGGCAGAGTTTCCTGAAGATTGGAAGACAGCAAATTTCAGTCCTGTCCTCAAGAAGAGCAGTGAAAAATTATGGGGGAGCTATTCAGCCTCACCTCAGTCCCTGGGAAGCTGCCATGGAAAATTATCCTGAAAAGCACTTCCAAGTACATGAAAGACAAGAGGATGATTGGGAGTAACTAGCATGGATTTATGAAGTGAAAATCATGCTTGACCAACGTTGTTGCACTCCACAATGAGCTGAGTGTTGTGCTGAATGAGGGGAGAGCAGTTGATGTTGTTTACTTAGGCTTTTTTACAAAGCTTTTCACACCATCTCCCATAACTTCCCTATAGACAAGCAGAGAAAGTATGAGTTAGATAAGTGGATAGTGAGATGGACTGAAAACTGGCCCAGTGCTCAGGCCAAGAGGGTTGTGATCACCAGCACAGAGTCCAATTGGAGGCAAGTCATTAGTGGTTTATCACAGGGCTCAATACTGGGATCAATGCTGTTCAATTTCTTCATTTTTGGTTTGGATGATGGAATGGAGTGTACCCTCAGCAAGTTTGCAGATCATGTGATAATTGGAAGCAGTGGTCTGATAGACCAGATGACTATGCAGCATTTAGAGGGACCTCAACAGGCTGAAGAACTGGACAGAAAGGAATCTCATGAAATTTAACAAGGGAAACACCAAGCCATCCGTTCTGGGGATGAGTAACTCCAGGCACCACTATATGCTGGGGTCTGACCAACTGGAAAATAGTAGTATTTTATCTTACTGAGGGTAAATACTCAACTTGGAGATACAATCTAAATTGCTCATTTGCTCATTTGTTTTGTTACCTAATTCCATTTTTTAATGTAATCTTTTGGGATTAGGTAAGTAAATTTCCTTTATTGACAGCATCAGCTCTCATGGAGAATTCAGCTTCGTCTGTAGCAGTTACTGCTAGGTGTTTTTTAATTACCAAGAAATCTCAAAGTTATGTTTAAGGCCAGATTCTGGCCTGTAAATGTCAGAAATTTGTGAACTCTATATAGAAAATAACCTGCCCTCATTGACAGGAGCTAACAGAACAGATTTGGATAAGGAAACCATCAATTGCCTCCTGAGTTTTGCAATCTGTATTTATTTCTCTTCTCTTTGAATCCTGACTTGCTGCAGGAAGGTCAAGAGACATTGATGTACCAATGTAATTGGATTAGATTTGATTTTTCTTTGTTTTGAAATATGCTTTTAATCTCAACTGGCTGGAGTAATGAATAGACTTCTGTGTTCATATTCATTTTCTGATTTCAGTAGTGTTAGATAAGGGTTACCCTCTTTGATCTGGGTAGTGCTGCTGTCAGAATTAAGCATTGTACTTGCTGATTTTGTTGTACAGGTCAGCATGAATGTACTTGGAGGATGCCTCAGAGCACAACTGGATGTTCATCAAATGTATCAGCTGCATATTTGATGGAATCAATGGTTTTTTTAACCATCCTCAGCAATAAAATGCTAATCACTGATACAATAGCATTCTCAAGTGAAGAAATGTCCTGCTACCATTTAGTTATTGTCAGATTTATGCCCTGGGCACAAGCCTTACTGATAATGTTTGATAATTAACTGTGTGGCATATTCTACTTCCAGTTGTTACTCTGGGGAAGGAATTCAGACTTAGGCACAACAGAATACCTGTCAGAAAGATTTGTAAGGCAAAAAATGGCAGCATGGAGCAGGTAGAGGGCTGATTAGACCCCACTGTGCACACAGTGAGGTGATTACTGCTTGAGGGCAGTGCCTGTCCTGGTGTCTGCAGCCAGCTCCCAGCAATAATCACTTCTAAGGCTGTAATCACAGCCACATGGCAGCACTGCCTTTTTTACTGCTTTCTATTCTTAGTGCTCGTAACAAGAGATTAAAGAGCATGATAAAAATATACACTTAAAAAAAAAAGTAGACTGTTATAAAATGATTTCTTTTTGGAGGACTGTATTTAGTACTTGATGAATCCTGTAGGGGAGGCATGTATGCATTTCCAGTCACTGCTAAGGTTTCAAAACTATTTTAAGAACAGCCGAACCTAGCTGTTGTCATAGTAGCAATAAACCTTTTAATCCCACTTCCTCTGGAGATGAAGCTGTTGTGTACTTAATCTGCTTAAAGATTGTCAAGGCTGTTTATGTGACAGGGAGCTAGGGATACAGTACTGAGAAGATGCTACTTGTTGCCCTCAGAAAGTTTGGTGCTTTTTGTTTACTTTGATAGTGTTTGAGATTTGCTGAGAGACAGGTCTTGTGCCAAGCTAGCAGGAGAACAGTAACCTGGGAAGCCATCCTCCACCTTACGGCAGTGTTTGGCATTGACAGCTTGTCGTGGTTAAATGAAGCTGTTCCTAGGTAGTTCTGGGCAAGGGCTTGCCAGTATCATGGTTCTGCTATAGTTTAAAAGCATCCTTTTTGGGGAAGTCCTTTCATCCTCAGTGCTTCCATTCCTTGCACTCTCTGAGGATCCCAAATCAATATGGAGTCATATTTCTGTATTGCTGAATAGTGAACACAATTCAAAATTCCTTGAAGTATTTGTATAATGCAGAGTGACTTGTTCTTAAATGTACAACAGGTAGTCAAGAGAAATCCAAGAAAACTGGCAGGTTCTTCAGCTGGTTTTTTTGGAGATTAGTTTAGCTGGATAAGAGGAGTTTTAAATGTCATGTCAAAATAATCATTATAATATTATTTGGCATCCTGAACCAGAAACAACTTTAGTGTTTGTTCACATGTATCTAGAACTAAAAGATGAGTGCCTTCTCACCAGATCAAATTTCTCAATAATTAATGACATCTGTGCCATTGCCAGCTTATTTGGTATAATCTGGTTACAATACTGGATTATATTAACCTCATGTCCTGCAAGTAAGCAATGTGCATCTTTTCATTGAACCAGTATTTCAATTCATATGTACTAAATAATAGCAGCAGTTTTTACTTCTTTGTTTTCCAGAAATCTGCGTGTTGTCTCAGGATGGACACTCAGTCTTTAGGAAAAAAATCACACTACAGAATGAATGAAAGAATGTTTCCAAGGTTATTGTTATTTGCAAATTTTAAAAAATTATATATATATTTCCTCCTCTATAAAGTTTTGATTGTAGATAATTGGTTTTTTGCTCGTTCTCTTCCTTTCAGGCAGCCCTTAATTCAACATGGTATGTAAAGATATATTAGACAAACCATTGGCTATTATGTCATCATCAGATCTAATTACTCCTCAGAGTGCCTTGCTCACTGAGTTACCAGGACCATCATTTAAGTCCTCTGCATTTGATCTGCCCTTGGAGGCTTTGTAGGTGCTGGCTGGCCCCTCTCTGCACTAAGGGATGGGAAAGATGTTTCCTTCCTCTTTCCTTTCTTCTTCCTTCTCACAGTGTTGACTTCAGGTACGGTGGAGAGGGAGCACTCCCCAAGATGGGGCACAGGACAAGGAGGCTGGTGTGGGGGTGAAAGCCCTTTGGATGATCCCTTGTGGTCCCCAAGAGGTGACCTGTGCAGTCTCCTTGCCAGAAGACTGGTTAGGTGTGATGGAGGATGTCTTCCCAGCAGAATTGCTTGCGTTACTGTTTGGAGGGCCTTTGGAAGCTTTCCAGTTTGACACTGAACAAAACAAGTTCTTATTTAGAACAGCTTCTGTTTTGAAATATTCTTAACATTTAAAAATAGTCATTAATACTTTCCACTGTTTTATTTAATCTGAAGAATTCAACACTGTTCCACTTTGGAATTTTTTTCGCCTCAAATATTAATGAGGAAGCTGTTTCTTCCTCTTCTTAGATGGTAAAAATCCTAGTAGACAGTTGGGGTGTTTTTTTTCAGTTTAAATAAGCAACCTGTCACTGCTTGGTATTTTTGCTACCCAGTTGATTTCTTAAGCAGAAGTCAACCCAGTTTAGGGATAACTCTGTTAAAGGTATCAGTTTTTCTTCACTGAGCTGTATTATGCTGAATTAATTCTTTTGATCTGGCTGCTGAGTAGATGGAGGCAGAATGGAAAAAGGTACCTCTGTATTCATTAACACCTCTCTAGACACCTACAGTATTGAGACATTATTTGTGTCAAGGATTTTGATCATAATTTTGGGTAGGTATCCTTCTGGTGCAGTATTTTAGATCAAAACCTGTAAATCATGTGGTTTTATGTGCAGCTGAACTCAAGTTCTGCCAAATTGCATGAGATACGGTTAATGGTTACAATAGTAGCTAAAATTAAATCTCATGTTTTAATAAGAGAGCAGATTTTATCAATACTCTCTAAACTCTGCAGGATGAGATCATCATTATGTCAATGTCTTACACAGTGCTGAGTATTTTGACACATGTAACAATGGTGTTTGTCTTTTATTAGAAGCAAATCAAGTAGCCGGGAGCAAATGTCTCCCACTCTGGTACAGGAACAGTCAGTGCCTCCAGGTCCTGCTTAGTCTTTCGTAAGGCTTTTGTTGGATTTGGGGGTTTTGGTTTTTTTCAAGTGGTTTTAAGTATAGAGATGAGAGCTCATTATGCTTAAACTTGTAATGAGTTTGTATAAAATGCATTTACCCAAGTGGACTTCCTAGGTGGTGAAGCATGGAGCTTGCAAATGCTGCACTGGCTGCTAGACATGCCTTTGGGAATAAAGCAGGGATAAGTGAAAAGGCTGCAAGAAAAAACTGTGTGGAGAGCTCTTTCACTAGAGTTAGTGATACACTGTATGTCTTTAAAAAATTAATTTGTTAAAATAATAACTGTTGCTAGCTGGAGATGATAACCTTAAACTAGCTGCTATGAGACAGTAAAGTGCTGTCTCCCACTACAGTTGTGTGAATGTTGCATTGGACAATTGTGTCTGTGACTGATAAAACAGAAGTAAATACAGCAATGTAAGTATGTGCCTGAGAAGGTATGTGTAACTTTATTCTGCAGGGTTTGTGCCAAGTGGCTTACTTCATCAGCCTGAGCAGCCATTTAGAAGCCATTCTTGTTGGGGTTTGCAATTTTTTCTTCCCATTTAAAATTCTCAGCTAGTGAATTGTCCCCCTTGTGTTGCTGAGAAAACTCCAGAGAAAGAATGAGGTATCTTATTGATATTTTCCACAAATATCCCCAGGACCCCTTTTAAATACACTAGAAACTGGAAGGTCTGCTTAATGATACTTAAAGAGTGTGATTTTTGTGTCTTCTCCTCAGACTCTCACAGGTATGCCCATGATAGGAAGACTGCATTTCTGGCTTGTGTGTGCCTCTGGGTGAGAGGAATGGTTGATTCTTTTTGGCTCAGAGATCTGTGAAGAAGGCACAAGTCTGAACCACCTGCAGCTTGGCAGTCTCATACTACCATTTGCTTCTAGTGCTAAAACCAACATAGTTGAGTATGGTGTTTCAGTCAGATGTGGCAGCTCTCACCCACTATGGGAAAGCACGAGAAGTTTCACTTTCTAAATTTTCTAAAATTTTCCTGTCATCTACAAAAGCAGGAATGGGTGTTCCCAGTGGTTGCTCCCGTGTTTTGTTCTTAACTAGCTCTGTGTTTCCTTCTTTCATATATCTCAAACTTGTATGCAGAGTGAAAAGTGGAACAGAGAAAGAACATGCACAAGAGGACTGATAGATTTAGCAATAGTGTCTCTCAAGGTAGCATGTATCGTAGTGAGAGATTTAACACCAATTTTCCTGGGTTAATACGGCTATGAAATGACCAGAGAGGCACCTTTTGACTGAAAGCATAGAAATTACTGATGTTTTCAAAAATACAATTGCACAATCAGGCCCTTAGTAATTACAGAAACATTTTTCCAGCTGACCTGTCTTCCCTAGAACGTGCAGAGGACCTGGGCATGATTGCAGAAAAGTCCTAGAAATATCTTACCATGCAGTTTTAAATCCTTTTTAAACTTTTTTCCTAGAGTTGACATTTTTTGATATCAACATCTTCTCTGGACACTTGTCTAAATTTTAAGGGGTTTTTTGGCCCCTTTATAACACAATGTCCAGAAAAAAATATTACATTTTCCCTCCAGTGGGGTGGAGGGAGAAGTGGGAGATACCTCATCACCTTATAGTGCAATGCTTCTGTGTAATACAGTGTAGCAGTGCTTTATTATTTTTCCCTGCTATGTTGTGTCACTAATTTCTGTCTTAACATGCTTTTGTGCCAACACTCCTAAGACTGCTGTCTGCTATGTATCCTTGTGCGCTGAATTCTTGTGGTTTGAATTGTTTTTCTCAGGTATGCTGTTCTGCATGTTTCCCCAGCTGAAGTCACTCTTGGTGTTTGCCTATTACTGTGGTTTGTCTGCAACAGTGGAGTCCAGCCTTGACTAAAGGTAAGAAACTACAGTTCATGGTAATCTCGTCGCTGCATTTCTCTGGGTCTAGTTATTTTTGCATCACTGCAATTTCCATGAACACACTTTTAATACCTACTTCTTCATGAAAGAATATTTTAAATCAAACCAAGCGTAGTAATGATTCCCATCTATCTTTATAGAAACTCCTCATGCTACTTCTTGTTTTCATGTTACATTGATATTTCAGTAGCGTCTCTTACCCCATTTCTGTTGCCAAGACTCTGTCTGTATCCAAGGCAACTTCAATAATTTTGAGAGTAAGATAGTGAGAGGTGATGTATCAATTACTAATATGCAAGTAGATGACCTCTGTGGCACTCCCTTTATACATCATTGTAGTTTGGCTTGGTTTAAACTGTTTGGGTGCAATGTGTACGGTTGTAGAGACAAGGAAGATTCCACACTAATGAAGACCTGCTGTTTTGTAATGCTACAGCATGTTCCAGCCTATTCCAGTGCCACGTGCATCACGTGGGATCTGGGCTGACAGCCAGTGCAAATGTTTCTTCAAGGACTTGAGGACATATTCTAATTATGTTTAGATTCTCCCACTCTCTTTTCATCTGAAGGATGTCACTCTGCTCATTTCAAAGTGTGGTGCAAAGCACTCCATCTGCCAGGATGAGAGGGGTCTGCTGGTGCGCTTGTGTGAGAGGCAGTAGGATGGCTGGCTTTGTGAGCAACTCTTTAGCCCCCAGCTGTGAGAAGTCCCGGGCCTTTGAACATTGTCAGAGCTTGGCCAGCATCCAGCAGTGTTTTCACACAGTGCTGGAGGAGATGTAAAATTTCCTGGAAGAAAGAGCTTCATTTCTCTGAGCCTAGCAGGGGAGAAGGGGGAATGAGTTGTGGGAGGAAGCGTCTGAAACTCTCTGTGGCTGAAAAAAGGAACGTTTTGTGGAGAAAAAAATGAAGGAAAAATGTATTTGGGGGAGCTACGCATGTGAACACATGTATTCTCTCTCCACCTGGTATTGCTTGTATGTGATGGGACTACAGAATATTACGTATGGGTCTTTTTAGGGGGACTTGGAATTGC
This sequence comes from Acropternis orthonyx, assembly GCA_035583155.1. Taxonomy (NCBI): domain Eukaryota; kingdom Metazoa; phylum Chordata; class Aves; order Passeriformes; family Rhinocryptidae; genus Acropternis; species Acropternis orthonyx. Next base: position 27,930,642 of record JAWWEU010000158.1, on the reverse strand, counting down.
AAAACAGCATGCAAGAGTAAAGGCAATACAGTGCATTGGAACATAATTCTGTCAGGTGAATACAGTGAGGACAGATCCATGTCTATGTGCTGCATGGAAAATGAGACTGCATTTCTGTGGGTGCGTTAAATAGACTGAGGGCTTTTGAAAAGGTGCAGACTCAGCCTGGAGGAAATGTTCCTGATGTGGGGAGGAAGGAGAGACTTGCTTTTCTGTCCTTACTTTCCAAGTTACCCAAGGGCAAGCCTGTATTCTTGTCTCTGCCATGGTCTATGCCCTTTGACCAGATGAGCAGTGCTAAATTGCATGGATTCTTTCCTGGAGAGCCACATGCAATAACATCTCCTCAGCCAAATTAATTTCTCAAGGGTAATATTGTTACATCAGATCATTGGCTAATTAATGATTCTTATTGTCTAGGCAAGTGCATTAATTAACTGGATACATAAGAAAGTCTGGGTCAAACTTCAGAAAGTCGGCCAGACTCTTTTAATCCCTTGTGGCTGCTGGGATCACCCTGCTGTCTGGTGTGACCTGAGTAATCAGTGTATTGAGACTGTCTTAGTCCTGATTCTCAGAGGTTCAGTAGTGCTCAGCAGCCTTTTGACACTCTGTTATGGGTGGCAGGAATAAGTTTTTTTGTGAATTCTGGGGCGAGTGTTACTGATGGAGCTGAACTGAGGCAAGGGGGGTACCAGGGTTTAAAATTTCTAGCCTGCATGTCCCTAGCAGAACACAAGCCATGTTCAAGTGGTACATGGTCCAGTAACTGTAGTTGCCCCTGATTGTGATAACCATTGTGAATGCCTTCAACAGAAGATGAGGTACAGGCTGTTGCGACGTTTGTTGTTGGATAGAGCTTCTGGAAAAGAAACAAGGAATTTTGTTTTGTTCCTTCCATTTTGCCCAAGCAGGAGAGAGGAAGAGAAACTGAGGCTAATTCTCTTTGCCTGTACTTGACTTGTGTTGCTGTAAGCTTGCTTACCTAAGTATATATAAGATGAAAGTCAGGTTGTGCTCTTGGGACTGGGTGCACAAGACTGGAGTAGGCGTCTGGCTTGAAGAGGTTTCTTTGTACTTTAATGGGTACTGCAAGAGGTTCCCAAGAGAATTCTTCAGATGAAAGCTGTTTTTCTATGGACAGGCTGCACAGTCTCATTATTGCTTTGGCTTTTGCTGCACAGCACATATGTTACTGCAGGGTTGTCAGCCCCTCAGTCGATTTCTACAGCGCAATAAAAATAAGTAGATTAACCAAGCAAAGAAGATTAGAGACACTTTGGGGAAGGGAAGGGAAGGGAGGCGGATGAGCAAGAGGGAGTATAAAAAGAGACCACAAGACTCTGATTGCCAGACTTCCTGGTGCATGTTGCACAGGGTGGCTTTCTTTGTCCCTTTCGGGTTTGGGTTGGGCAGGCTGAATAGAACTGATCCTGACACCATGTCCAAAGAGAAACTGGAGTCACTGGTCAAGAACATGGAGATCATGCTCTCTGAGGTAGAGCAGCTGAAGATCCACTGCACCAAGCAGACAGAGGAGGTGAACCAGGTGGTACAGGAACTGCGCCGAGAGAACAGGGAGCTGACAGAGAAGTACGAGCTCATCTGTCAGGACCTGAAGGAGGCCAAGGAGGCCATTGCCCAGCTGCAGGACACCAAGTTTGCCTTTGAGGCAAAGGAGCGCCAAGCACAGAAGCTCAACCGGCAACTGTGAAGTGGTAGGAAAGAGAAGCAAGAGATTTCTTACTCTGATCTAAGTGTGAACAGAAACCTTCAACTGCTGCAATTGGAAATCCCTGGATCGGTAAAACCAACCCTTTCCCTTCCTCCTCAGACTGAACCTGTGTGCTGAAAAAAAATCATCTCTTTGTGGAGGCAAGATCTCAGGCACAGCTGGAATTCTGTCCCAGAAGGCTCCTTCTTTTGTTAATGAGTAAAGACCTCATTATGATGGGAGGGAAATCTCATTCCAGAATCCCTTGTCAGAGATCTGAGCCATAGGCACACAGAAATGGCTGCAAGGATCTGGGCACCTTCTCACGCCCCGTAGGGGTTGCACAGGGACAGAGCCTGGGAAGAGAACTGTCTCTGCCTTGAGCCACGGGAGAGAGCTGTGCTATGAGAGACTGATGAGATGGAGAGAAGGATCATCGTCTTGACAGCCCCTGTTGCTCTGGTTTATTGCTAACTTTTCTCTGCTGTGCATTGAGGCTGTAATGCAGTCCTCAGTAGGGTGTCAGCTTCCTTGCTGCCTGATGCTGGAAGATATCATCAAGAGTTTATGTGGTGCCTCATGCTTCCAAGTACTTGCTATCAAGGGCATGTTGGTCCAGCGGATCTTTTAAAGCTCTTACAGTCAGTCTTGTCCTCTTCCAAGGTGAAATATAAGAACTGGAAAGGTTTCTGTCTCAATTTCCATTTCAATAGTGTTAAATCCTACTGACTCCATGTTTAGTATGCTATATATATGCTCTGCTGAATATAACACTTTTTTAACCAAAGAACTATGTTTTGGCACTGGATTTACTTTGCTTTAGCAGAAGTAATGTATATAAATGGGCCAGGAATTACTAGGGATAAATGTATATGGGGCATGGGCCTGAGAATTTCTTGTCAGAGGTTTTGCTTTCAACTTTTTTCTTTTCTCCTCTCTCTCTTAAGCAGCATTTGGAGTAGTCAGTGCCAAGCACAGATAAGAGCAGGTGACTTTCGACTCCTCAGTGAATAGTGTGAGATCTCTGGGGGGAGTGTTGAAAGAGGGCTGGGAGAAAAAGCCTGAATGTTTCAACAGAGAATAGCTGGAATAGTTCCAGGAGAATCTTTCTTCACGTTGGCTGTGCTGTAGCCAGCTTCCTTCTTCCTGCCAAAGCTTTGCTCTATTGTTATCTCTGGCTGGCAAGCTCCCCATGCCCAGCAAGGGCTGACGTTTGGGAGAAGCAGAGAAGCTGTTTCCATCCCTGAGGGCCTCAGTGTGTGTGGCACCAGGAGCCCAGGTGCACTGTGCAGGAGGGAAGGGCACTATCCACACTGAGAGCAGGGAGTCAGCTCAGAGGAAAGGGGAACCTGACTGCTTTTGTGTCCCCATAGAGGCTTGGGCAGGGCAGAACAGTTCAGCAAGACCTTCTCTTGGGACTCAGTCCAGCCCTTCTGACAAAAACTGTAGTTTTGTCAGTGATTATAAAAGTACTGGGATCAGGCCTAGAATCAGCTAGTTATTGTTCCATCTCTGCCCTCCCTCTCTGCCGCATCAGTCTATGGTCCAAAGCCTTTAGAAATAAAAATCTTCCCATTAATTTGACTGAGCTCTGGGCAAGACCTTCTGAGCAAAGGGCTGATGTTCGTGTGGCAAACAAAGCACTGGGGAATGGGTTTTTCTGTTTTTGTTTCATGTGATAACATATTTTGTTAAATTCGTGTGACCTAGACTTTTTATTTTTGCTATTTTGGGTGAAGCAGATTGGAATATTTGGAAAACATTTGGGAGATTGGAGTGTGTCCTTTATGATTTCAAATGTAATCTGAATACAAATGGCCAGCCTTGACCCTTTGCTCCGTGCTCACCAGTGACAGCTTGGGGAGCATGAGAAATCAACATTAATCTCTATATTTGTTTGTATAAGAACTAAAAACGTTTTCTCTTGGAATTAGTTCTCTAGCTCAAATCTTCTTATCACCTGTGATTTCTTCTACTTTTTATATACCATTAAAATGTAAAACCAACAATAAAAGGAAAACAAACAGCTAAGGAAAGTGTCTGTTCTGGATAAGGCATTGCCTCATTTAATGCATGTATGGGGGTTTTTGAGTGCGTGTGTGTATGCTTGCTGAATATAATTACTCCTGTTTAAATCCTGTGCATCAAGGAATGGACTAATGGAGACCATCCAGATCTCTGTGTTCGCAGGTTAATCTCTTGAAATGAGATTCTCTGTGTGGCTGCCAAGTTTGCCCTACGCAATATTTAAATCCATGATACAGAAAAAGAAAATGGGATTGTAGTGTCCTTATGATCACTTTCTTAATAGTTAGTAGGATTCAAAGTGTCTAATTTTAAGGAAAACTCTAAGAATGATCTCATGTAAATGACCTAAGATTTGAGGTGGGATATTGGAAAAACTGGATGTGCTATCCAGTGCTAGAAAAAATTAATGTAACAACGCTTCCCTTCCAACAGACTCAGTTCTGTCCTTGTTTTAATTACATGGGTTGAACTCAGGAGTAGTTGGGTTGGTTTAAAAGTTATGTACACTCCGTTACATTTATGTCCTCTGGGTTTTTATACACAAATCTCTGTGTATCCAACTATAGTCTTAGCAATGGAATAGTGCCTTCACTTGTATCCTGAGATGCAGTGTATTGGACTGCCTTTCACACAAGTTTGCATGGAATTAGTAACATCACTTTGAAGTTGTTTTTGCCTTTTCAACACCAGCATTATTGGTATGTGCTACTTTTCTTCTTTAAACAGCCTAAGGTTGAGGAGCTGGAATTTGTTGTAGCATTACCAGCTTGTTTATGAAGTTGACCTGAATAAAAGTCCCACCTGATTTGGGTGAGAATCAAAATAGATATGAAGTGACAGGTTTGCCATTTCCCTCATCTTGGAAATGGATGAAGAGAGATATCTATTGAATACAAAGAGTAAGTTTATTTGAAGGCTCTCATGGAGAGCACAGCACAGGAATTGGGTCAGTCACCAAGAAAGGACTAAGTGGTTGTGAGGTGGTCTGTTCCTTGAGCAGATTATAGCAAAATACAGATGATTGCATTGGTTTCTACTGTGCTGGGCTGCATTATATGGAAGTGTCCAAGAAGGGAGACTGGATAGGAATGAAGCTGATACCTCTTTGCTCTCTCGCATTGCTAACTTCAGTGGCTGCATGCTGGCAAACCACAATAAAATCGGCTCTGCTAGTGGCAGTATCTATACAAAAGTTGTACAGGGTCAGGTCCTCTGCAACAGTCCTCAGCACTTGAAAGAGTTCATTGGTGGCCAGGTCTCTGGAGCAGATATAAACCAGTGCAAGAGTTACTGAAAGAGAGTAACAGGCTTTGATGCAGTTAAGTTGTACAGCAGAGCTCATGGGTGTGTAATACACTTTCCACCTTTCCTCTAAGCCCTTTGTAATGTCTCTGGATATGAAAGTGACCTGCTTTTCTCGAAGGATTGACATGGGTTCATTCTATATACTGAGAGACTGTGAGTCAGAGGGCTAAATGACATGCTTACCCTGCAATAGTGAGCGAGAGTCTGGGAAGAATGGAGTTACTGGTGCACTACTCAAGTTTGAAAAAAGTTCAGGTTGAATGAAATTTTACTGTCATTTCTTTAAAAAATAATAAGAAAAAAATCAGTATGTCAAAAAATTAATTCTTTGCACAATACGTTGAAGCCTCCTGTTTTCAGACCCGTGTGCAGCTGATGGAATGAGTGACGTGCTGTAATGTCCCCAGTAGCAGTGGGCTTGGTTTGACATCCCAGAGATCCAAATTTCTTTACCTTCTCATTCAGCCATCAACACACTTACCTGGGATGTCAGATCACTGTGCAGTATTATTCTGTGCTCAGAAATATTTGAGCATACCCCCTGAACAGGTAGTAGGCTAAAGTATGTGAATGCCTGTCTATTTCCCTTGATTAGGCCACTGCACTACCTAAAAAGCAAAGCAAAGCAAATATCCCATTTTTAAGCATGACCCAACCACAATCACAGCACCCTGATCCTTGCTCTTTGGCAAAATGACAGAGTGAGTGATTAAGAACAGCAGTTTGTAATGTGCCATTGTTTCCTGATCACAGCAGTCTCCTTGGAGGTTCAGATTTCTCAACCAAACTGGACACAGATTCTTCTCTTCCTTGGGTGAACGCTCAAGCTACTGAGACCAGCTTTTCTTCTGGAGGCTTTATGAGTCTTGTCTGAATTTCTTCATTGCTGTATAGGGGGAGAGGAGGTAGGAAAGTTAGGAGTTAAGTTCCCCCCTAGGAAGAAGCAGGGGTGTTTTGTTTTTATTTCTCTGTAATTCATTTCTCTAAAGTCAAGTCTGTTCTGCCCATGACAGTAACTGTTGAGTAATCTTCCTGTTTTTATCATGTTTGACAAGCTTTTCCATCAGTTTTTCTTCCTCTGTGTGTTGAGGATGAGAATTGATAGAGCATCTTGGTGGGCATCTGATGACCAGCTAAGGTCAACCCTCTGCAATGCTGTGTTAACCATAGCTAGTTACAATGGAGCTGTGTCACACATGCAGACCTTTAGATAGTCTTTGGAGACAGTTTCTGGCAGTAAGGAATCCTGGTGGTTTGTTCCCATGAAAAGCACCTCTGGAGTATAGCAAAAGACAAAGCCGAAGCCTTACTACTGACCTCTGGCCATGTAACTGTTAAAATCCCAGTGCGCCACAGCTCCTGTAGAGGTTGCTTCTTGCCAAAAGCACTTTACTGATGGGATTGGAAGGGATATCATGTTCAGCAGTATCCATTCACTGTGCATTCACCTCAACTGTTCCTTCTTGGTCATATCTGTGACACCCGGCGGTCATTGCCTCCAGGCTAACCACTGGATAGATCTAGTGGCAAGAGACAAATGCCTGTGGTCCTGACTTGACTCCATAGTGACCTGTCAGTGTCTTATCAAGAGATGAGAATGGTCTTGAATCAGTGAACTATCTTGCTTTCACTAAATGGTAGGTGTTGAAAACAATTTCAACACAGGGATCATGTCCTTTCTTACAGAGAAGAGGTACATATGCAAAACTTTCAGTGGAACCAAAGGGCAAAGGTTTACCTTATATTTGCATTGTCTTTTTCCTGATAAGGACTGGTCTCGAGTTCAAATCCTACACTAAGAGCTGCTGATTTTGTTACATCTCTGCTGGAACCAGGAAGTATGAGCAGGTTTTTCTTTTCTTTTTTTAATAAAAGGAGTTTAATCAGTGTTTCGTGTGGCTCAGTTGTGGTAAAATTCTGGCCAAGTCTTCTTTTTATTTCAGCATCTCAGAAGCTTATTTGTTAAGTCTCTGTGGGGCTAAAAATTACTCCAGATGTGTTTAGTTTACACAATATCGGCTTTAATGCGTTAGGCACAGATGTTTTTTGGATGTATCCTGGCTAGATTCCAACATGGGCAGACGCATTTTCCCCATCTCTGAGCTCCCTTGTAGTTTAAACTATCAACAGGAACACAAGAACTACAAGAACATTAATAAGCGTGGTATTTCAAAAAATCATTCATTGAGGGTCCTGCTGCCATAAGAGACATTTTAGTAATTGTGCCTTTATAAACTTGTCTGAATTTATGGGAGTTTTTGTCTTCTAGGTTTTGAACCTTTGGGTTTGATTTCAAGCCTTTTCTTGCCAATGGTACTGGCTAAAAGCTTTAAACTGATCTGAAAGTTTGGTTTATTCATACATGGCCAGGGTTCAGATTTTGGTTTGATCAAATGTCATGAAGCTTAGGATATAAAGTGACAGCTGGCAGGATGACATTAGCCAATGATCAGTTGAGAGTACAGGTGGATAAAGGAAAAGTACATGCTGATGTAACTTCTTTCTGATGAAAAAGGAGGGGCCGCAGCTTGGCCAAAGGCCCAGATTTATTCTTCTTAAAAGAAAATTTGAATCTAAAGGGGCAGGACAATAATTTCTGTGTTCTTAATTAAGGCTGTTGACAAGGATTACATAGGTAGCCATGCATCTGCACCACCATTAGATGTTCTTCTGGGGTGTGTTGTGTCTTTCAGTTTTTGGGGATTTCCCTGCTGCTTGGTGGAGGTGTTGCCGTTTTGTGTTGGGTTTCCTGTTAGGGCTTATCCTTGTTTATTGTGGCAGGTTTAGCTTTGACAGGAAAGTACAGGATTGCTTTTGCTTGTGGAAAAGATGTGACTTTTATTTGAACTCTGTCCCCTGTGGGATGTGTAACAGTAGGATCTGTACGTTTTTTGACTAGCTTCCAGACAGAGATTGAACAGCAGGAATGAAAAGATCTGTAGCCCTGGAATAAAATTGCTTCTGTGTTATGAGTCTGCTAGAAACTTTCTTTCCCCTTTGGAGCTGCGCGCATCTAGGCTTGTCAACAGTTGCCAAGGATATTGTCTCTTTTTAACATCTAAAGTTGTAGGGTGGCTGAGAAGACAGTAGTGATACCCGTTCTGGAGATTTCATTGCACATCTTGATGTCTTCCTTGTGACATCCAACACATGGAGTTACCTGAAGGTACAGGCTTCATCTTTCCTTTTGAAAGCAAGGTTCTGTTTCTCATGGTTACAAATGAACTACTGGTGAAAAAGGACTCTAAAACTGGAAGGCAAACAAGAAAGAGCAACCCAAACTGAAGACTTCAAAGCTATTCTCATAATCTTGGAGACCTCAGTCATAATATTAAATAGGGTTGAAGTGCTGGTAGCTGTTGTAATTGCTGGACCAGAATCTATTTTTCTAAATCTTTGGTCTCTGTATTTGATTATTTATGTTTTATACTAAGTAGAGGACAAAATCAACGGGGGTGGGAGGAGAATTATCTGGTTGCAAAATAAAACAAGAGCAACATGTAAGTTGTTATGCAATGATTTCTCTAGCATCCACATGATTAATAACACAAGTTTTTCCTTGTAATGCATTCAACTACATTCCTTTTCCTTTAACAGTTTTAATCTTGTTAAACTGTTCCTTCCTTCCTGAAAGTTTTCAGAGGGTTTCTGAGTCACATGGCATTTGTTAGAGGAAAACAGACAAACCTGTGCTGTTACCGTCTTTGTTTAAATTCAGATCCATATCTAAAGTGCTGCTATTTTCAGACCTTAGGAATCTGCTTAACTTTGCCTAGACCCAAATCTGGCTCTGAATTGTATTGAAGTTCAGGCTTTTTTTGTCAAAAGCATATCTGTGAACTGTGATTCAGGCTGTAGTTTTAAAGTAAATATTAAATTTTTTCTTTTCTTTTTTCAGCGTTAGGAACTTACTGAAAAAGAATACCAAATAGATCTGTGGATAGTTGTCTGTCTTTTGATATGCTGCTTACAGCTAAAATGAAACTAGTTGCAAAGGGCTCCACCCCTGGAACAACTTTAGGCATAGTTTAGAGTTCGTGTGCATGCTCACACACAGACTACAGAAGCTAGAAACAATTCCAAAGCAGGCGTGCCTGTGTGCATGCTTACAACTCTGGACTTCCAAAGCACAAGTGAAAACTCTCGTGAAGACACTGAGAGGCTGAATGGGTTAAATGAAATCAACTTTCCTTTTCCTGTGCAGTAAGGATTAGTAACCAAACAAGCTGGAGATAAGAGCGCTGAAGTGCCACTGTTTCAACAGGAACCATAGGAAAGTGGTTTTTGGAGTTTGGCTGCAGAGTGGTGCAAGTGTCTCCAACTTTTGCCTTCACCTTTCACAGGCACATGCAGCAGGTAAGGGTTGACTTTGTGTTCTGGGCTGTCTCCTGGTCCTGCTACCTGGATATCTATTCTCTATTAGTCTTTTCAGTGCTGTTTGTGCTCTTTTTTTTCCCCACCATTTTTTTTCTTTCAGTTAAAATAAAAGAGTACAGGGGAGAGGAGACACCAGAGTCCTTATTACTGCAAAACTTTATCTCCTAGAAGGGATGGAAGAAGGTACTCTATGTATTTGGTGAACATGAATCCCTTTCTCACACAGTTAATCACACTGAGCCTTAATGTAATCAAAACTGCTGTTCTTGATGTTGTGACTGCGGGGAGCAGGGGGGTGAAGGGGAAGGAGGGGAAGGTACCTGTTTGATAGGATGCTGGACAAACCCACTGGGGTCAGACGTACACATGCTCTGTTAGAAAGGACACAGAATGCAAGACAAATGTAGCAGCAGTATTGACTGGAGAAATGTAATTTTTGCATATAGGAATAAAAGCCTGCCTAGGTTCTCAGACTTGTACCCCCCTCACTATCACCCCTGAAGTCTCAGCTGCTTCTGTTCCTGTGCCAGCAGGTGCTGAGAGGAGGGAGTGTCTCTGGACCAGCCTGGTATTGCTTTCAGCTGCCTGAGACAGGATCTGTGTGGGAGGCCCAGCCAAACAATGCTGTCAGTGCCAACAGACCTGTTTGTGAAGGGAGAGTGGTTTCAGGACTGGATCTTCCATCCCTGAGGAAGTCTGATGTATGAGACAGATTTGTCCTGACATGGAGGTGGTAATGGGCTAGTAGCAATGTGGAAGAGCAATAGATTTGCCTGGTTCCTTTTGGGTGGTCAGAGGAGCAGTTGATTTAAAACTGAATTTGATGTTGTCTTTGAATGAAGGTGCTATGACTAGCATTAGTACAGGAACTTAGTGAGCTGATACGTTTCTTCAGGTCTGTCTATAGAGACCTTAAAGAGAGTTTGTAAACACCTTTCCTTATTACTTTGGAAAGTGTCTTCACAGCAGTTGTTTGATTTATCCCTTCTGCATTGTACTTATGAGGCCCTTCAACAGCGTCTCTGTAAACTGGCTTGCAGCTTCTATGTTTTTACCCTGGCTTCTTAGAGATGTACCACACTCTTTAATCCCAGTCTCTACAGGTAGAGCAGCCATGAAAAGCCATTGTTTCTGAGGTGCAGCGTGGGCATGAGCCACGTGTGTGTTGGACAGCCTCATTCTGGACTTCCAGGACAAATGCTTTGCTGTTAGAGGGACCAAAGGGAGGTGTTTGTGATGGGGAACAAGGGTGGATAGCATCACGTGTCTCTGGTATGGCACCAACTTAAACTTATACTTGTTCATGACAGTGAATGAAATGATTAATAAAATGAAAAAAACTAAAACAGAGCCAATTTGCTCTCTCTGAAAGTTTTGCTTTTTTTTCCTGTTCAGTGTGAGATAATTGAGACTTCTTTTTCAGGCCTATTTTCAGGTTCTAATATACTACCAAGTGTCCTGGTGTCTCAGAGGTGTTTGTTTTTAAAATATTTCACTCCATGAACATAAGTGCTTGATGGCATCACAGAAATGCTGGAGTTGGGATAGTTTCTTTGTAGCATTTGCATTTTCCAAATCTGTTCACTAGTAAACAGTCCACTCTGAATGTAGCATTTGATATAGAGTGTTCAGTGAATGATTTTAGGTGATTTTCAGGCAAAATGTAGAGCTTTGTTTGCTGGTCTGTCTATGTATATATGTTAAAAAGAACATTAAATATAAAATGGTCTCAATGTTAAGGGAAAGTAGCAACCACTATGATGCAGAATGGATGATCTTAGAGAATGGATGATCTCAAACGTTGCTGTTCAGTAAGTGTAGTAACTTTAGCTTTGGCTTTGGGATGTGCTCTCTCTGAGATTCAGCTACTTACCAGCTTGGTAAAATGGAATGCTGGTAGATCTCACCTGATCTGGTTGCTTCAGGGATTAATTGCCTCTCAAATTAGGCACCAGGATTCAGTTGGAGTCTATGGGAATGGCTGTGCCCTGACTTGCTTAAAGGGCTTGGGAAACAGGAAAGGAGTTATGTCATTGCAAGTGGTTTTCTTGGTAGTACTTGAGTTTGAGTTAAAGGAACAAATTTTATATATTTGTTCTGTTAAAAAAAGAAAGTTGGGGGGAAAAAATCCCCTCTGATCTTGATTGTGGGCCCCTTCTTCTGAATGTAGTGCAAATAAGGCAAAATACTCTTCTGTGCCTCAGAACAGGTAGGGCTTAGGCTACTAGAAGGCTTTCTCTTTATTCAGGGAGGACTTTAACTGTTAATAAAATAGTAATCATTTTATTCCTTCATATATGTACCTAGTGACTCATGATACACTGAAAAAAAATGGCTTTTTTGTAAGTGGATGGGAGCTGCTGTTTTGTATGAGAACAGCACCTAGAATATACAGGATAAAATTAGAGTATTCCTCAGTGTTATAGGCTCATCGTTAGCTGAATGAAAAGGGAGGTGTTTTCCCAGAGACATACTGGTGCTCAGGGAACTCCAGGAGAGATTGCTTTGCTCGTAGGTCTGTGGGAAGGATTATACAAAAGTGATGTAAATCTCTCAGTGTACCTAGCACAGCTACTGAGCCTAGACAGTGACAGATGATTGCTCAGTTTCAGTACAGTCCTTTGCAGTTATGCCCAAGGTATGATGGACTTGTCAAAAGGACTTACTTCTCTCAAAATGATACTCTGCTGGATACAACTTCTATGCATCATCTTTTAGCACTCTTGGATCTGAACTGTGATTTGTTGTGGTCCAGTCCTGTCATGGACAATGAATAATAATGGTTGCTAGATGTTTGGGAAGAGACTTTTATATTAAAGTATTTGAGTGGGTGTCTCCTTATATGCATATTCTATGATCAAATCACTTGTTTATGCTTTCTCACACAGTAACAATCTCACCTTCTTGACATGCAGACATGATGTGTAGAAAACAAGTGCCATCCACAGATTGTTTATTTTGCTGCCTAGCCCTTAAAGCAGCAATTGGATTCTGGTTTGGACATCTGTGGGAGAAACCAGCTTCAGAGCAAAGAACCAGTTTATTTTTAGATCACACTGTTGTCATTTTGCTGTGATCACACCACTGAGCATGTGCTTCCTTTGAGAGCTCTCCAGGCACTGCAGTGTGATCGCACCCTCCTAGGATCATTTTTTATGAAGTTAATTTTTAGTGACAGATGAAAGATGCTAGAGCCAGTATTCTTAGAGATGGCAGCACTAATTCCACTAGCACACATTCTGCCTGCTAAGTTTGTTAGTCTAAAGTTCTGGTTTAGGTTGTGATTTTTTTTTTTTTCATTTTTGTTTCTTTTAGTTCACCTTATGTTAGTCATCTGTCCCTTGTATAGTAATGTAAGCAAGCCCACAGACTTCTGTGGGGGAATTCCTGCTTCGAACCTCTGAAGATATGTCTGTGTCACAGTCAGTAAAGGTAATTCCTTAGGGAAGAGATGTACCCCTACAAGTGTGGCGTGTTTTACATGTTTACATACACATATAGATATAAAAAGCTGAGTTAACTTTAAAAAAGTATCTTAGATTCCAGAAACAGTGTAGAGGCAGCAGCAATCAAAACCCACATGAGGTTCAGAGTAAACACTCTCACATTTTCCTGTCTATTATTAGTCTCCAAGAAAATTTATTTAAAGGTTTTACAGGTGTTCCCTATGTATATATACTACAAGCATACTGTTGAATGTAGTGCTAATATGCCCTCAGTGAAGAGTGATGTAGATCTTGCAAAGAGAGGCAGAAAAAAATTAGCATTGTTTTAAAGTCTCATCTTGAGATAATGCTTGTTTTTTATTTTCATCTTTTAACCCATTGCACAGCACAGAAATTGACATATTTATATTAGAGTAGAATGAAGGTAAATAAAATTTGAAACCATTTTCTAGCATTAAAAACCTTTATTTTCCTAAAGAATTCTTCAAAATTTGAATTGTAAGGGATTAGTCGCAGCTGGCTAACATGCTTACCCAGATGTTGGGGAGTGAAGTCCCTCCCACAGTAAGCAAAGAGCAGATTTGAGACCACCTGATGAATTGAATAGGTACAAGTCTATGGGACCTGATGATGTGCATCCTAGGGTCCTGAGGGAATTGGCTGATATGGTTGTCAAGCCACACCCCATGATATTTGAAAAGTCATGGCAGTCAGGCAAACTCCCCAGTGATTTGAAAAAGGGAAATGTTCCTCCTATTTTTAAAAAAAGGGAGACAGGAAGACCCAGGGAACTAAAGACTTGTGAGTCTCCCCTCTGCACCTGGGAAGATCATGGAAGCAATGTTAAGCTGTGTACAAGATAAGAAGGTGATCCAAAACAGGCCAGCATGGGTTCACTAAGGGCAAATCATGCCTGGCCAGTCTGGTGTCCTTCTATGATGGAGTGACTGCAGCAGTTGACATGGAAGACCGACTGATGTCATCTACCTAAACTTCTTTAAGACCTTTGATGTGGTCCCATATGACATCCTAATCTCTGAATTGAAGAGAGGTGGATTTAAAGAGTGGACTGTTCAGTGGATTAGGATGTTTTAGCTGGATGGATGCAGCCAGAGAGTTGTGGTCAATGGTGCTACATCCAGGTGGAGGCTGGTGACAAGTAGTGTCCCTCAGGGCTCTGTCTTGGGACCAGTGCTCTTTCATACCTTTGTCAGTGGCATAGACAGCAAGATCAAATGCACTCTCAGCAAGTTTGCAGGGGAGACAAAGCTGAGCAGTGCAGGTGACAGAACAGAAGGATGAGATGCCATCCAGTTGAGAAAGGGGCCTATGGGAACCTCATCAAGTTCAGTGAGTCCGAATGTAAGGTGCTACATCTGGGTTGGGGCAATCCCAGACCTGAGTACAGACTGGGAGATGAGCTCATTGGGAGCAGCCCTGTAGAGAAAGACTGGAGGGTTCTTGGGGTTGAAAAGCTGGACACGAACCAGTAATGTGTGCTCACAACCCAGGAAACCAACCCCATCCTGGCCTGCATCAAAAGCAATGTGGCCAGCAGATCGAGGGATTGGATTCTCTCCCTCTATGCTGCACTTGTGAGACCCTGCCTGGAGTACTGTGTCCAGGTCTGGGATCCTCAGCATAAGAAATGTATGTGTTCCTGCTGGAGTGAGTCCAGAGGAGGACCTCAAAGAAGATCACAGGGCTGGAGCAAATCTCCTTTGAGGACAGGCTGAGAGAGCTGGGTTTGTTTGGTCTGTGAAGAGACGGCTCCTGGGAGACCTTGTTGCTGCCTGCTGGTATTTATAGGGAAGGATGGAGAGCAGCTTTTACATGGATGGGTAGTGATAAGACAAGGGGCAATGGTTCTAAACTAAAGAGTAAATATGAGGAGGAAATTCTTTACTCAGAAAGTGATGAGGGACTGGAACAGGTTGCCCAGAGAAGGTGTGGATACCCCATTCCTGGAAGTGTTCAAGGCGAGGTTAGATGGGGCTTTGAACAACCTGGTCTTGTGGAAGGTGTCCCTGCCCATGGCAGGGGGGTTAACTAGATGAATCTTAAAGGTCCCTTCCAACCCAATCCTTTCTGTGATTTATAAACAGCAGCAGTGCTCAGTGTCAGGTGATGTTTCTGGTCAAGCTAAATATCTCATAGAAATGAAGCTTAAACTGTGACAGGACAGTAGTAGATGTAAAAGATTGTTAGCCATTCCTCTTGAATTATGCTAGTGTTTGGAAGATTATATCCTTGTCATGTATTTTCCATAGACAGTGTGTAGCTTCTTGTTGTGTCTAAATCAGCCCGTGTGTTCTTGTCGTTATCCTTACATGCTCCCAGATTTAATTAACAGCTAAGCACAGTGAGACTACCAAAATAGAAGGCAGAATCCTATCTTTACTCCTTATAATAAATCTCTCGCTGCAAACCTAATAGTGGGAGGCTAGTTGCATAAAATTGACTCTTAGCTGATATTAATAGGTAGACAGAAAATTGCCCTCATGACATACTGTATTAGCTTCTGTAAAAGGCTGGCATAGTGATCACATTTGCTTGAAAGATACTACTTCACTGACTTAAACCTTAGGTACTCCACTGTGGATTTTGGAGAGTGGGTAAAAAGGTAGGTCTGCTTCTTCCACACCCACTGATAGGGTATGGTGTGAGACCTTACTAGAACCTCTGAGTGCTGGTCTTGCTCTTGAGCCTGACGATTTTTCAACTACTGTTCTGTGTGGTTTCAGTATTCGGATTAAAACTGTATGTCAGAGGCTGCTGTAGCTTCCCCAAGTGTTGCTGAGCTTGAAATTGCTGTAGAAGTCCTCTGTGAAAACAGTCAGTTTGTGTCAGCCACATGAAGCAATGGCCCAGTGCAGATTCATGTGCCTGTTATGAATCAGGCTGAAGGCTGAGTTGAAAGACTATTGATACAGCAAGCTAGAAGATTCTTCTGTGTCACCACTACTCAGTTCTCCAGCTGCTGTGCTTGTTAGTAAGTCTTTGTAACTTCTTTTTTCATTTAACAAGGTAAATTTTAAAGTTATTCTAGCTGAAAGTTTATCTTTCATAATATGCATAACAGCTGAAAATATGTCTCAGTGGGATTACTTTCTTGATGAGGATTCTTCAACTCCTAGCATATATTTAAAATGAATTACTAAATATAGGTACCAGTGATAAAGGTGTGGCCATAAAACTTTTACTCAGACAACTTCTGTTGTTTTTGCTTTGTTTTCTTTCTGTTCCCACTAAGCCCTTTCAACCAGTCTTGTATTTAAACTCATTTATAAACATTTATTCCTTGCTTTGTATACAAACAGCTCTTCATGAATGTGGCTCATTGCATGGTCAAGGCAAAGGAAATTCAGAATCCTTCTGCTTTAACAGGCACATACACACTGATTGACTTATCTGCCCTAACCCAAAGAACATCAGACCCAGGATTCTCTTTGGAAATTAGAAAAAAAAAGAAAAAAAAGCTTACTGTAGTTGGGGAAGAAAACAGGTGTGTTAAGAAGTATCTTGAATGTGATATCCTCTGCCTAAAGTGATGATTTGTTTCCTGGTTCCTCTGGGCTGTGTGATGTGGCCCTCGTGGTCTCCCAACTCAGCTCACACTCTAAGCAAATGGAAGTTTTTCCCTATTCTTGAACCCTGTTCCATGGAGCCCCTTTCTCTCCCCATTTTCTTCTCATCTTCTTGCTGTATGTGTGTATTTTCCCTTTTTAATTCTTCCAGCAAAAACTTAAAAGGTGCTTCTGAGTTGTCAAGGCAAACAAAAGGAAGCTGGAACCAAGATATGCTGGATGGTTTTTAGAGAAAGGTAAAAATCATGATGTCTTTAGAAAATGTAGTGAGTCTGAAAGCTCAAAGACTTTGTTCTGAGTCAATTAGTAAAAAAATTTATGTCAGTGAATAACTGGGCAACATATCAGCATGCTTTCTGACTTTCCACCTCCTTCAACCGAACTTCTGAAAATAAAACATCAGAGTGAGATCTCATATGTTAAAGGCGGGGTAGAGGAAAGGGGAGATAATTCTGAAAAGGTGTGAGTAGTGGGATCAGTGGGGCAACTTCTGCTTTAGTGCTGGATGTGCCAAACTTTACAGTAAGCAGTTTCTGTTGATATTACAACAGGCAAAGATTTATTGCCAGGGTAGCCAGTCTGTACTTCATGAGCCATGCAAAGGAAGCTTCTGTGTCAGAGCTACCTCTGATGGGAGTAATAGATCCACGTTGGGTAGTTCAAGTTGCCATCTGGGAGATGAAATGAGCTGTGAGGACCTGCCAAAGTCAGTAATGCTGGATGGCTTTGCCACTTATCTGCATGTCCAGGTAAGTCTTGTTTAGGGAACCCTACATTCTGCTTATGAACCACTCCTAGAGCAGTCCCTGACTCACATATGTGTGATGTATCTTTGGCCAAAGATGATTTAGAAAAGTGGTTGACAGGCCAAAGAAACTGGTCTGTCTTACGTGCTAAACAGGCAAGAATCACGTAACACTGACTGTCTAATAATTTACGAAAAGAATAGAGAAAAACTGATAAATCTGTGAGCACTGGAACTCATGAAACCTGTTTTATTCTGACTTTGTGATCTGATTCTGTAGTGCCTAAACAGCTTAAGTTCTTGTTTATGCAAGGCTGAATTATTCATAACATTTCTTTCAAGTCTAGATTTCCTTCCTATTAAGAAGGCGCCATCTAAATGGATTAAAAGTCCAACATATTTCTTCATTCTGGCCCAGTATCTTTTCCCTCAAAATGTAATTTTACTGCTTTTGAGACTCTGAAATTAGCCATCTGATGCAAAGTTGTTTTTACAGGCAATATGGGTCTTGTTTCCCCAGGAACATGGATGTTAAGAGGTTATTTGGAGAAGCAACCAGGTTTAAGTAAGCAATCTTATCTATATACTGGAAGGCACGATTTACACACATAAATTAAGTTTAGGAGTCATTAAAACTGCTCTTGATTTTGAAACATAACCCTGTTCTTAATGAAGATTTGACTGATATTGCTAAGCCTACCTGGGTCAGGATAAGAGTTTTTTACAGCGGTTCTCTGCTGGCTCCACTACAGAGAACTCCCCAGATCTACCCTTCTGTCTTTTCTAGAACTTCTATTTGTTAAGGCAAAAGATTCTTTCCTAAGTGGGTTCAGTGTTAAGCCCAGAAATAAGGGTGCTTACCTCAGTTTCCATTTGCAGTGGAGTTCTTGTGTTCTGTCCAGAATACAAAATTCGAGCCATCTCCTCTGTAGCCCTCTCACCCTCCTGTTTTGAAATAGAAGTAAGGTTCCTGAGCTGCTGAAGTCAGAGACAAGTTTGAACTCCCCAGTGCTTGGAGGAGCTTGGATCTGCATCTCATACAGAAAACAGCCTGGAACTGAACTATGAAGCTGGTTCTTTTTGACCAAGCTTACAGATGGCTGGGACTGGTCACCACTTCAACCTTTTTTTTCATATGACCCGAGCAGGTAATGCCAGATGTGGTTGGCTTCTGGTTGAAGATTCTGGTTGTTCCTTACTTGTTGTGAACTGATTCTCATAAACCATCTCTCTGAGATAATGTCATATTTTAGTACCGTGGCAGGAATCCCTCCATGTGAGCTTTCCAGCAGCTGTTCCATATCTTAAGAATAAAGTCACCGTTTCCCCTCAGGCCCTGCTGCTGTTTCTGGGTGGAGGAAGGGTGGAGATGCTGTTCTATCACAGAGTGAGAAAAGGGAGCTGGGAGGGTTGAAGAAAATTGGAGAAGGGCAGGAGGCACAGGGAGCAGCAGCTGCTGTTGTTACAAGTGAAAGCACTGCAAAACACTGTCCTTTTCATTCCTTCCCCCACATACTCAGCCTTCAGTGAGAAGAATGGCAATCAGAATAAACATACGGTGCTATACCCCAGGTCCTACAAGGAGTTAGAGCCATTACATTCAGAAACAGAACTTAACCTTTTTTTTTAAGCTTTAGGACAGATTCCCCAGTTCCATCTGTTCTGGTTGAAAATAAAGTGAAAGGGATAAATGCTGGATTCTACATCTGAGGAAGCTTTTAAAATAACAAGTTTATTGAAGCTCAGATAATCAAATACAAGATTTGTTTTGCAGTGAGAGATTTAATAGGATACAGACGGCCCTGTTCTTCCTTCTGACAATCATTCCTAAAATCTCTTGACTAGTTTATTAGGGCTGGATGGTCTAAACTTTTCAATACCAGATTTGGGACATATGATAGTAATTTCCATGCAAGTGTAATGGTGCAACAGTTACAAGCAAGCACTAGAGCTCTAGGCTCTTGC
The DNA here is from genome assembly GCA_035583155.1 of Acropternis orthonyx. Classification (NCBI taxonomy): domain Eukaryota; kingdom Metazoa; phylum Chordata; class Aves; order Passeriformes; family Rhinocryptidae; genus Acropternis; species Acropternis orthonyx. Next base: position 27,911,475 of record JAWWEU010000158.1, on the reverse strand, counting down.
TGCTTTGATGCAAGGGATTGCCGCATACATTGAGTTCTGACTCCAGTTGTCTCCTCAGAGAATCTTTTTATCCTATCTGGCTAAAAACATCCAAGATACTAATTGCTTTGGAATGGGAGCACTGCAAGCCCTGGTGAGCCACTCCTCTAGCCTCAGCTCCAGGAGCCTCACGTGTTTGGGTCCCAGCTCCCTGTCTTCCTCTTGCTGCAGATGCTAGAAAAAGCTGAGCAGGCAATCAATTAGCAGCAGAACAAGGATTTGATTTTCAAGGCCATCTCCATGAGTCTGAGAGGTGCCTGGAATGGAATATGTGAGAGAGGAATGCTGGGGAAGAGATTTTTATTTTTTTTTCCTCTGGGTAGTAGGAAGAGGAGCTGATCTCAAATATTTATCTCTGATACCAACACCATTCAAGGAAGATGCTGCTTGCACAGGGCCCTTTGCTAGTGATGTGGGCATGTTATAAACTCCTTCAGGAGAGCTTTTCTGTTTATGTGCATTTAACTTGCCTGTCCTTCCGCTGGGAAAAGATTTCGCAGTTGGATTGTGACACAACTCTAGCCTGTGCTTTGGTTGTTGGTCTTTACTGCACAGAGAGTGTACTTGACCTCTTGTGGAGGATATCTCTGGGTTGTTTCTTCCTTGACCTGAATGGGAAGAGTAGTAGTAGCATGTGTGGGTGATAGTGGGTACACAGTCTTCCCTCAGTTTCTTAAGAATGACTAATCCAAAATTAATGAAAGTCTATTCATATGACAAGCTCCTATAGCTTCACATTCATGAATCTTATGTTTGACACTCAGTATTTGGGGAGAGAAGTTTATCAGTTCTTGTTTTCCCCGTTACATTTTCCCTGTCGTTGCTATTTTACACATGGCATTTGGTGCAACTTGATTTTTCTGAAGTCAGTAGCTTTTACATATGAAAGGGAAAACATTTAAGAACATGCTTTTTTATCCCCAGCACGGTGAATGTTGGGAATGTCAAAATCCATAGTATATATGGAATAACCTGAAATATACAAATACTAGATCAAGTAAGTTTCATTTTGGGTATTTCTTGGTTCTGATTTGATATTCTCTTGCAACAATGATTTTATGTAAATGTTTTCACTGTTAATAGTAACGCATGGTCTGTATTTTATCTGGATTTAATAGGCCAGGCTAAAGGAGCTATATATGAAATTTTAATATTAAAACAGATGGTGTTACAAGGACTGATGAGATAAACATTTCTTCCTTGATGCTTCCATTCATAGTGAAAGGAAAAACTATCCTTCTGTCCTTTTACCTTTCCTTTCCCAAGTTAGAAAGAAGCTCAATCTGGACAAAACTATGCTAGGAATATCTAGTCTATCTCCTTTTTTTCTGGGCTTAATCAGCTTGTCATGAGGTCATGAGCAAGTCAGTCTCTAGTGGCTGCAGTGTCCGTGGTCACAACTGTGAACACTGGTGGGTGGTGGTTGGTGTGGGCTGCAACTCAAAAGAGGAAGGTTTAAATAGCAACAGGCAATGTACCAGTGAGGTATTGTGGTCACAAACATGCATAATGCCCCAAATTTATGAACTATTTTATGCTGCCATGCCAGTCCGCGTGACCTGATCTTTCTAGCTCTGCAGAAAGGGTATAACTACCCAATATTGAATCTAGCTATAGCTGTCCACGGTGAACTGTAGGATTTTAAACATGCTAGACCACACAAAGACAGACATGAAGCTTCACCAATCCACACAGAAGATGACTATAGGGTACAGAAGTATTAACTGTGGAATTTCTTACCTTCAGTTGGTTGAAGTCATTGCTATCTTTAAGTATTTTATCATGTATGTATGTAAAGGGGTGGGAAGGCAGACATGTAACAGCATGTACCTTCCACTGTGCCTGGGGATGGTGTTCTTCTAATATCAGAGTAAAGTTCAGGGAAATACTTACACTTGGTAATTACATTCCAGCTTTCTGTACAGGGTAATTTCAGTCTTTGCAGTCCAGGGAATGTAATGATAAAACTGCTTTTCTTCTCTCGCCTTGATTTTAGTTCCACCTCCATTTTTAGTGTGTGGTATTGTAGCTTTTCCACCAAACAATCAGCAAAGAAGCGAGCAATTCTGATCAGTAATCTTTCTGTTCCTGCAGGCAGAGATGAAGAACTTGTTCCTTCTGCTCATGCTAACAATGATACCACCTTCTGCATTTTCAGTAAGTAAATGCTGGAACTGTCAACATCTGTAACTCAAGTGTTTTGTAGAAAGTATTTCTGAAAGAAGTAAGGGGTTCAAGTCATCAGGCCTATTGTGGTACATCTTATAAAAAGTCTAATGTGGCAATTAAATAACAGAATTCTCATAGTGCCTTTGGCTCTAGGGATGTTGTCTGCAAAGCAATAATTGCTGCCTCCTGCTTCAAACCTGGGAAGGTTTGTCACTTGAAGTAAGGAAAATGAATTTTGGTTAGCTTGTTTTCCTCTTTTCTTTGATCTTAGAAGTCTCAACCATGTGGTTTAGCTTTACTGGGAGAGGTAATCTTTATGTCAAGCCAATTTGATAGTACCAGAAAAAAAATGCAGCTACTAAGAACCAGGATTCTTCTTCCTTCCTGAGAGAGAAGTAAGATCTTTCTAAGAACAGTTTCTCTTTATTCGTGAGTTGGACATTGAAGGTAAAAGATGACCTGCTGAGTAGAGTGGAGGTGTTTGCAAAGGAAGATGTTATGTGTTTGTTAGGTGTAAAGGAACGGGGAGGGGAGAGGGAAAGAGGCAATTATCACCTGGAATAAGTGTTTTGCTTTCTAGGCCACCTTTGGGGATGAGGGATGAGAGACCAGAAATCAAGCAAAGTTTGTTAGTCGTCATATTTTCTATCTTACAGATGGAAATATGCTTAAATGAGCTCTTGCTATCTAACATCTAACAGAAGACCATACTGTATGTTTAAAGAACCAGAAATGGAATACACTATATTCAGTTCATCTGTTCACCTGCCTACCTCCAACCTGGTGATTTTTTTTTGGAAGGGATATGAGTGAAATACACTGCAACTGTGACCATTGACATTTCTCTGAAGTATTAGACTATTGGCTGTGGGCAATCCGTAGCTCCTCTTGAAGCCATGCTGAATGAAGGGAGAAGCTTTTCCTTAGCCAACAATAAACTTCAGTTTCCCTCACATGCTGGATCTGTCCCAGTCATGAGGAAACAGGAATATCCAGCAGCACTGAGGCACTCTGCTGTGATAATTCTCCATTTTGTTTCTAGTAGGGAAGAGAGAAATGGTGTTTGTTTCATATGGGCCATTACTTACCAGATGCTAATGCAAGCAGGCTTAACCACAGCAAGAGATGGTCAGCTTGTGAGAGGTGGAGCTGGCAGGGGGGATTGTAAGCAATGGCAGCTCAAGTCTGTGCTAGATCAGGCTAAGCCCCAAAAGAGTAGCAGAGCTACTTGAACTCCCAGAGGTGGGACAGCTCTGAAAAAGCAGTGGTTCCTCTGACTGCTGCAGGAGAGGAGAGGTAGCCCTGCTGCTAGAAATGCAAATGTTATACACCTGTGGTTAGAGGGAGGAAGGGGAGCAGAGGGTGAGATTGAAAACTCAGGTAAGGAATACTGCATGGTGGGAACGTGAGTTGGAGAGTTGCTTGCTGTTCTAGATCCCTCTCCACTTTTTTAGGACTTCACCTGAGATGGCAGGTTTATTGAAAAATAACTTTAATCCATGTCACACAGCACTGAAAAGCTGCCTTCCTTGTGCTGTTCTTGTGTAATTCCCAGTGGCAGAGGTAAAAGAGATTGTCAGTGGCATGGTGCATTTCTTCACACTGAAGGAGAAACACTTTGTTTAATTTACAGTAGCATATATCTAAGAAATCGAGGCTCTGCCTCTTTATTAAGTATTAGATTCAGAGCAGCCTTGCAGCTAAGACAGCAGCAATTGTTTTGATTTTGGTATCAAATGAGCTGCCAGTATAGCAGCACATGGATAGAAAGGTGGATCACCTCCAGCTGTACAGTAAATAGTGTATACCCAAGGAAAAAGAGTGTGGTGGTGGTAGAACTGAAACGAGAATAAATTGCTTGCCTCTTTGATCCCTTCTCTCTACCAATGTACTCAGTGATTGCTTCTTGGACACCCTTTCTTTGACCCAGGTTCAGGAGAGAATGAACTTGCATATAGAGAGACTGATAGTGCGAACGGGAGTCCAGCTATAATGAATGTGTGAACTGCAGGCTTACACAAGAGTGGAGAAGATCTATAGGCCTGCATGTATAGATTGGTGCCTACTGGTTTTCATCTGTTTTTACAGGGGAGTAGCTGAACTTGTTGTTACTTTAATGTTAGGCTAAGGAAAACAGCAAGCAGAATAAGGGCAGAAATGACAGTCAGTTGCCTACATCGCCTCTCTACTTGCAGTGAGTGTGGCTGATTTATCTGCCAAACATGGCAGGCAGCATTAAGCAGAAACAGAGGGACTCCTGCTTGTCAAAGCCTCTGGCTGCTGAAAATTTCTTGCCCAGTGCTCCATCATTGGTGGGACCCACTGTACTTGTCATTCCTTCTTTCCTGCTAGAATATGGAGAGAGTCTTACCATAGAGTACCTGTGCTGTCTGTTTCTTTTCACCAGGCTTTGAAGGATCTAGAAAGGGAGGTCACCCATTACTTGTTCCTTTATTGTTTGCACACTGTAGTAGCACTAGAAACTACAGCTGGATGGGCAGGAGGACTGTGTGTATTGTATGCTTTGTGGTGCAAATTTTTGCGTCTGGAAGTCTTTTTTTCCCGATTGGAAATGTCTTACCTGTTTATACCATGGAACAAATTCAAGGTAAAGCTGCCTATCTGAGTAAGAGTTTTGTTTCACCTTTTATGATCTTAGGCATTAGCTGATAGTTAGATACTTACGTTTCCTCCTAGATTGTACTGCAGATGTTCTTCAAGTGAAGGCTGGCCTGAGGCTTGACTGAAATTCATATTGAGAAATATTTCACCTGAACACTATTGTTTTCTGTGCATCTTCATTTCTAGGTTAAAATGCTGGTTTTAATTTATTCTAAAGAAATTCACATTGTTATTGTTTAAACAGTGTTAATCTATTCAGTAAACTTCTAAATGCCTTAACCAGGTTTGACAGAAAGGGCAGAAGGTGCATAGTGACCTCCAAGTTAAGGTCATACAGAAACAGTAAAAATAACTGTGAGGAGCAAGAAAGAGGAGATTTTGCCAATTTTCTAAGGGAAAGGTGGAAAACATGCACAAGAGTAATTGTGCTGGGGAGGACCAGTTCATTTTGCCCTATATCCTGTCTCCAGCTGTGTCACAAACACACATCTAGAAAAAAATATTAAAAGATTGGCAAGTGCAATTTTTCCCAGTACACTTCCAGTGTATGAATCTTTTGAGCTAGAGATGTCTCTATTTCTCTTCCCTGAATTTGGTCAATGTCTCTTAGAAGCCTTGTGGACTTCAAGCATCACAGCATTTCTATCATAGCACCAAGATCTTGCTCTTGAGGGCTAAATATGAACTCTCATGTAATAATGTCATTGGTTAGGATAGGATTTGTGTTTTCTCCTGTGTATAACTTAAGTTGCCTACATGAAATCTGCACTGGCATTTTAGTGGCAAGTTACACTATAATGTCTTTCCATAATTCTTTGCAGTATGTCACTGGTTCTCTGCTGTCCTTTATTGCCCTGAATTACCTTTATCTGCTGCTTTCATTACTTCTGTGGTTTTGGTATAACTAATGATAAATATATAACTAATAAAAAACTAACTAATAATTGTGTTGAGCAGTTCAGATTCACTATGGAATTCTGCTGCTAATGTCAATTCTTGCAGTAGAAGGAGATTTCACTCCTACCTTTGTCTTTGGGCCACCTGCTCATCATCCACTGAAGGACTGTGCTCTGGCTACTTAACTTCCTTCAGAGTTTTAGGTGGAGGACTTTTTTTGAAATCTGAGTGTATCTGGCAGGTTACCCTTGCCGACATGTTTGTGAATCTCTCAAAGAACTGTAATAATCCTAGAAGGATTTGCCATTAAAAAAACATTATTGACTTTTTTTTCCCCAAAACATCCTGTATTTATGCAGGTGCCTGCTAATTCTGTTCTTTGTTATAATTTCTGTGAATTTGTCAGTTGACATGAGTTTTACGTTATGTGAGCGCAGAGTTCCCCTGGGATGCCTTTGTAAACTGGTATAAGATTTTCCAAGAATCAGATGCTGAAGTGGTTTTAGCTGAGAGGGTTGTCTGCTAGTATGTAACAGTTTATCCATTTCAACCTTGAGTTCCTCTTAGCCCCTTGGATAAACAACTTCTGGTGACTTCATACTGTGTGTATTGTCCACTTTTCCAAGTAAGTTTGGGATCATAAAGTTTCCTCACAATCATCCTCTTTGTAGAGTTTTCTGAATGTCCTCCATTTCTTCCACAAGGATTCCAGGAATTAATATGACTTCTCTGCAATGGCTGTATCTTTTTAGAGAGTTCTTTAAATACCCTAGTCATCTCCAGGCCACCCAGAGTTTCTGGAGGTCTTTCTGTTTCTGAAAAGTAACTAGTGTCTGCTCTGCCCAGCAAGCCAGCACAGTCCCCTGGGGCTGCACGTAGCTGGCTGTGGAGTGGGCAAGGCACGCACCATATCCTGCCCAAGGGACAAGAAGGCAGTGGGTGTGGAAGGAGTGGGGTGGGACAGCCCAGAGTGAGGAGTGTGGGAGAGGTGAACACAGGGAACACGGAAAAGAGCTGGGAACCATGAGTGAGTGGGTTCAGTGATGTAGGGAGAATCTCAAGTGTTTTGAGAAAATGAAGGTATTGGGGAACTGCTGGATTTTCATGGATTTGTTAGGTGGAATATGCTACCATTCTAGCATAGTAGAGGGGGATGAAAGGAGACATATATGAGTGTAAACCACAAGCCATTAAAGCTAACGAAGCCTGGATTTTTTCCTCTTCTTTGTAAAGCAGCTTGTCTTTATAAGGTACAAAATGGTACAGAATAAGAGAGTATTTCGCATCCTGCTGTCACCATCTTGTTCACTTTCATTCTTGTTTTTCTTTTTTCTCAAATACAATTCTTTGATTGCTTATTCATTATTCATAGTAATGGGACTTGGCATTATTCACCTTCAAAGCTCTTTGCAAGCCTGCTGTGTTTGAGCCAAAATCAATGGTTAAGGCAGAATTATAAAAAATGCCTTGCTGATGTGGTTTGGATTAATTAGCTTATTTTAGGTTGCATTTTTTGCTAATATTCTAGCCTATTGCAGTTGAATTTTCTTGAAAATGCATCTATTGGAATAGTAGCATATATCTAAATTATAAATGTGTAAGATATACTTAATGTTTTCATCTCCCTTTCAATTAAGTTTGAGTGTTGAATGCCACATGTGATGCAGAGCTTAGCTATATAAAAATATCAATGGTCATCATTGTAATACTGAGTAGACCTTCTGGATGTAGAAAGGAGAAGAAAGTTGAGCACATGGTCTAAGGATATGCTTATAAGCGTTGTTTTTGTTAGGGTCCTGAGGGCACTTACTAGGCTTTACTCTTCTCTGAGCAATTACTATTCAAACTTAACAAAGCTGTACTTTTTCACTGGAGACTTCTTACTTGCCAAGACTTTGGCAATTAAACCGTTACAGAAATTATCGTGGTGATAATTTTCTTTTGTAAAGTGTTTGGATTTTATCCTTCTTTCATACATGTTTCATAAATGAGGCTACAGTTCAGAGTGTGTCTAAATAAACATCAATCTTATTTCAGAAACTATAAACCCAGAAAGTAGATACTTATCAATTAAAAGGATGCAATGTTATTCCAGGAATACTAAGGAAGGTTAGAGTCTGATTTTTACTGTAGGTTTAAACCACAGAAATGCTACATAACATAACAGTAATACCACATTACTCATTTATCATTATGAGCAATGTCTGTTTTCAGTGGGTAACAGTTGTACAGGGCCTTGCTGTTGACCTCCAATGCCAAAGATTTCCCACCATGTCCTCACTGTTGGCAGAGATTGGTATCTGACCTGAATGGAATCCAGTAACTGTGTGAAGCAGCCCCAGAAGTCACAGCAACAACTTGTCCAAAATGATGCTTCAGTTGCACCTCAATGGACAAAAGCTGTGCAACCTGCTGGGCTAAAAGCAAGTACAAGCCTTGTCTGAAACTTCTCGGGCATAGCATGGTTATCAGTAAACATGTGCTTTGAGCAACAACTGTTGGAGTGGTGTAACATGGTGTTTTGTTGCTGCTTGTCCATCTGGAAGAGTAGCACAAAAAAATCACAGAGTAGTTCAAGTTGACTATCTCTAAGCCCTTAAAGGTGCCCAAGGAGTAAGAGAAGCACTAGGAGTAAGAACTTGACTGAGATGTAGGTTGTTTGAACATGTGACTGCAGAACTCCACTGTTCACTTGGGACTCTATAGTAAATTGATGTTTGCTTTGATAGCTTGCTAGTATTTGAGTTGCAGCAAGGCACTTGGAAATTATTCACACTGAATCACCAGTCCACATTTGGGTATATGAACTTTGTGGATCACTGCATGCCTGCAATGCATTTGTCTGGGGAACACAGTCCTCTTCCCACGCATATTTTCCTATCCATCTCATCAGACTAACCACAAAGTCTTTCAAGGGGCCCTTTTAAAGTGTTCCTTTGTACTGCCAGCATTTTCTGTCTTTCTGAGTCATGTCCCACTCATAACTTCTCTTCCAGTGCATGTTTCATGTATAAAAATAAATATGTGGTATATAATATATTATCTAGGACCCTTTACCAGAATTCTTTTGTTTGTATCTGATGCATACTGGACTTGTCTTTGCAGATGAGGTCTGTAGCTCTAACGTAGCTTTTTTACTCGCAGATTATACCAGATACAGTTGGCCTGGTAACAGCAGATGCTACAACTACATCAGCAGTTCATCTGTCTAAGAACTGATAAAAGCAATGCAGTGCTCATAAAAATGAAATCCCCGGCCTTCTAAACTTTTATACCGCAGCAGCATGTGTACAAACGAGCACTGAGAGTATGTGGTGCCAGGGTCACAGGCAAGGTCAATATTCCCAGAATGTATGCATTTATCTTAACTGCAATAAAATGAGACAGAGCAGTTGGGCATTAACTGACTGCTCTTTCTGGAGTTTCTGGAAATCAAGTAAGAAGGTTGTATGCATTTTCTCACTTTCCCTGAAACATTAAAATATATGCTCAGTGCAGATAAAGAAGCTACATTCTTGTACATGTGTTAGGCTGAAGCAAGGGAAGAGTGAAACTGAATGAATTTGTAACAGCAGTGAATGAAGATTGTATATTTTTAGATCTGGGATCCAAGAGGGAGCGGAATTTAGTTGTCCTGGTTGACAACAGGTAAAAGCAAGAGAGCAGGAAGAGGCTTTTGGAACAGAAACTATCTGACAGCATCTAAAAACATCCTATTATCAGATTATGTAGTGTATTTCTTATGTATTATAAATACACAGCTTTATATTTGCCTGTATACACATGTGCAGTTACTGAAGTACTGAGAACTGTGTACAGATTTCCAAATATGGGAGCTGTGCCCCTGTTAAAATGTTTCTCTAACACTATACAGCTTTGAGAGGATCCTTTTTTGGCTGATGCTCCTTTTGGGGTGTATTTAATTGGAGTGATACTGAGAAAAATTATTGTTCCTGCACTCTATGGATGATTAAGCCTTACAACAAAGAGTCCCTACAGATTTTCCTCTCTACAGAAGGAATGAAGAATTCTAGTTCTGTAGGAGGGATACTGGAATATTTATCAGGGTGGGGTGTGTGTGTGTGTGTGTGTGTCAAGGAAGGGCTTTCTATCCTAATTGCCTTCCAGTAATCTGACTTTCAAATATCCTTCCTTTGGATTTTTATCTATGTGACATGTTTCCTTCTCCCTTATGCTGACTGAAAGGTCCCTTGTTTCCAAGGTGAGCTAATACTGCTCCTAAATCAGTCAGTTGATACAGAGGAATAAGACTGTAGAGAAACAGAGTGGTAGCATATTTTATTCTTTTGAGAATAAAGGAGGAGAGATTACAGGGGAAGGAATTAAGTGTCTGAAAGAAAAACTTGGGAAAATAAAATGCCTCGCTGAAAGCTAAAACTCTGTTGTTGAGATTACTCCCAGAAAGGCAAACGAGAATGCAGAAGTCAAACACTGAACTCAATATCAGCAATGAAAGAATGGAAGAAGGGTTTGGCACGACATCAGGGAGATGTTGGCTTGGCCAAGAAAATGTACGTAGGAGTGGCTGTAACCTGGGTAGTGCCATTGAGTGAGCAGGGTGAAGGCAAACAGTCTGAACCAGAGGTATTAAAACGAATTGCACAGAACTTGTGTGAAGAAAATTAAATAGCATGGGCTAGGAAGAAAGTGTTTCACATTATAGAAATATAGGTACTAAGTTGGGGTGAGTCTGCAGCTAGGTAGTTGTGGGTAATTTAGTAGTAAATGCACAGATATGATTGACTAATATCTCTGAGTGTTGCTCTGCCAGCAGCAGGGAATTATTCCTTAAAAGAGGCTGAAGGAAAGAAGCAAGACTCTAACTTGGAAATACAGTCAGGCAGGGAGCATGTGTAGAAAATCATTAAACCTGTCTAAATAACAAGGGAGGATTAACCCATGCATCTTGCCTGAGTTGGATTCATTGGATGATTTATTAGACTAGCTCCTCTTTCTAGCAGAGACTTGGATGTCTTGTGTAAAAGCACTTATTAGTTAACAAAAGTGAAAATTATGCTCTTAAACTGAGGAGCTTTCTCTTCAGTGCCTTCCTTCTCTGTAGGCCTTGGAAAGTGCCCAGGTGAGTGGAAATTGCTGATCAGGGCTGATACTCCTGCTGCAGTGAAATCTCCACTTCCAGGATATTCCTTCACTCCCGCAGAAAACCCTTTCGATGGCACTTGCTAGCTGGGGTGATCATCAGAAGATAGCTTGCATGAGAATACCAGGGGAACAACAGGAAGGAATGGACACAGAGTAGGAAACAGAGGGAATGGGAGTGTGGGGTGCTGTGTTCAAGTCAACAGGGACTGTGGGAAACTAGGGGATGGACTGGGACCTAGACCCCGGAGGTTATGTAAACCTGGTGGGATACAGTGTGTATGGAAGCGAATTAGATTACATCACTGTAATTTTTTACGTTTTCTTCCTCTGCCTGCTGCATCTTGCAAATATTCTTTTTTTTACTCAGGATATTGCCATTCTTCCCACTAACCAATCTGCTGTATGTTGATACCAAGAGCTGCACTAGGCCTTTTTTCCCTGAAAATATGATATTTCAGGTGTTTCCAAGACAGTGTATTTTGGTTGGTTCCAAATGTATTTTGGTTGTAACTTCTTGTCTATATTATCATGGTTATTTTTCTTAATGTCAGTATCCATTCAGACTTTCTACATACAAAATTAATTAAGGCTGTAGCTAATGATGGCCCAGACCTTGACATCATCATTGGACACATTTGGGTAAGGGGAGAAAAGGTCCACATATGGAATTTTGTTGCAGTAAGAAGTGTGTTCCAGGGCTTTCCTTTCTGCTTCCTTTATTTCTCTTAAGTATTGGGCTTGGAGCCAAGGATTTGGGATTAAGTGGCTCTATTGATCTTGTGTGGAGTGACAGTGCTCATAGTCCCTGAAGTAATGATTTGCCTTTGCTGCCCTGCTGAGAGGAAGGTGTTATCCTCTTTTAGATGGCTATTCAAAAGATTCTATGAATAGACAGAGTAGCAGTTAAGGGAGATTATAAAGCTGGATGTGCTGTGTGTCTTCAGGAAGCTAATACTCCTAGATATTAGAGACCCGATGTTTCTGATGTATTATTCTGTGCCACTTTTCATACTAGGAATACAGCACAAGAAGACGGCCTTTTTTGCAAGAGAATGCATAGGTTCTCTACTTCATTTGTATTTGGCTTTTTTTATTGTGTTGCCATGTCTGTCTGGTATGCCTGTGGGTTTTTTATTTACAGGGCCACCAGATGAAACGGCAGGTTGATGTCTGGGCGAGCTGGGGTGAATGGGGCAAGTGCAGTCGGAGCTGTGGCGGTGGAGTCAGCTTTCGGCAACGGCGCTGCTATTCCCAAAGGTGACGGCTAACCTCCTTTTCTTTTTTTCCTTCTGTAAATGTGTTTTTCGGTTACTGAGCTCCAGCAGTTATATTCCAATATACATCCAGAACAATAATGACCCAGTGTTCAATCCCAGGGGAATGAGTCCACTTTGAGATGAACCTCAGTTTCAGTCTTGTCACTGCTGTTTTTAACAGTGCCCTCTTCAACACATCCTTGCTTTGGCTCCTTTGATAGAGCACAGCAGTTTCTCTGTTGACCAAGGCTGTGCAATCAGGTGATTGGCATGGCAGCAGCTGTTCAATTAGGTCTAGTGTGGCAAGCCCTGGGGGAAATGGAGAACAGTCCGGAGCAGTTGGTTCTTCTCTCGAAAGCTGGTGACTGTACCAGGATTTTCTCAGGCTTACGAATCCCAGGAAGGTAAATTGCCCCAGAAAAAATGAAGAGTGGAATTGACTCAAGCAGTGTTAGCACTGTGCTGTCTCATTTGCAGCTGGGTTAGCTGCATCCTAGTGAGGATGGTGACTGGTACTGCACCTGTTGGGAATGGTGCACCTCAGAGATCCTACTGTGGGTGAAAACAAAGAAAAGGAGGAAAAAAAAGCCACTCTCAATAATATCCTGAAAAAAACCCATCCTCTCTGTTTTGAGATATGAGAGGGGATTTTGTAATGAAAGAATCCAAAATGGTGAAGCATTGCTGCTTTCCACACAGAATAAAAAAGTGTCTCTTTTGAAGGCTGCCCGTTATGGTATGCACTTGCCAGAATCCCTGGAGGCCTGTCTCTCCATTTTAGGAATACTGAGGTATTAGACACTGATTGGCTTTTCAGATCAATTTCCTTCACATCTGTTACTCTGTATAATTCTCAGCCAGAGTCATTTGACTGGAATACGGGTCTTGCACACTTTCCATGGGCATTTTTAGCTCTTCCTACTAATGGGCCTAGCATGCACGTAAAAAGCATGATGGATGATGCACATACCTATTCTGAATTGGCCACTACCCTCCTGCTGCTCTGGTCATGTTTCTCTGCCCTGTATGAACACCTTGACTGTTTGCTGGTGGACAATGAACTAAAATGTCTGTTTCCACTATTTAGCTGAAACATGACCCTGAAGAGCTGTACTGCAGTTTTTCAGGCCTGTGTGTTATTAGTGCTAGGACACAACCCAGCACTAGAAGATGCCAGCTTGCTTTTGTGGTTAAAAGTGCATTTTAGTTATTTTGCTGTTTCAGGAGACTGTGAGGGTGATGTGAAGGTGATTTGTAACGTCTGCCATGAGATGAATTTTTGCATTTGTATTCTGCAGAGAACTTCATGTAGTTTTTCTGTCTTTCAGGGCAGAAGGTCCTTCCAGTTGTGTTGGACCAACACGAAGCTATCGATCATGTAATGTTCAGGTGTAGTACTCTGGTTTTGGTTTTTCTTGCCTGATGTTCCATTTCCCCAGAAAAAATTATTCCTGTTCAGAAATAATGTCATTATTAGTTTCTGTTTCTCTGGCATCACTGGTGAATGCAGTTCATTAACAGTACCTCTTCAAAAGTATATTGAAATTATGCCCCCGATTTGATACGGGAGGAATAACAAAAAACCCCATTTTTTAATTGTACACTTGATTTTCCTCCGTTTTATAATAGTCCAATGCATTTTCTCCTCCAAACAGAGCTGCCCAGAAGGCTCCCGGGATTTCCGGGCAGAGCAGTGTGCAGAGTTTGATGGGACAGAATTCCAAGGAAAGAAATACAAGTGGCTTCCGTATTATGGAGGTAATGATAAACATGGAGGGTTGCACTTCATCCCTACCTGTCAACAGTATGATTTGAAGGGACTATAATGTTTTTTACTGTAGTGTCCTTAGAGGGTGCTTTCTTAGTTGGAGTGTGGGGCAGGAGGTGGAATGGAGAAAACCTTTTTGCCAGCAGCAAAGCACTGCTATCACAAAGACACTGGATGCATGGGCCAAGAGACAGTGTTGCAGCAATACAACCTTGTCTCTTGCAACAGCCATTCTTTCAGAAACACTGCTAAAGAAATCTGGAACTGGCTGCAACTAGGTTCTGAAGTATGAGAGGAGCAGTAGTTCTGCTGTATTTTTCAATATTGGCCTAAGAATATTAGCAGGGCACAGGAGAAACAAATGCATATAATTGAGTGCTCCAGAAAATACAGCCTTTCTTCAATTGGCCCCCACTTTCTTGAGGAACCAGCTCAGAAGGCAGGTATGGTAACCAGAGGGTTCTTGCTCTGAGCTTTGCTAGGGTATCATTCACAGTTAGTTAACAAATTATGAGGGATTCTAAGATGGATTTAAAGAGGGGTTTTGTTGGCTGTTAAGATAACAGTTCTGTATCAGCACTTGTTCTCAGTCTAGAAAGCCTGGTACTCCAGAGGAGCATAAGAATAGTCTGACTAAGGAATAACCAAATATCTGCCTGGGCCAATGTCCTCTGAGGAAACAGTTGCATACAGTGAGACTTTACCTGAGTATTTTTCCAGCCTCCAGCAGTTCGTAATGCAGAAATTTGTTCAATATCTGCCACTTAATATCAGTACACCCCTCTGTTTCTGCTCCTGTGATCTAAAACGAGGCTCCTGGTGCGTTATCAAGCTATAATATAAAGTTTTTGCATTTTCTCTCCTGCCAGCACCCAATAAGTGTGAGTTAAACTGTATTCCCAAGGGAGAAAACTTCTACTACAGGCACAAGGAAGCAGTGGTAGATGGGACTACCTGTGAACCTGGCAAGCGGGACATCTGTGTAGAGGGAGTTTGTCGGGTTAGTCATCTTGCTGCTTCCTTTGTTCATCACCAGGTCTGTAGCCTTTCTGTTGTTTCCCTTTGTTCTACTTGACCTTTCATAATAGCATCAGAAAAGGTGAATCATTCCATTTTCAAGGTGCTGAGGAGCATGTGGACAGCATTTATCTGTCTCTGGATGTGAAATAGTAGATATCATCTCCATCCATTTGCTGTCAGCTCCTTCTCCACCCTATCCTGGCTTCTCAGACTTCATGGATTCAGGCTTTCTTGTTAGATCTATCCAGCATTTGGCCATTTTATTTCTTTTCTCTGTCATTATGGTTTATTCATATTAATGCTCCTGTGCTCTGACAGGCTGTTGGCTGTGATAATATGCTGGAATCTGCCAAGAAGGAGGACAAATGCCTGCAGTGTGGAGGAGATGGCAGCACCTGCTATAGTGTGAAGGGCACTTTTGATGTGGTCAGCCTCCCCAAAGGTACAGATGATCCTAGGTAGTTTGGGCAGGTGAGAAGGAGAGAGTTAAACTGAAAGCTAACTACTGCAAGGGCTGGTGGGGACACCTGCTCATGTGATTGTTGCAGGCGTGCTTGGATGTTCACTTGAAATGTCTGTATGGTGTGTGGCCTTAGCATCAGAAAACATACTGATGGCCTTATCCTGGGAGTCACTTCCTTAAGCTCTGTATGTACCGAAGCCCTTGCCATGATGCTGCTGTCTTTCCCTGCTCCCTCTCAAGCAGGTGGTATAAATGTACGATAAGAACACAGCTATATACTGCCTTCATAGGACTGCCCAGTGTCTCAATAGCCCCACCAGCATTAGTGCAAGGCTAGAAATGGGATTGCATCTGCTGTGTTTGGCCAATTTTGAAAGATTTCAATGTAACAACTACACTTTTAGTCGCATCTCTCCATGTTGAACTCCAATATGACACTTGCTGAAATTTCAGAGATTTTAGAATCTAGAAAACGGACTTTGCACTGAACCCAGTGCTTACTTTTCTGAGGAATTTTTTACACATAGGCTGACCTGTTTATAATGTAGGGTGAAGCCAATCAGAATGCAGTTTAAATGACGATGGAAATGCTTCAAGCCACCAGCAAAAAGGTCATCTAGTTGTTCAGGCACCAATGAAACAGTGAGAATCTTTGGCACAGAAGAGTGGCCATGTGGCATCCACAGACAGATACTGCATAATCCCCCCTTTTTTTTTTTTCAGGTTACAATCAGATCTTTATCATCCCTGTGGGAGCCACAAGCATCCAAGTTAAGGAGGTTATGCCCAGCAGGAACTTCCTAGGTAAGACTGATGTCAGAATCTGTGTGTCAGTCTATTTGGATTCCAGCCATTTTGTTAAAATCTGGTTTTCAGGTATGGGCTTTGGGATGTTTGTCTTGAGGACTTGATATGGCAGAGAGAAAACTCTCTGCATATCAGTATCTGAATATTGAGTATCCTTCAATTGTTACTGATGCACAACTCTGGGCTTCACATTTATCTCATTTTCTGTCCTGGGGAGATCTTGCTGTTAGCTGGGCAATAAAAATACCCAAACCACATTGAGACTTCCTGCCTGGAACTTACAAAGAGTCTAGTTGTTATAACAAAATTTGGCTATGAGTTCTGTTGTTTGGTGAATGTAAACCCTAACTACTCCTGCCATCCAAAAGGTTGTGGTGGGATTAGATTTCTTTTGGGTATTTGTGCAGCCTCAAACTCTGATCATGCAAGGGCAAAAAGGAGGGAGAAATGTCCTTGCCTAGCTTTCTGGGCAGGGCTGAGGAAATTCCAGTGGAGAAGGCAAATACATTTCTGCTTTCTGACTCTTCCATCATCCAGTGCTTTGGACACATCAGTCTGATGATATTTTCCTTTGTAGAAAACTAAGTGCAGCACCCGTCTGTTTTCTGAATAGAATATCTGAGGAACTGGATAGTGGTGTAGAGGCAGCAGGATGTGAATCCCACATCTTAGCAGCAAGCAGGACAAAGACTGACATAGACTGTGCCCTAGCACAATGAGGAATGCAGTGCAGGGCAGGAATTTGCTGGAGGCATTTGACTGTGCAGTAAAAATGCTTGGTCTGCAGCAAAGCTGGCAAGAACCACTGTCTGAATGTGGTTCATTCAGGAGCTTGTGGAGCAGCTTCTGGCAAGAGGGCTATATGGGAGGGCAGCATTGTTGGAGGATGATGGTCACCTTTGTTTGCTTGTGACATAGTGTTGAGTGGAAACAGGAGCATCCTGGTGGAGTTCTTACCCTCCTCTCTCTCTGGCATGTGGGTTTGTCCAGCTGTCAAGAACATGCAAGGGCAGTATTACCTGAATGGGCACTGGACAATCGAGTTCAGCCGGGCGCTGCAGGTGGCCAGCACGGTTCTGCACTATGACCGTGGCTCGGAGGGTGATCTGGCCCCAGAGCTCCTCCATGCCCGGGGTCCCACCACAGAACCCCTCGTCATTGAGGTAAGCAGCTGTGCCTGCTATCTTCCCTTGCATAGCAGCCCTCGATTCAAGCAGTGGGAGTGCCCTGGTGGATACCACATGGGAAAAACTGGAGAAGTGATGGGGCTCCTGGAAATCTTACAAGGCTGAAGGCCCTCAAGCTCTAGACCAAGATGATCTTGCAGAAATAGCACAAATTGCTGCTCTTGTTCTATTGCCCAGAAATCAGTGTTGGTTTCCTGCCTATTCCCTTGACTCTGACTTTAAGAGAGGTAAGAGTCAGCACCAAATGATTTTGGGGCAGGGACAGGCTCCAGGACACTTCTTGTTATACTGTGCTGTAGGGCAGGAAAAGTATGCACTGTTACAGGAGCAGCTGGATCTTCTGAAGCCAAGAGGGATGAACACAGCCTTCTCTGAATAATAATGCTCTACAGAGGATGATAGAAGGCAAGGAGACAATACAGTGTAGAGAATTAGTGCCTCTTGAATGGGAGGGGTGCAAGTCAGCTCCAATCCTCAGATATGGTGGGGGAAATGCTGTGGAGAGGAAAAGTGTTATTTCCCTGACTTCCTCCCATGTTTTCACAGCTCATCAGCCAGGAGCCAAACACAGGGGTACACTATGAGTATTACCTGCCCCTGCAAGGACAGGCCTCCAGCTACAGCTGGAGCTACAGTTCCTGGAGTGAGTGCAGCTCTGAATGCGGAGGAGGTAAGGGGAGAGGGCCTGGTCTCTGGCAGCTGGTGTGGGGTTTGTATTCACACCCTGCAGTGTCAACAGTGTGCTGCCCCCTGCACCTGTTTCCCAGCAGTCTCCTGCTGGAAGGCAGCACAGGTATCTGCAGTGGGCAACTAAGGTTTTGTCAAGGGAGAGTTATTCATGGAGTCACAATTGGATTGTACCCCATGCCTTATCCTTTCTTATTTTCCATCCCCTAGTCCTCAGACTTATTACTACAACCTGTTAAGAATATTCATAAATAGCCTTTGGTTTGTTTTGCTTCAGCTCTTCATGATCTTTCCAACCACTTGAGATGTCCTTTCCAAACTGACCTGGGCTACATTACTAAATCACATCATTCTCCTCTACCACAGCCTGGAAGATTCCCTCTCTCCAGAAGGACTGTCAGATCTTCTGGGGTGTCACTTCATGTTCAGTTTATAGATTCTTCCATGAGCAATATTATGGATTTCAAGCTTAAAAGAAAAAACAAACAAAAAGTCTCCAATCAAACAAACTAAAAAACCCCTTTCCAGCTGATTAGTATATAGAGTTTGTATCAGCATCTTCTGTGCTTCTGTGCTGATGGCCATTTTGGTAGCTTTTGCCGTATTTTGACTCTGTGTGCTGAGATGGTCTTTGCCTGGGCATTCATGTCCTGTAGGAAGCATGAAGAGTTGCAAGTTTTATTCTCATACCCAGTCTTCACAAGACTGACCTTTTAAGTCTAACAGGAGACTCCCCTACACCAGTTCTTCTCCTGTATAGTGCATACATCTTGCAGGGTTCCTTCATGAGCAACATGTGGGTATGGCACTTCCCTTGTTTGTCTCAATGCATAATATAACAGGAAAATTCCCCTCAGGCACACAGAACTATACTGTCTCCCTTTCCCTTCCAGTGGACTCCTGTGGCATCATTTGTAAGTATTATAAGAGACAAAGAACTGCATCTGGTTCTTTTCCAGAATGGCAGGGACAGCTGTGGATTCTACAAGAATTTAGGAAATTGTCTTGCCATCTGGAGAGCATTGCAAACCTAGTCCTGGGTACCTTGTGTTGATCAGATACTCTCTCCTGCCTGTACTGTAGGTTTCCAATCCCGCTTGGTGTTTTGTACCATAGACAATGAAATTTATCCGGACTATATGTGCAGGAATAAACCACGACCAGACAATAACCGGACATGTGGTCATCAGGCTTGTCCCCAGACAAAACGGTATGATTTCTTTCCTTCTTCTGAACTCTGATTTCTTCCTGAGGTGCTTTTGGAACAAAGTAAAAGAATGACCCTCTCACTTCTGCCCTCCAGCATGGTTCTCTCCAAGGAAGTGTTTCACCTCCTAGAGAAAGCCCAAGGCAAAGGATGGGGACGATACCACTGTGATGAGCATTTCCGTGTGCACAAGGAGAGGGCTTAATAGATCCTGCATTCCTTTTATAGACCAATTAAATTTGCTTTCCAAAGTATGATTGTGGAAGACAGTCTTTTAGCCCTTGTAGGAGGTATGAAACAGATTCTGTAGTTTTTGTTTTCTTGAGCTGGAGCCTGCAAAGACACTGTAGAAGGTCAGGGCTGGTGTCATTTTATGTAATTTCTGCATTCCCAATGTTCTTGCTCTTAGAAAGGAATGAATCCTGGAGTCTTTTCATTCTCCAGCATTTTCAAACCCTTTCACCCAGCCATTTCCCCCTTGTCCCTTACTGGCATAACCTTACAGTTGGCTTCACTTGGCTCTTACATGGGCATCCAGAGATGTAACCAGAGCCTTAGCTGCGTATCTCTCTGTTTATCTGGTGGGCGCAGTGGAGGCCTCTGAGAGTGCTTCTGTGCATGAGAGGGCACCTGGGAGCATTTCTGAATACCTTAATGTTTTAACCTGTAGCTACTTATTTTAAGTTCTTTAAATCCTTTGTTCTGTGTATAAAGGACTTCTTACGTCTATGTGCCGCAAGCCTGGAGTCACAGTGGAGCACGGAGCTCTCAGATGAAGAGGTAACAAGGAGAAGGAGGTTACAGAAAGCATAGGAAAGCAGCTGTTCTCTTCTGCTCTCCACCTAGTTGCCCAGTGAATCCATGGGGACTTTCCTCTCTGGCACTGGTGGTAGCAGTGGTGTTGTTTTGCTTTTGATTCTTGCCAGTGAAAATGATGGTGGAGGATACTGGCTGGTGGCTTTGCTTAGGTGGTTGCACCTGCCTCTGTTAACTTGATTCTTATGGGACTGCAATGGGACAATTTCTTCATAGCTTTTGGCAGCTTACCCTGATAACTTGTTTTTTCTCTGGAATCAGAGTAAAGAGGTTCTGGAAGATTTTTTCAATTTATTTTTCAAGATAAATAAAAGAACATAAATGAAAAGAGAGCATGATGGATTGGACAATTGAAACATTGGCCAGGATGCCAGCATTCCATAGCAAAAGCTGCAGAGTTTCTTAAAAGCTCTTTCTTTCTTTGGCATGGGCCCTATAGCAGGTAGAAAAGAGCCTATAAACTGTGATGAGTACCAGGATGTGACAGATACAATAATGTACCCTGAGATTTGAGAAGCTAAAAGCATCCAAAGCAAATCAGTTGTCTCCCAGCAAGCTGCTAATACCTTAGGACTTGTGAGTTTTGCCCTCTGATGAGGGTCCCAGCCTTATGGTGGACCTTGTCTTACAAAGGAAATGAAATAGGTGTCAACGATTCTTGACTTGCCATTGAAGGAAGCTGTACATGAGCCTGTCTGGTTGATAAAGCCTTTCTGAAACTGTACATTTGCTTTATAAGAGGCAGAATACAGTTTGGGGTGGGGGTTGTTATTACCATTGGACCTTTTGAAAAATCTTAATCAATTAATTTGTTATAAGCCCTGCAATCACACCACGGTAAGTGGCTTCTACTGGCCGTATTTGTTCCTTTTTCTACTTTAGAGCAAAGGCCATTCAGTTTTGGGCTGCTATTTGCACCTTTAGCAATAAGGAAGAATATCTTTAGGAGGTGAGCATGGCTGAGTCTATTGTGGAGTTCCTGCTAGGATGTAAATATGAATTGGCTGGCTGAAACTCAGGTGTGACAAGGGCCAGAGTAGAGAAGTAGCTGGAATGCTAGGGGCGAGAACGTGAACTGCCTTCACTCCCTGGCTGGGGCTTATCTGACCATAAGGGAATATAGCAGCTGGCAAGCAGATCACCATGATGCTCCCCCTCCACAACCAGTGCGTTTTGACTGCACAACACACTGGAGCTGGGGATGAAACATCATACCATCCCTGAAGCCACCCCATCTGAACTGTGCTCCCAGCTGCCACAGGCAGGGATTTTACATCCAGATTGTTTTGTGGACATTCCTCCTTCTGCTAGCCAGGGTGTATAATTTCTGCAGCAACTTCAGAAACCAAATACAGGACAAAATCTATTTACGTTTTTTGGGCCTTTTTTGTATGTGTGCTGCTGTTAGAGAATTTGAACGATGGGAGGAATAAACCAGCTTCCTACTGGCTCTCAATGAAAGGTTAAAAAGCATTTCTGAGACTGTGTGACATGGTTTGCAGGTGGAGTGAGGGCTTGGCTTGGTTTTTTACTGTTTCTGATAATGTGAAGAGAGTAATGTATAGTTAGGGTAGTGTAAGTTGCTTTCCTTTTAGCTAATCTGGATTGTTTTCTTTGGTTTTTTCTTTATTTTTCTTTGATATTCTATTCCAGACATAACATTTTTGCAATCAGGAGACCAAAAGCCATGGAGAGAAATCTTCCTGCTCTGGGAGAGCTCTGCACTTCCAGAGAAGCAAGTGTTCTGTAGCTGGGGATGCATGTCTGTAGTGGGACTCATGCTCTGTATTGCCAATTAAGCTGGGCAGCGCTTGGTCAAATGAGAACTTGCCTCTGACTCTGTTCTACAAAGGGACATTTCCCCTGTGTGATTTCTACAGGGATGTGGCACTGACCTCCCTCTGTGCCTTGAGGCAGTTTAGCTGGGCTTACTTTTCACCACCCCCCCCCCCCCCCTCCCTTGATTCTGTGACCTGCAGGTGGAAAACAGGAGAGTGGGGATCCTGTTCAGCTACCTGTGGTGGGGGCACCCAGACTCGCTCCGTTTACTGCGTGGCATTTGATGGCCAGAGCTCCCAAGGGGTGGTGGATAATACTGAGTGCATGGCCTTCTCCCAGCAGCCTCGCAGCAGCCAGCCCTGCAACATGAGGCAGTGTGCAACCTGGAGCACGGGGCCCTGGTCAGAGGTGAGGGGGTGTGGGAACAACCTCTGGGCACCTACTGCAGGAGGATCTGCCAAAGCCTGGGAATAAACAGATAGACTCCTTTTCAGGGACTGTAAAAAGTGTGTGTTCCTGATAGGTGGCATGCAGAGGTATGGGACTTGTCCCTGCAGCCCTCCTGTGCCCTCCTATGAACACATCCCTGTTCTTCAAAACTGCATACCCCTGCACCTCTGCTATTCTCATTGCATGTGCTTTCTTCTCTGGTCTGCCAATCCTTTCCCCACCACTGTGCTTTTATCAGACCCACCAGACATGGCACTGGCTGGGTTTCTGAGCCAGGCCTGGTGCAGGCAGAGGGGTGACAGGAAAGCTGCTGTCCATCAGCTGAGGATGTGCAGCAATACTCTGTGAAACAGGAGCTCCTGGCTCCTGCCTGTGCTCTTTATTTCCATGCGCGTTGCTGCCTCAGCATTGCCAGCCCAGGACAGCAGTACTACAGTCACAGCAGTTGATAAGCAGGGTACTCTTGTAACACTGGTGACCTGCTGTTTGCTGTGTGTCTGCACAGGGCTTCTCCAAACACAGCCACGTGGTGCAGTTTTTATGCCTTGGGTGCATTATATCTGCAGGAGTGGAAACAGTTCAAACTGTATGTGCTCAGTGCAGCCAGCCAGGTTTTTAGAAGCCATCTTACCTTCCAAGGGCTTAGAAGGTAACAGGAGTGTCTACTTAGTCCCTAAAGCACAAATGAATTTTCCTCTTTTAAAAGAAGTCCATGCATGCTTGCAACGTTTGACTAAAGGTCTTGTGGTGATACTTTGTCTGAGTGGTGCAGCAGCACAAAATGCAACTTTGCAGCATGATAACCTACACTGGGAAGTCCCTTTTTATACATTTTTTTTCCTCTTGTGAGATTCCAGGTGTGACTTCAGGGTTGTGGAGTAAGAGCACTCTTTTGGGGAAGCTATTACAAACTGATTCCTAAGTGATTCATTCTGGGATTCTCAGAAGCAACTGTGTTTTGTGTACTCTGAGATAAAAGGTCAGTCTAGTAAATGAATGACTGAAACTCAGCTGGGAAGCTCATCTAAAGTAATTCAGACTGTCCCCAAGTTAATGCTCCCTGTAAGAGACCTTGGTGATTCGTGGAGAAGTAGGCTGGATTCCAGGAAACACCACTGTGAATTCAAGAGGGCATTGAAAATGTCGCAAACCAGTTACTCATATAGAAGTTGTGTCCCAGCTCCACACTGTAAAAGTGGAGCACAAGGTCTTCAGGCAAGAGACATGAGCAATGCAAGAACCTAATCTTTTTATCTTCTCTAGAGTTCTTTACCTTCACTGATTTTAATCAGGTGCAAATAACATGAGTTTCCAGATATTTTCTACTATTTACTTTTCATATCCTTATTCATATTGTTCATAGGCCAAATTCATCCAGTGAGCTCCAGATATCCCAGGCCCTATCCCATGCTCCCATACTTTACTGTCTCTTCTACAGCATAAACGACTGCTCTGCTAACTCCCACCCCTGAAGATGATTTTAGTGATAGCTTGTTGTTTTAGGCAATCTCAGAATGGTGTTCTGCCCTTGTGTTAGGGAGCATAGCCTTGAACTGCAAGAGGAAACAAGGTGCCTCTTTGTGATTTTTGGGGCTTCTTTCTGCAGTGCTCAGCCAGCTGTGGGGAAGGAGTCCAGACCCGGACTGTCACCTGCAAAACACAGCAGGGCTCTCAGGCTCAGGACTTTGCTTGTCTAATGGAGCCAAAGCCATCAGCCACCCAGCCCTGCCTTAAGGAGAACTGCATCCAGGAAATTGGCTGGCACGTTGGAGACTGGGGTCTGGTGAGCACCGCACTTTCATGGTTCGGAAATTACTGATTGTATTGCAGTGCTCCTCACAACGAGCTGTGATCCGTGCAGTCTGCACATTGGCTGGGTCTGGGAGCTTGTACTGCTTCATTACCAGCCCCTTGGCTCACAGTTGCATTGTAACTGGCACTGGTAATGCTCCAGTTAATCTGCTGCCTGCTTTGTATGCAGCTGCTACAAAAATAAATCCTTCTGAGGGAGAGATTATAGTTTCAGTGACAGTGGCAAAATGCAGCCAATAAGCTGAAACAATCCACTCTTGCTGCTTATTCCCAATTCTTTGCTCCATCTCTGTGATCAGCAGAAGCTCTCTGGCCAAGTACAGCTTAGGGCTCTGGGCTTCAAGGATGGTCATTGCCTTTGCTGATATGGTTTAAAGTACATTTTTGTAATTATTCAGATAAACTGTGCTTCATATGGATTAATCTTGTCTTTGTGGGGGAAGCCAGGCTGTGTTTAACCTGGCAGAAGTGCCAGGGGGTGGAGATACAAGTGGATCCAATGCATCAGGTGACTTCCAAACACACTTTTTCGTTTCTGTGCTAGCCAGACCAGCTAGTTCTGAGTTAAAATGCAATCTGGATCTTCATGAGATGTGGGCCAAGTTTTAGTAACAGCTAAAGAAGTTGCATATCTTAATCTGATTTCCCCCTGACTTTCTGATATCAAAAGAGCTCCTGCCTGCCTCTGAATAAGAGAGAAATAGTCTCCCAATGTTTATGGAGCTTGCCACGAGCCGGGTGGGTTACATAAATACCTCATATTATCCCCTCCCCTGAGCCACTGCTCATTGCTCCCTCTTCATCCACAACTTCCAGTGAGATAACTCCAGTTAGCTGCTTACAAGAAAGCCACCAGTTTGCTTTCCAGTTGTAAATTGTCGTTCTTGAATGCATAGTTCATAACTGACCCCCTCACAGCCGGTGGACCCCCAGAGAGCTGAGGGGCCTTCAGGCTGACATGATTCACTCCAGCTCTCTGACACACCACTGCGGGTGACAGCAGCTCATCTGGATGTCACAGGCTGAGCACAGCTCAGAGTCGAATGCTTCAGGGCTGGGTGAAACAGTTGGTAAAATGGTTCTAAAGGGTGATTTTTTAATTGTTCAGATGAATCCAGCTAAAATATTGTTTGCTTTGTCTTGGTGGAGGAAGCTGTGCTCAGCCTGCAGCTCATCATGCAGCTGTTCCACAGTTCTGGTCTGTGGGGTTTCTGCATTCAGCCTCTGCTGCCTGCTCACTGCCTTGTCTCTGTGCCCAAGTGTTCCAAGAGCTGCGATTCAGGCATCCGGACACGCCAAGTCATCTGTGCTGACGGCGACTCCAAATTCTACAGTCCTGAGACATGCAAAGCCATCCAGCCACAGAAGCCAGCTACTCTGGGTAGCTGCAACATGCAGCCTTGCTACCTGCCACAGCGTGAGTGGTGTTGCTGCATACCCAGCTTTTCACAAGATGCTTGTTTAGGAGTAGAAATACCCAGCTCTGCAGCAGCTTATGTTCTCAGCTTCTTGCTTGCCTGTCTCCATCCTGTGGGTTTGCCATGGTGATGTGCACAAAGCATCTTCAGAGTCCCAGTACCTGTGGTGTTTGAAATGTATGCAGCAGGCTTGGGAACAACACTGGGGTGTATCCAGTTTGAATTCAGTGTTCTGTGGTGGCTGACCCCAGGACTCTCAGTCTACAAGGATGGTAACCTGGGCAGGCTCAGTAGCTAAAAACTATAGCAAACTCTCATCCCTCTGTGGACCAGCTATAAAGGAGTCACAACTCATCACAAGATTTTGCTTGCTGTCTGTGTCTTCACATCAGAGCTGAAATGCTGACATTTGTGTGACTGCCCATTGTAGGCTGCTTGTCCTGACAATCTAATTGAATCCAATTGCTGCTGAGCGAATGTTCCAGAAGAACAGAAACATTTTCATCTTCTTTCATCTTCTGTTGACTCCTGGATGTATTTGCAATTATTAGAGCATAGGGCTGAAATAACTGCACTTGTGTATGTCTCTCTTTGCAGAGGTCCCCAGTATGCAGGACACTATGGGATACAATGTCACTCGCCAGTCCTTGCTGACACGTTACAACCCAAACAGCCCTGCCCCAGG
This sequence comes from Acropternis orthonyx, assembly GCA_035583155.1. NCBI lineage: Eukaryota > Metazoa > Chordata > Aves > Passeriformes > Rhinocryptidae > Acropternis > Acropternis orthonyx. The sequence continues at coordinate 27,885,269 of JAWWEU010000158.1, read as the reverse complement.
TTTGAAAGAATTGTCTTAATTTGGGGTTTTGATGATGGGGAACTTGGAATAAAGTGTGGTAGGGAGCAGGATCCTCTTTTTATTAATTTCTCTCAGGTTTTTCATGGGCTTCTAGAAATTCATGGACTCAGGGACAAAATGTAGATTCTTTTACACCAATAGGGAGCAGTATTTGAATCTGTCCATGCAGAAGACTCTACAGCATACAGATCCCAGGTTCTGTCAGCATGATTTAAGTGGTGGCTGAGAGAAATGATGCCCAAAGCAGATCATACGAAGAAGAAGGGGCGATGTGAAGGGACCACTGTAACATGACAGGTGGTTCTTCATGGGACAACAGAAATAAAGGTCAGGGCAGTGAGCAAAGAACCTCAGGGCAACCAGATCTGGAAGGGTGGGCCAGAAGGTACACATTCAGGTGATGCAGAAAAGCCTGTCACATAGTCTTGGGCTATGTGAAAGAGCAGAGATGAGGATAACTGATCAGATTTTGATGCTCACCTGCATGCTTTAAGGAGTTCTCTCCCCAGATACTGGTGATGAAAGGATGCTCCCTGGGAAGACCGTGATCCACAGTACCTCTGGGAATCACCACGTTCCATCCACCAAGGATCATGGCATGAACTTGTTTCCTGTTCGCTGGGAACCCCAGTCACGCTCACTGGGTTCCCACCAGCTCAGCTTCTCTCAGGACCCCACTGCAGGGACTGGCTCTCAGGACTGTCACCAGAGCCCACACGGCTGCTGTCCGGATGGGCACACTCTGGCTTCGGGCCCTTTGGGGAGAGGTTGCCCTTTCAGCACATGTCACCGAAACAGGTAGCTGGAAGTAGATAGGCCTGAGCAGGGAGGCATTGCCTTCCCTGGGGGCTTCCTGAAATTTATAGCCTGTGCCTATTGAGCTGGGCAGGTCAGTTATTACTGCAGCCTTTCTGTCTGTAGGTATGGGTGTTGCCCTGATGGAGTTTCAGCTGCCCAGGGTCCAAACAACATGGGATGCCCACAATATTACCATGACATTCGAATGAGCCAAAATCATCCCACTTCAGCCACTCCAACAGTAAGTACAAAAACTCTTTGCATTTTAGGAGCTCATCAGATGCAGAGATGCAGATTTAACCCTGGTGACTCACTTGTGGGTTTCTGTTGAACTTCATCTCTGCCAGTAATGTTGAAGAACCAATACTCCAGGCATGGCATCAAGCCCTTTGTCCACCTCACTCCTGTTCAGTCTGGAGCATCCACCTATGATCCTCAATAAGCAGGGAACAGTGGGTGGTGGGGAGATGTCTGAGAAGTAGAAGACTTATCCTGCATAGAACTGATTGAATAATCCTTAGTAATCAGATTTCTGTCAGTCATAAAATTGCCATCCAGTTTCTAGGAGAAAAAAATGGGGAAAACATGGCCACTATTTATTGCCTTTGTTTGTCAACTTTGCAGATTAATTGAAGGCAGGGAGGCAATCCCTCTCATAGCCTTGGGGGCTTGTTGGGACCAGCAATAAAAACCGTCCAGCTGCTGGGCTGCCTAGGTCTGTCTTGCAGAGAAGTGCAGCCCTGGCTCCATGGCTGACAGCCAAGTTCTCCACCCCTTCCCAGCATGAAAGCCTCTAGGAGGCAAACAAATAGTGGTGCCTCTAACAGCTGGCCTTCTGCAGCCAACAGCTTGGACACGGTGCCTTGCACGGGCTACTGTCCTCATGTATGCATGATAAATTCTGGCTTTCAATTCCTGTCTCTAAGGCAAGCCAAGCCTTGTCCCAGCAGCATCCCGCGGGCGAGTGCCGCAGTTCCATGTATGGCTGCTGTTTTGACAATGTCGCTTCAGCTTCAGGTCTTCGAGGGGAAGGATGTCTCGATAGGCCCAACTACCGTAAGTGATGCTTTGGCTTCTTGGTTCAGAAACGTACGAAAGAGTCCAGTAGCACATGGAAACTTCCTGTGTAGAGGCTCTGCTCTCTGTAATATGTAGTAAATTATGCCTTTGGAAAGAAATTCTACCTGTTCGTTGGGGCAGGGTAAGCTTAGAGGGAGTGTAGAAAAGCAGCCATTGAGATCAGTTCTGTCAGCCACAGCAGAAATTCTTGTATTCTGCTGGGAGTTGGACAGAATCATGTTCATGTAATCTCTGTCAGTCTATAGGACTACTAGAGGGCTGTTTGTCCCTGATGAGACACCCTAATGCAGCCTAGTGTGCTCCAAATTATTTACCCAGGTTTAGGAGAAGTAGGGTCCTTCTGAGGAATCAGGACCATGCTCAGCCTTCAGACATCTCATAGATAGAGATGGAATGAGAGTTACATGAGAGTAGAGGGGTTGCTCAGGGCTGTGTGCATGTCTTTAGCCATCAAAGTTCAATCCAGTGCCTGCTGTGTTATGAGGGCACTAGAACTGCTGGGCAAAAGCATCTCTGCAGCCCAGCTGTACCCTCTGCAGGCACATTGCTGCTGCATTGCCTTGCCCTGTGGCTGCAGCACAGGCATTTTGCTTGGTGGCCAACCCTGTGGGGCTGCTGTGAGGAACAGGAAAGCTCTCTGGATCGTCTCTGTTGAACCACAGCTTGGCAAAGGATCCCTCAGTACAGTGTTTGTCAGCATGTGACTCAGAGCACAGTGCTGGGCTTGTAGACACACTGGGCTGTGCTCCTCTATATCAGTGTGGAGCGGGGACGGGAGTATTCTGAAATGCATGAGTCTTCACAACTGGGTCTAATCCTCTCACTTTGTGGGCTGGAAATGTCCAAATGGCAGCCAGGAAGGGGAGGGCCCAGAGGCAGCCTTGCAGATGCTCAATTCCCCAAGCAAGGCTGTAAAGCACCTGTCTAGTAGCTAGATTCAGAAATGTCTCTGAAGATGGTTCTTCTTCCATCAGAGTCAAAACTGAGGCAAAAAGAAACCTGTGAGCAGCTGCCCAGTTTCAGGGTGCAAAACCCAGGTGTCCTACTTTCTCACCCTCACAGGGCCATCAGATCATCTAAGTAGGTGGCTTGAAGCCCCCTGAACCTTTGTGCTTTGTGACCCTCACGTCTCGCTCTGTTCTGCTCTTTTTGGTAGCGTACCCTGTGGTATGCCTGCTGCCCAGTGCCCATGGCCCCTGCACAAACTGGACCACTCGCTGGTACTTTGTGAGTGTTGTTGGCAAGTGCAACCGGTTTTGGTATGGCGGCTGTCATGGCAATAAAAACAACTTCGCCTCGGAGCAGGAGTGCATGAGAGTGTGCCACAGCTCCGGGGAGGTCAGTCTTCTGGAGCACCACCCCTCCTCTGGCACAGGAGCCCTGCGGCGCCAGCAGACTGGCTCCCACTCTCCTACAGGGGATGCACAGGGTCGGCAGCAATCACCCACAGGACAGTCTGCGAGCCACAGCCAAGAAAGGAGAACCTATGGGGCTTCACACCCCACACAAGACAGCAACAGGCAGGACAGCTGGAAAAGTGAGGTGCTGCCAGAGTCCTTGCCAGGGACTGATATACTAGAGAGCCAGCACTGGAACACACGGCAAAGCAGGTTGGACAGCCTGAGCCAGCTGCACGTCCGGGAAGCAGCAGTGCCTGGGCCCTCGGAGAAGCAGAGCAGCAGTGGCCAGCAGGTGCTGCCTCAGGAAGGCAAGCCGTGGCGTAAGGCTTTTGGAGCAGGTGTTTCCGTGACAGAGGGGTTTGGGCACCAGGAGTCTTCAGACTTGTTCCCAGCACAGGATCTGCACAGGTGATGATTTTTCAGCTTCCTCTGAAGTGAGTGTTGCCCCACTGGTACCAGCTATCTGGGAATACCATGTGACCCCTTGATAAATCAAGTTATTGTTAATCAGGCCCTGGAGCTGTCTTTTTTCTTGCACTCTCCCTGGTCTCTGACAGCACTGAAGTATGGTGTGTGAAAAGACTGCAGAATCCTGGAGTCTTTGTCTGGGAGGCCTTCTTACACTGTAAATGAGAATCCACAGGTGTTTTTCTTGTTCTGACCAACAAATTTAGCTGACTGTCTGACTTCAGAGCCTTTATTTCAGCACTGCATAGAGCAGGAATGGGTTGTTCTAGGGAAGACTTTTAAGATGCAGGTTTGGGTCAGGATCTGGACAGTGTTACCCTGAAGATGAGGAATGCATAAAGATAGGTCTAAACATGGATCTGTGTCTGTCTGCTGAGCTGAACCTTGTTAGTTCAGAAGAGAAGGGTTGCAGGGCTATCTTCCGGGAGAAGGGTAGCCAGTCCTGCTTTGTCTTGTGGTTGTAACCCATCAAGAGTCAGATTAGAGGACACAGAGGAGGGCAGCTGAAGTGCCAATAGAATCACTTACTGTTTCAGAACAATCCTGAGGGAAGCCAAGCCCTCTCTTGTGACAGCAGTCGTGGGGCAAAACATCCAGCTGGTCTGCAAACCAGGCATGTCCCCGCTCTCCAGAGTAGAGTGGATGAAGAACAGCCGACCAGTCTCCTCTGACAGGTGAGCTCAGCTCCTTTCACTGTAGAGCAGATGGGCTCCTTGCTGGGCAGAGTGCCAAATATGCAATCCAAAAAGGACTGTCATGGTTTCACCCCATCTGGCAGCTAAGCCCCATGCAGCCACTTGCTCACCCCAGTGGGACGGGGGAGAGAAGCGGAAGGGTAAAAGTGAGAAAACTCGTGGGTTGAAATAAAGACAGTTTAAAGGGTAATTCAAAAGCCACAGGGGAAAGCAAAGCAAGGAATTCATTCATTCATCACTTCCCATGGGCAAGCAGCTATTCAGCCATCCTCAGGAGAGCAGGACTCCATCACACATAACAGTAACTTGGGAAGACAAATGCCAGCTCTCTGAACGGCCACCCCTTCTTCCTCTTTCCCCTGGTTTTACATGCCGAGCATGATGTCATGTGCCATGGAATATCTCTGGTCTGTCAGGGTCAGCTATTCCAGCTGTGTCTCCTCCCACATTCTTGTGCACCCCCAGCCCAATGGCTGGTGGGGTGGGGTGAGAAGAAAAGGCCTTGAGTTAGTGTAAACACTGTTTAGCAGCAATGAAAACATCAACACTGTTTCCAGCACAGACCCAAAACACAGCCAAATACTAGCTACCGTGAAAATTAACACTATCCCAGCCACAACCGGCACACATTATTTACCCCTTTATTTTTTTATTGTAAAAAAAAAAAAAGGCCCATGTATTGACTTAAGAGCATAAACTGTCCACCTGCTCTGCACACAGCAAAAACAGATACCGTCTGCATCAGTAATGCGATGTTGGCGAGAGTTATGGGGCAGAGCAAGTGCTGTCCCATAACGAGGCACTGGTGGAAGCTGACACGTGGATACTGATGCAGAAAAATGTTATCTTTCTTGGATTCATCTTGGTGCAGCACTAAATCCAGAGTGAAACTTACAGGTGAATAACCCAGAGTTCCTGTAGCTGGAAATTTCTGGAACATAATTTTTTTTTCAACTACTTTTAAACCTGTTTTTCCTGGGATGTCTGTTTCCAGCAAGGGTTTGGAGCCAGTCAGTCCCTTTGTGTTATGAAAATCACAGTTAAGAAAAGCCCAGTTATGCTTTTCTGTTTGCAGTTGACTGCTGGGGCTCAGGCTCCTCCCTGGAAGGGCAGTTTACCTCCTCAAGGGAGGGGGTTACTGAAAGCAGTTCCCTGTTTTCCCATCTCAGTTTCTTCCCTGTTTCTGACCTCCTTTCTGGCACAGTTATTTCCCCTGCCCGTGACCCCTCTGTGGTCAACAGGGTTTTGTTTTTTTTCTAAGCCAGGGAGGGCACTGCATGGTGATGGTTTATGTAACATCAGCATGAGGGGCTGCTCTGCCATGGCCAGTTGCTATCCGTGACCGGGCAGAGGCAGTCAATCCTTACACGTGTTGCAGGCACATCTACCAGTCTGACAGCTCCTTAGTGATCAGCCATGTCAAGCCAGAGGATGCTGGGACATACACATGCCTCACTTCTGATGGGAGGACAGAGAGCCGGCAGATTCACTTACAGATCACAGGTGAGTTATCTTCTGCGTAAGACCAGAGAGGTAGCTCAGGGCTCCTCCTTAATGGTCCTTGACCACAGGCTCAATAAAGCCAGCTGCAGAAGCAGTCTTCCTCCGCAGCCGAGAGGGAGTGTGGAGGCAGCAGGGCCTCTCTTGGTGTTGCCTCGTGATAAAACCTTAGCCCTAAAGCACTTCCTGCCCTGCAGTGCCACCCCATAACCAAAGTTTTGGCTTGCCTGTAACCTGCCCCATTTTCTAGCACAACAATCTTGAGAGCCATCAGCTGCCTCCTGGCAGGTGCATTTATGTTTTGCATTTTGCCCAGACAGGTCCTGCTGGGTAACAAATGATTCCCTTTTCTGAAAAATGTGCCTTATTTCAGAAACAAAATGAAAAAAATGACTAGTCTCAAAAGATGGGCCAGCAAGGCACCCTGTAGCCTTCAATCTCTGAAGTGTGCTTTGCCACAGCAGTGGTATCTGGGGCAGAAGGCATTGTGGCCTAAGGGATGTAGCAACATGCTCACTGACAGAGGAAAGAAAGGAGGCTAAAATTGCTTGCCTGCAGGTCTGTGACTCTCATTAGTAGACAGTGCAGGTTTACTGCACTAGTCAGCCAGAAAACAGATGGCTGAAGGGCTCTTTGGCTCCAGTTCAGCAAGCTCTCCCAAGCTCATAGAAACCCTACGCAAGAGGTCACAATAAGTGTCCTTTGATTCACATATGGCATTTTGTTGTGAATAGAGTACCAGAGCGCTGTTCTGGCAGAGGGTGAGAGAGGTCGGGTCCTTCACAAGGAAAATCAGCAGCATCGAGAGTTATCCAGAAGCAGGAATGTTGTACAGGCAGCTGGTTCCCCTTTACATCAGCAATTCACATACAGGTAAGCTCACTCACAGCAACAGTTTGTCTGCCATGACCAGCTGATGAACCATATGGCATCTCTTCATGTAGAAAAGCTGAAGACTGGAAAGGTCCTGGGTCAGCTGTTCTGGGGCGCGGTTGGAAACCAAGCAGTACTGAACTGTTGACAACAGGAATGGAAGAAGATCCCAGTCACAAGCTGTCTTCTGTCCTCCCCAAGGGTCTCTTGAAAGAAGCATATTCTGAGCAAAGATGCCCAGGGAAGCTGACAGCAAAGGAGCTAGGTTCAAACAAAAGAAGTCTCAGGGGCAGCATCCTTAGCTGTTCAAATTCATGTAGGCAGAAAGAGAAACCTGTTCTGGTAAAAAACCAAAGCAAATAGGAATTGCTTAACTAGCAAAAAATAGACATATATATTTTAAAAAGGTTCCAGTTACTTTAGCTTCCACCCATTTATTTTAAATATTTTGTGAACAAACTAGTTTGGCCCAAACCTATCTCCTCACATGCTGGCATATTTTGTAGCTTCTTGTAAGGTTGTTTTGGTGCTTCTAGGCCCCACAGAAATAAAAGGGGACAAATTATTTTTTCCTTAAATGCAGCATGTCAGGACTCCAGATTAAATGAGGCCTTGATCTGATCTCTCCCTTTTTTTGAGTTTACAACCTCAAACCCGGCCAATTTGCTGGGCTCCCCAGCAATCTCCTTTAGCTGCTTCTGCCTAAAAGCAGTAATAAGTGATTCACTGAATTAAGAGCTTTGAATTAAGGCTCTTTGGTTTTCTTTTTTGAGATCAAGAATTCAGGTCAGAGAATGGGGGTGGGGGAGATGATGTTTTATTTGACTCTGGAAACATCATGGTTTAGTTCTCTTCTAAAATGGTGCTTAGCTGTAGTTATAGGAGAGCAAAGAGCATGAGGGCATGGGTGTTGTGAGAGCCTGACATCAGCCTTTCTGCTGCATGAAGTGGATGACCAGGTCCTGGGTCTTGTGTGCAGTCAGGTGATTGCAATGGGCTCTTTCACACCCCAAAATGGCTCATTTTTGTGTGCCAGATAAGCACTGTAGGAGAAGCTTGCTGGGTGCCCCATTCAGGACTTTGTACCATTTGCCACATGTTCATGTTGTTAGTGCTTCCTCAGCTGTTACATGGAGAGGTGCTATAAGAGCCAGGGGTGCTGTCTGTAATGGGTTAAGCTGGCAGGAATGAAGCACCAAGCTGTGCTGAACTGGAGCAGGATTTGATGGAGGCTGATCTTTCCTGAATGTTGATAATGGCAAACATCAGAGCTCTGATGGGAGTGCAGAGACCACCCTTTTCTCTTGGAGGCACAGAATAAGGCTTGTGATTAAAAAAAGCCTTGTGCTGAAGGTCAGATGCTGAACAAGGAACTTTCTACATCTTTTGCTGTGCTTGTGAACTTTGCAGGTTAAGAATGGATAAGAGTGAGCCCACAGTAGTGGAGGCCAGCGTTGGGGAGAGAGTCAGACTGCCCTGCACAGTGGAAGCATCACCCACTCTCACTATTGCGTGGCAGAAAGATGGGCAACCCCTCTCCTCCCCCAGGTGAGCTCCCAGGCAGCTCCAACGTTCATGTGGAGAAGTCTCTTCCTTTCTTTTCCTCCCCTGACTCCTCCCTGAGAGAATGGAGCTACTGGCCATGCAGTGACAGCCTGGCCTGCTTTATGCTAGCCAGATTCCTCCGGCAGAGCCAGACCATACTGCTTGCCTTCCCCAGCCTCCCTCACATGTCAAAGTCTGAACGTTGAACAACCTTGAGTGAACATAGTGACACAGGGTCTACAAGTGAGCCAAGGCTGATTCATCTACAAAGTTAGCAGAAACAGAACACATGGCAAGCAAATTTGCCAAAAACCAGCTGGTCTGTGAGCAAGGGCAGAGGTTCACAGCAGAGAGGGATTGGGGTTCTTGCAGTGAACTTCCACAGCTACTGGTGCTTCTCTCCTGCAGCTACCCTCACTCTGCTCCCAGAAACCTGCTCTAGCAGCAAGCTTTTCCAGGGTCTGCAGCACCAGTGCTGGGATTCGAGGACTAAGGGTTGCATTGTTTGAGCAGCTAAACCTATGCTCACTGGTACTACAAAGTTGTGCATGAGGCTCTGCTTCAGCTCTGCTGTCTGGAGTCCCTTCCTGACCCAAGCGCAGGCTGAGGGCCGTTCTGGCATTGTTCCCCAGGCACAGACAGCAATCAGATGGGGCCCTGGTGATCAGCCGGGTCAGCCCTGAAGACCTCGGCTTCTTTACCTGCATTGCCTCGAATGGACGTGACCGGGACCAGCGCCGAGTGCTGTTCCGACCTCTAGGTACTGGCTGGCTGGAGGCATGCGTGGCACTGTGCACTCACCAGCGGGAAACTGGGAGGGCTGTGCAGGGAGCATGGGTTTCTTGGCTGGCCATGCCTCTTTGGGGTGCACCTAATGTTTAACATGCAGCTTGAGGGCAAGGAAAGAGTTGTTTTCCCCAGTGGCAATCTGGGTGTGTCTAGTGCTCCAGGCACTGGGAAAAGGCACCTCAGTGTGACTCTCAGGGCCTTGTTTCTGAGACAATGGTGTGGAATGGGTATAAGAGCATGAGAAACTGAGGAGATGATTCTTCTGTGCATGTGACATGCATATGTCCAGCTGGAGAAAAATGCTCTTTAGGGCCTCTGCTATTTGCCCTTGCTTGGGCCAAAGCCCTTAAGAAATCCACATTCCACATGGCAACAATGGCATAGCCTCAAACATGTTTTTTTTCAAGGCCTAAGGAGTTGCAGCTCATCATGGGTTGTGTTGGACTTTTCCCGTGAGCATTTCCGACTGCCAGGAGCAGCACGGCATTGTCTTCCTGCTAGCACTGTTTTTCCCTTCTGGTCTAGGAGAGCTGAGGATCAGTGGTCTGCTGCCAATCATCACAGTACCTGAGGGAGGGACTGCTCAGCTTCACTGTACAGTGACTGGCAACAACGTGAATATAAGGTGGTCAAGGTAAGCAAAAATTAGACTGAACAACTTCTGTTCCTTCTCTTCACAAACCTCATCATTTACGCTCCAAATACTAATGCAGGGTGCCTGCCAGGTGTGGCAGAGACCACAGTTCTCTAGTATCACCTACCTATCCCTAAACAACTTGGATGTTACCAAAAAATCGTGAGCAAGATCCCTGTGGGGTGTGGGGGGGTCATCAGGTTCATGTTCCAGCCAAATAAGGAGGAAAGCAAACATTAAGATTTCATGAAGTTCAGAAGGGCTCTGTGCTGGAAAGCTAGTAACGTGGCAATAGGAAGAACTAAAATGAGTAAGCAAAGAAAAACCTTTAGTTGCTCTTCATAAAAACCTCTCTGCCTAACCCTAACAAATATTTTAGCCCCTACAGTAACAGCAACTCTTCTCCCAGCTTCCTGCTGCAGTAGTTCTCTCCATGTACTGTCAAGTGGAAGCAAAGGAGATTTAGAAGTGTTTTCAAGTGAAAAGCTGGGTCTTCTTGATTGTTTACCGGGAAACTGAATTTGTGCAAGTGTTTGGTGGGTTTTTTTCCTCCTGTTTGACAATAATCAGTTCTGTTTAGGAGCCTTCTTACAAAGTATACGGAGAGATGGACTGGTGATTGTTTAAATCCCTTTACTCTGAGGGTTAGGACTGAAGTGGGCCATCTAACAGAGAGAGCTTTTTTTCCATACCTAAGTTTGGCATTTGAGTTAACAAAATGATGCATGTTTCAGAATCTGAATGAAATCCTTTTCAGTGAAACAAATTTCATTTCGTTGGTAACTGGGAGCTCATAATTCAGGCAGTTTTCCTGCTGGGCACAGATTATTCCAGGAGGAACTGAACAGACACAATCTTGCTGGTTTTTTAAACTTTTAAGAAGGAGGAAAGAGGGCGCATTGCTCACTACCCCATATGCTCCTCAAGCAATATGCACTGCTATCAATGCCAGCCAAACAAGTACTGCCAGACCACAACCTGGAGGGAGGGAGGGAAAGGCACATTGGGTTTTCTCTTAGTCCTTCAGCCCTCAAAAATGTGTACTGGTGGAAAGGGCAATGTCTTTGTAGGGAGCACACAGCGAGCTACCTCCCACGCAGACTGTGCGCTAACGGATGCCAGCTCAGGCTCGGGTTACTACCCAGTTGTAGGGACAGGTTGTGGCAAAAGATTTCTTCCTTTCTGCTGAATTTGTCAAAATTCACCCTTTCCACAGAACATCAGTTTCCAAAGAGCACAAAGAGCTCCTTTAGCCCCCCATGGGTGGGAATATTGATACAAAATGTTTTCCACACAGGAATGGAGTCCCCGTGCGGGGTGATGGCCATCACATCCACCTGTCCCAGGAGGGAAGCCTGGTCATAAGCAATGTCCAGGAGGCTGACGAGGGATCCTACACATGCAGCGCCTACAGCAGCAGTAACTCCGTCAGTGCCAGCACGGAGGTGAAAGTGCTGAGGAGCAGGCCTAGCCGTGAGTATAGCCTGGCCTTTCAGCTTCTCCTGGCACAGTGCCTTTCTCTCAGCCACTATTATAAGTCTGCCCATTGCATTCACCAGTCCACCACCAGCCTTGGGCTTTGGGGAGCAGCAGGAGCCTTTGGGTCGTGCTACCCAAGGAGCCTTGCTTTCCCTGGGCAGAAAAGCAGGATGGTGGAAATACCCCCAGCCAGGGCACTGGGAGCCTTAAACAATATCCTGAGGCCAAAATGCCATAGTTGATTGACCAAATAGTTGGCTGCAAGATTCATAGCTGGACTGTGGACACTATTCAGCTGGCTTTACACAAAGTAGAGTGGTCTCTCATCAGGTCAGCCCCAGAAACTGCATTCTCCTGTATCTCACCACTGGTGTTAGTTTCGTCTTGAAACTCATCATCTCATTCTTGGTGTTGGACTAAATTTAAAACAATCTCCTCAGAACTAGTGGGGTAGAGGAAATAAGAACATACTGTGTCTTTTGGGAGGGAAAAGCAACCTGAGAACAAATTTACAGCTGGTTCACCTTTTTGCTTGGCTGCAGCTACTGTGAGTCATGTTGCAGACTTGAGCAGAGAGTGCGTGGACCAGCCCCACCTCGCCAACTGTGACCTGATCCTGCAGGCCCAGCTCTGTGGCAATGAATACTACTCCAGCTTCTGCTGCGCGAGCTGCGCTCGCCACCGGCCGCTGGCCAGCGTGCCGCATCACCGCGGGTGAGACACCCCCGTGGCCACAGCCCAGCATGGGTCACCCCGGACAAGGCTGGAAGTCTGAACTCTGGTCTTCTACTGAGTGGGACTGTTCTGGGAGCTCTGTCCTGCTGGAGAGCTCAAGAGGGTGAATTGATCAGCCTGTAGTGGGTGTAAAGGTTCAAATGAGGAAGACCCACCACCCTCAAGTTTATTGTAAACTCCTTTTCCTCCTGTATGCCTTGCTGTACCTAATCCATCTCTTAAGGGTACTTGCTGTCATTCACAGAACATGGTAATATTAGGAAAGTAAGGATGATGTGACTAGAGAAAGCAGATAACCATCATGAAAGAGGGAGACACCAATTCTTGCAATCAAGAGAGAGTGCTCTTAAAAAATTAATCTCTGAAGTGTTTGAAGTTGGGCCTGAATCAAAGCACGAATGAGCAATGAATGTTTGTAATCCTGGGGAGCACTTTCCATCTAAATGCAAACAGCTAAATGAGAAACAGCTTGATGCATATAAAATTAGTATTCACGTTCTAGGAGATTACTAGCTCTAGGGATGCAGCTGTAATGTCATGTTGCTGTAGCTGTTTTATTCCAGTAGACTTAGACAAATTTCTAGTAGGGTCAGTTTGGTTTCTACTTGACTGTAATCAGCTTTGGAGTGCAAGGCAGGAGCAATGCTTCACAGAAAGCCTAAGACAAAATAGAAAATATTTTAGCCCTTCCTGAATGTTAGGGGTAATTTAGATGAATATACCAACACTTAGCTGTTCTGAAATGCTGCAGTTTAAATATCAGTCATTCTAGGAAGGCCCAGCTGATAATTTTTTCCTCTAAGCCAGAACTGTGCTGTTCAATTTATTGCAAAACTGGGGTCAGTGGTAGCATTGCACCGAGTTTCAGCTTGGGGGGAACAAATAATATACATGTAGAAATACGTGTGTAGGGGCATTTGACTTGTCAGAATAAAACTCCCAACGGTCTGCTCTAGTCTCAGTTAAGTCTGGGAAAGTCTGGCTCTGCATGTGGTCTGGGCTGATGCCTGCTGCTATAGGCTGACAAGCTAGGGCTTCCAGATGCACAGCAGCTGTAGCTGAAAAGCACCCTTCATTTCAAGACCAACACTGCGTGTCAGCAAGCATGCGTATGAGGCTCTGGAAGTCCCAGGCATTAAGGAGGGTGGGACGTGAGATTATACCATGATTTGTTAAACCAGGAAAAGCACTTGGGTGTCTTCAGGATCTCAAAATGCAATTTCTGAGCAAAAGCAATTTTTTTACAGCCTCCACAGTATTGTTTTACCAAAGCATAAGCCCTGACACTCCCCTTCTTCCTCATTCCAAACTCTTGCTGACACTTGGAGGGGTTGATCGTATTAATTCAGCACCGTTACTCATGTATTATTTGCATAGATGTAGCTATAAACTAGGAGACTGGTGTGTACATGCTGATGTTTTGGTTGGGGGGGTTGGTAGATTGGGTTTTTTACTTTTGTCTTCTACTTGTGTTGCTTTAAGGCTTCTAAGGACAGCAGCTAATTCAGGACTGTGCTCACGCAACTCTTCTCTCCTTCAGTTCAGACTCGGTACCCATCAGGGCAGCAGCAATACACAGGTATAAATCCTAAAGCTGGTTTGTACTCTTAAGTCCAGTAAATCAGTTCAGATGGATATAAAAATAAGAATTACTGACCTGATCATTGCTTAAAGATGTGAACAAACTGCGAAGTCCAGAAGCAATCCAGTAAAGGAGGGAGAGTGGACAGTCACACAGCTGTTTGGGGCTGGGTCTTTCTGTGGTCTGAGAGATTCTGTTTGCTAGAAATGACAAAAGTACTTACTTTGCAGTTAAAGCCCTTTGATTTGATTAGGGGAAACTTCCTCTGCTGTGATGCAGAGCAGGTGTTACGTTTAAGATTTGAAGTGGAAATCATTGGTTATTTAAGAGCAATGAAATGATGCTGAGAACTTCAAATTGTTTGTACGTATTTTCGCATTTAACAGCTCAGACCACTACCTTTTTTTGTGTGTATTTAGGAGATTTTATTTTTTTTTTATATATGTGATTTTGTCTTTTTAGAGCAAGGGACTAATCACAGACTCTGTAAGTTCCAGCCTTATTGAAGCCCTCTCAGTTCATATGTGGCAGGCATTGAGGGTAGTCAAGGGCTGCACACCTGCTCAGGAGCAGGGCTACAAGTTCATTGAGGGTGTATCAATCTTTTTTCTCAGCATTAAGTAGTCAGTTCTATAAAATCCCTTTCTACTATGTCAGAGGCTCTATTTTTAGAATATTTAAATATTCTGTGTAGTCAGCTATCATTTAGGCTGTAGGGTTATACAAGGTGGGGCCAGGAAGCACTTTCTCAAGACTTATGAGGGCTGTAACAACCCCCTGCATTCTGGTGGGCAGGAATTTAACAGTGGAAGTGCTTTGGTTAAGGGAGGGTTTATTCTGACCTCCTTTCAGCTGCATAACCATGGCAGTAAGGGTGGGATTGGCAGGCATGCAGTTCCCTGATTTAAATACATGCCATCACTGTAGAAGTTAATTAATGGGCCTTTACATTTCTTCTATTTAACAGTATGAGCCTCTCCCTTTCTGTAGTACCACTTAACCACCTGACTCAATGTTTACTTTTTTAATTTGAGAATTAAGATGTTAATTTTCTTCCCTAAACAATGGATTGTAGGAAGTTCTTATCTCTAGGGCAGGAGAAGGGTGTAGCTATACTGGGCTATTTTCAGCTATCTTGGGGCACTTACTGTGAAAGATAGGAAACTAACAGAATAAGCTATAGCCACCTTATTTCCTACTCTAAATGTCTACAAATATTTTTTAGCTTTTTGGAAGCTGAAAAAAAGCATTGATACCAACTCAAATACCATCAGGAGTGTTTCCATTGCTATTTGTATCATACTGAAAACAGGTAAGAATCTGTAAAGTAAAAAGTGGCAGTTTTCTAGACTGTGTCACTGTGAGACTCGCTGCACTCGCCTGGAAATGGAAGCTGCTGGCAGGCTCCGATACTAGGGCCAGGCAAAGGGAGCGTTTCTGCCCCTTCAGGTTACTAAGTCTGACTCTGCCTTGTGTCTAAACTGACAGGGTGCCCCTAAGAATGCAGTGAGAACCAGTCACCCTAACAGGGTAGATATGAGCTCACTGGAAGAACAGAGAAGGAGGGAGAATACACCATCATCTCCTATGGCTCCTTTCAGTAGTAGTGGAAAGAAACACAAAGTGAGTTTTCCTCCTTGCCCTTACTGAATGTTTAGTGTCCTCGTATTTGTTTCTCTGCAAATACTCAGTGATAGAAAAATACAGTGATGAAAACCCAGAATCTGATGTTTTCAGTAACACTGTCCATTTAGAGCTTTAAATGGTTATGGGGCACAAAGATATTTTGCAAGTTCAGTGTTAAAGTTCAAGGTAACCTAACTTTGTACTAAATGAGAGGTGTTAAGATATTATTCTTCAGCTTCTAGGTTGGCAAGCAGGGCTCATCTACATTGACCTAACAGCACCAAAAACACCCAGAAGAGCAAACACTGAAAACTGAATTGGGGTGAGAAATAAAGCTTTGACAGACAGTGTTTCTACCACCAACATTTATTTCTGTTAAAGCAGATTATAAATCATCAGTACAAATATATATAACTTACATTTGCTTGTAAGGCCAAAGTTTAAAAGTAAAGTTAAAATGAGATGGTTTTCACAAGTCACCAGAGGCAGAACCTGGACCAGCTGCAGCCTTAACCACAAGGTTTCACAAATCAGTGGGAAAAAATAAAACCAAAGTTAAAAACCACTAAGAACTATCGACAGACAAACATAAAATGGTTTCCCAGGCAGTCCCAGGACATAGATATGATTACATTAAGTTGTCACAGTAGTGTTAGAACCAATATATTAAGACAAAGAAACTGCAGCAATATATGAAAGGAAAAAAACCCATACTATATAGAATATGTAGATTGATTCCAATAAAAAACAGTAAGTTTTCCCCATGGTTTTCAAACCGTGAAAACACTGTTCTTTAATTTTCTTTATTTAAAACTACGATATAATGACTTATTGGTTGTGATTGTTGTTGCAATATGCTACTTACAATGAACAGATACAAGAACAAGCTAGAGCCCCTTTTTCCACACCCCCAATATTACTTACAATAAGAATCAGAGATAAATCAATCTTATGTACAATTTCTTACATCCAACCCCCATTTTTTTTAACCTTTGGCAAGATTACTTACAACTCATACAGCTTTTAATATCCAACTATTTAAAATATTCTAAATGCATAAAAATAAAGATTTTGGCTTTACTTTATTCTTTACATATAATATTCACTTTGTTACTCAAAATGGAAGCTCAACTTTTTCCACAAACCTAGCTTTTGCTAAGGTGACAACATCCCACCCATATCCACCCCCCACCCTACCCCATTTTTTCCCTGAGGGGGAACATCCAGGACTTGCAGGGCATCAGAAGGACACAGGTACAAAAATCTGCCTTCCTTTCCATGTGAGATGATTGATGTTTCTGCAGAACGGGCTTTGGGACTGGGTGCCTTTCTTTGCTCCACTCAACTTCCAGCTTTCCAAGTGAGGAGGGAATGCAGACTGGGGTGACTCCAGGATTCTTTTTAAGAACTGCACATTAAATTCTCTGTGTGTTTATATCCTCCCCATAATGCTCCCTCTTTCTAACCCATTTTTGTTTAAAGGGACCTTTGGGATTATCAAAGCAAACTGATCGGAAACAGTCCCCTTTGGCTCCCTTTATCCCTCTATCCTAATGTACAGTTTATCCACACCCCCCCACAGGACTGCTTAAAGTTCAATCTCAAATGTCTTCTGTAAATCACTTGAGAAGGGGTTAGTTGGGGAGGGATTAGTGCGCTGCTTTGCCTTGCTCTCTAGTGCTGCCCACTGTGCTTCGAAGGGGTCTACCTGTGGAGCCGCAGTGGGCGGCTGGGAATGCTTGTCCTCGGCAGCCCATTTCCCACCGTCGACGCCGTTGAAAGCGGCGGAGCCATTGTGCTGCGCAGGGGGGTTGAAGAACGGGCTGGCTGTGCTGCTACTGCTGCTGCTCTCGTACTGGGGGACCGTCTGCTGTTTGGCCAGGCTGGGGGACTGATGAGGATGGGCTGCTGGAGTGTGGCTTGCAGTACCAAAGACATTGGCTACCATCTGGGAAGGTGTGATTCCAACCACAGGGACGCTTGGGGCTGCATAGGTCATCCCATTTGCTACAGCGTAGGGCTGAGCTGGAATGAATGCTGGCTGCATGGGCGGCACCACACCCACCGGCACAGGCTGAGGCGCAATGAAGCTGCTGACTGGGAAGGCTGGTGCTGACTGGGAGGCTGGAGCTGCTGGAGGAGGCTGGAGCAGTGGCTGTGGGGCTGGGGTTGAGGTTGGCTGCTGCTGAGCTCTCACAGTCTTTGAGACCTCTTCCAACCAGCGGTCTGCCTCTGAGGGAGTACGTCTGTGATTTCCTTGGAAGAGACTTGGTGAGGCTGCACCTGAGGAAGTGCTGCTCCATTCAGTGCCTGGGAAGGAAAGCATGGGCAAGTCACTGATGTTTCCACTCCTCACCCTTTTATCAGTTAGAAAGGCTGGAAGCTATACACAAGAACAGACAGGCCTCTTCTCACCATGATTGAAAGACACTACTGACACTGGAAGCATCTTTATGCATCCAAACCACTGTTTTGTTCTAGGAAGACACTTATCAAGAAGGGGTAGACAAGAGCTTTTTTCACTAAAATGCAGATTTATGGGTGTTTTTCTTCACAGGAGACAACTGAGACTTTAGGGCACGCAGGAGAGCTGCTGCCTGCACTCGTAACTTGGTGACAATGATCTATCTAGTCCATAGCCACTGGTTGCTCTGGAGTATCAGTTTCTGCATGTACAGCTCAGCACTGGTGGACTTAGAACACAAAGCTGTAAGAAACTATTCTAAAGACAAAGTCTGGTACTCTTACGAGGCCAAGCAGAACCTACCATTTCACTAGCAAAGTTTCTCTTGTGGAGTGCGTCTTAAACCAGGGAATGATGTTAGTTAGACTGTAGCTTCTAGCACACGTGTCCACATGAGTGGCAGCCATTTCAGGTACTGCCTCACAGAGTGTAAAACTGCAGACAAGGCCTGGAGGACAGGCTAAACTTACTAAACAGGGGAAATGAACCTCCAAAGCCTTTAAGCAATGAACTTAATTCCCTCTTTATGTATGTTAGTTGAAAGAACACACAAAAATTATTTTGGGTACACATAAATTTTTTCCCTTCACACACACACACACACACACACACACACACACACACACACACACACGACTTCATTACTTCCTTTTTAAGCACTGAATTTTCTAAAATGCTGCCAAAATAAGACTCAGTCCTGGTTATAGACCCAGAACCAGCGAGTTCATCGCTTCCCTCCATCCACTCGTGCAAAAGGCTACTACTTCCGGCTTTTGTTACTGTTCCTTCCACTTGCCATTAAGTGGCACTGACAATTGTCTCAAGGGCTCAATTATGCTTTTGATCCAAGTTCTTATAGCAATGCACCGGATCTACTTCCAGTCTTACCAGTGACCACGGCTGCAGCTCCAGTACTAGCAGCAGGAGCATGAGCCCAAGGATTGGTTTCCCGCACTGGCATAGCTGTGGACACTACAGCAGCTTGGGATGGTTTAGCAGCAAGCACACAGAAGGCAGAGGCAGTGCCATTAACTAAAATGGGAGCAGACAACATCAGTGCAATTAATTCATGCGAGGCATGCACATGACTGCAATATTAGTGGGCCAGGTCATCCCTATCAACATACAACAATTTTAGACACTTCCACATGACAGTAGTTTGTGTAAACTGGACAAACTGGACTGACAGTCAGTAAAGGTAGTAAATTCCATTTCACCAAGCCAACACTTGTTAAGAGAATTGTGGGATGGTGGATTTGTGTGTATTTTAAGAAGCCTTGAGTTCTGATGACCAACTGAAGTTAAATTTTTTGGTTTTATAAGGAAGAGATAGGGCTCACCAGAAGTCACTGCATGGTTAATTTTAGATTCAAAAGAATACAGATACAAAGTAACAATAACCACATTTAACATGGAGTGGTTCTTTTTTCACACAACTTGCATAAAAACAGCAGTGACATGAAGATTAGCAGCTGCTATGAGTTCTGTAGTTGGCATCTCTCCACAACTTATCTGAGAATTTGTGTGAAAAACAGTAATTGTGGTGGCACAATATCTCTTCTCTTGTGAGATTTGGTTCCTAGGACACACAGCTGGTAAGGTTTTTGCAGTTCAGGAGGCAGAATGTTAAAATAGCCATTATCTCAAAGCCAGTCCCTTTGACAGGTAACTATCGTGTGGTAGGTGCATGAACATTTTGTTAAAAACAAAACCACAGAAAAACTAAACAGACAAGATGAATAAAGCAGGATGCATTCACCCACAATGCTGGTAACAGGACTCACACAAGAAATTAGGACCATGTGTTACTGGAAAGCAACATTAAGTAGATTCAAGCCTAACCCAGCGTGACCGCGGCACGCAAAGAAATCACAAACCTTGAAAGGCAGGAGACTGTGGTGCGACTACTGTCACTGGTTTTGTCATGGGGGCTGAAGAGAAAGGATCTTCTGATGGTGTGCTGAAAGCACTGGTGATCTGAGAGCACAGGGCACTAATGCTGTCTGTTTCCCCTTCTACCTCAGGGACTAAAATGTAAACAGAATTCATTAAATTGGAAGTTTAAAGGATACAGAAACAATTTACAAATACCAATGTGAAATTGAACTATAATTAGTTCCCTTATGTCCCAGATGTTCCTGCTACTGATTTGCATGACAGCTTTTTTAAAATTAGTGTTGAAGATCTAACTCGAAATAGAACACCACATTAGTGTATTTTGTGACTAAGTCAAGAGTGTAAGGAGATCACCATTCCAGATTTAAAGGATGGTCATAGCAGAAAATATAAGGGTTTTCTATAAGTTGTGCAGAGATCTAAATCAGTATTAAAGTGCTAAACATATCAAGGATTTGGTATTAAGATTTGTGCTCTGTGAAATGAAAATACTTATGATAGATTTAAATTTTCCAACAACATACTTCCACAATAACTACATGAAGTTTAAATGCAATGCAGAGCAGCAAGTTAATTCTGGAGTTAGAATGTTCATTGTTCCAGTTCAGCAGTAGCCGAAATCCCCAGCTCCTGTGCTAGAATCAAAAAAGCTAAAGCTGAATGCTCAAATAAAATGGACACTCAGTTTTAAACCAAGTATCAGCATCATGTGGATAAAGTAACATCTGGAGCAAAGCTGCCAGCTTACCAGATGTTCTCATTATTACTAATTGCATTGTGTTTCAAAAGTTCATATCGTCAGTCCTTCATTGCACAGAACTGAAGTGAGCAGGCATAATCAAGCACAAATACTGTAAGAAACATCAGATGTCTGGACACAACATGCACCATATCTAAAATTCAGGGGAAGGCATGCCCAAAAATCATTTCTTTGAGGGAGATTCCAATACAGTGCATGTAGTGTGACAGTAAGCAGCACCGGCAGTTGCATATATGGGAACATGCATCTGGAATGTTCTGAATCACAAAAAGTTCAGATCGTAGTGTGCTCAGTGAGTATCACTAGTGAGCAGTGCACTATTATTGTAAAACTGTTCAACTCAGTGCTGGTCTTAAAGCACAGGCCACTAAACAAGGATTTTATAAGAGAAGTCAGACTAAGTTGTTTTGTTGAGTTTGCCTTTGCCACAGTGATTTTTATTTCAAAGCTTAGAACCCCAAAACTAGCCCTGTTGCCAAGTAAGAATACAGCTGGCCTGCAGGACAACCTAGCTAAGGGAACTCTAGGACATTATGCCAAGTACTGAGCACTCCAGGTGTTTAAGCTGGGATGACTCTAGAAAACCTCACTACCATCATGTGGAAACTGTACCACCTAAACAGTTACATTTCTTTTAAGGCAAAGTGAAAAGCAATTTCACTGCTCTCAAAAAGAGTTCAGACAGGCAGAAGGACAGACAAGCATCACATGATCCCCTTGACAAGGGGTTAAGGCCTTGAAGGGATTTGTCTCTCAGGATGCCCTGACAGTAAGTGGAAGAACTGGTTCAGTGACTCAGAGAGAAGAGCCAGCACCTACTAATTCACCAACACCCATTCCTGGAGCACTTCAAGCTGTGATCCAGTATTTCAGACAGCAATTGGAACTGTTTGTCTTCTGCACATGGACAGTGCATTTGAAATTCTTGACTATTCCCAAAGCGGAATTTTTCTGATGTGGTGATGTTTGTTCATGATAAATGATAACACAAGGGAGGAAGAAGGATTTACTAGAAAATAAGAAGTTATTTGAAGGCACAGAAAAAGAAAGGAGGAACAGACAATTTAAGGTAACATTTCACTGGAACCATTTGGTTTTACCTGAGTTTTTCATGGGGAAATCGGTCTTCCTTTGTACTGTTGAAGGTAGCTCATTTATTCGCAAAGACAACTGGCGTTTAAAAGGAGACATCTTTTGGCTAAGGGCAGGGAAGCCCCTGAAAGACCCTTGCCTGGCAAGCTGCTCTATAGGGGCATGTCTCCGTGGGATAGCGTGGGGATTGCTCATTTCTTTATCCAGAGAGGCAGTGACTTCAGCAGTAGGAGAGGTTGGTGAGCCAGAAGAGGGGGCAGTATTGTTTGGTGCAGCACCTGGTGCTACTGTTTTCACTTCTGTTTCAACTGCTGGAGGAAAGAGTGTGAGGTTAGAAGAGTAAAGCAAAGTACTGTTCAACTGCCTGCCCCGACTCCCATGAAAAGAGAAATTGCAAGAATTTTGCATAACTAGTATTCTTCCAAATGAGTTTCCAATAGCACAGCAGAAAAATTATTTCTGTATACGTTCATGGCCTTCACCATGTCACTTTACATACATCCAGACTCCACAGCTTACTAAGGCTAGCCACTTCCCAGAAATGATAGTGGTACATACGGATTCTTTCCAGCTGTTCCTCAGGCCCCAGCTCTAGAAATACTTGCAATTCATTTATGAGTAAGACTGAAAAATGTATTGTGTGTCTGAGACATTTACTTTGCCTCACACAGAACCATGGCCAAAATATTACTACGAACTGCATTAAGTGACTTAGGGTGGCACAGCTCAGCAGCAGCAGGGAACAGAACCCAGCTTTAGGACCCTCTTTTAAAGGCCACCCTCCCGGCCTGCAGAATCAGCAGCAGCAGCCAAACACACTGCACAAGCTTCAGCAGGCCAAAGGCAGCAGCAGCAGCACTTGAACAGGTTAGGCTGGCATTCGGCGCTCAGGCTGCAGCTCGGCAGCTCCTCCAGGAAATAACAGAATAGCAATGGGGATTTTTCCAATCTAATCTCTAGGAAAACTCTCACTTACTCATAAATGAATTTGCTTTGGGGCTCATCAACACAGCAGGACAAGGGGAAATCTCTCTATCCTGATGTGAACTCTTTATTTTACCTATATCGTTTTCCAAAAGTTTTAGGAAAAACAGTGACCTTTTTCTGACACATCAGCAAAATAACTAGAAATCTAGTAAAAAGAGGAGCCAGACTAGAGATTTCTGAGGAGCTGGAATGGGAGGAGGAACTAATTATGTTGTCCCGCAAGCTTCAGTACCCATGAGTTGCAGCTGCTCGTTCAAGTGAAACTTTTCTAATCAGTCTTTCTTGAAAAGGATTTCACACACCTTCATTGAGTCAAGACTTTGATTCATGCCCTCAAGTAACAAAGGCCTTGTGTTTAAGCTTCATTTAGCACATTCTAAAACTAACGTATGGGAACAAGCAGATGGATGATGAAAATGAATATTAAAGTTTTGTAATCGAGGGGCAGCATAAAACTTGCTGTGGAATCCTCTGGAAAAAAAAGTCTGACTCCACTGTAACAAAAGTTATGAACAGTATTTATAATACTTATTTTTTGTTAGCTGTAGAACTCCAGTACTTGTAATGAAACTTGAGTAACAAGTTCTACACTTTCAGTTTCAGAAACACTAACTCCTCCCAAATCAGTTAGTTACTAGTTTTTTAATGTAATTAACAGTGCAACAGTTGTGTGTTTTATGGGGAAGGGGTGGTGGTTGTTTTGTTCTGGCTTTTTTAGAAAGCACTCTATGATTGATCTGTTCTTCCCTCATCCAGTATTACTGTACACATACACTCTGTAATCTGACTTAAAAATAAGAAAAACCCACATTATTTTCTAAGAAAAATGCATTTCATTTTCTGTTCATTTACCATAAGCTTTAGACATGTCTGGCAGACTTGCCCTATTTTTATAATAATTTTCTAATACAGCCTTTTAGTATGGTACCTACAGTGTTCTCTGCCATAAAGCAGGCTGACAAAACAAAGCAGAAACAGCTTTCACATATGAAGCCACCTGCACCTTTTCCAGAGGAGATGTGGAAAAATGCACTCTGAGTGAATCTGGGAGCACTTTTCATCTTTTGAAGTGACAGGAGTCTGGGAATGTGATTTGAACATAGCAAGGTTTAGGAGAGGGAATGCTATAAGGACGTTAAGCCTCAATCCTAGCACAGACCTCAGTGCAGTTTTGCTCGCTATAGGTGATTGTTTAAGTTGCATCCCATACCTTTAGCGTCCGGCATCTGTCTCATAATTTCCTCTCTCTCTGCTTGTTCAGTAGCTGTAGTGACCCTGAATGACCCCTCTCTAGTGAATGTGGTTCTGCTGGCATCAAAGGTGGCAGTCACTCCACACTCCTTCTCTCGCTTCTGCTTTCGCTCCAGGCATGCTGCAAATGCACAGCCCACGGCATGACTCAACCTTTCCCCCTGTACAAGACAACATTGCGTCACACAGTAACTGGAACAGAAACATACATGTGCTTCAAGCATCACGAAGTGATAAACTGCCTTTACAAGATGAATCTAATTCAGGCATTAAAGAGAACTACTGTAATTGGTCCCCTTTAATATGGCTCTAAAATTAAACCTGGTACATAAAGACACCCAACCACTAATGCACAAGCCATGTTCAAGAAGGCCACCCAGGAATGAATGAGATTGTTGGATAATCTGTTTAGTTCAGCTGCTACAAAGATGCTGGTATGATAATGCCACTGCACTGATCCCTTGCCTCTGGATACATCTGTGTACAAAGAAACTCTCCCGAAGCCATCTTAAGGTGTAAGTCCTGAAGGACAGGTAAGTGCTATTCTTGAAGCAAGCTTATGGAGAGCTCAGGGAGACACAACCTTTGTGAGCAAGCGTGAAAATTAAAAGTACAATGGTGTCTACTTACACCTCTTAATGGCCCTGACCAAATGTACCAGTTAAGAGTGCCTTCTGAAAAGCACTTCCATTATTCACCAGTGAGGTCAAAAGGATCCACTATGCAATAACTGCAATAAGGAAAAGAAATTCAAATCGGAGAAAATCCAGCAACCCAGCTGATAGGGCAGCTACAGTTGAGTCAGAGGCACTATTGCTACCAGTAGCTCAACGCATCTGTCATAATCAGTAGGTGAATTGACCTGTTATTCACAGAGGAAAACAGAAATGTTCCAGCTCTAACTTAAGTTTTACTGGGAATTTCTAACTTCATTATTTAAAGAGAAATGAAAAATTGTCAAGTATCATTGTTCAGAACATGCAACTCTGTGGAGTTCAAGCAATGAATTTGCATGAGGTTTCAACACTCTGTTATAATAAAGGTGTGAATCAACAAAAAAGCAGATACAGGGAAAGGCCAGTAAGGGAATTAAATAACTTACTTAAGTCTACACAGAAAGAAACTGATAGAGGTAACTTACTTTAAACCTTCTACTCAAAATGCCTCTATCACTTAGAAGCAAACAGAATGCTAATTTAATTCAGTTTAGCTCCATCCCTTAACAATGAGATGACTTCATTCAAGAAAACATTTGCATACAAGAGACTGCATTCATAACCAGTCTGTATTTACTTTGATTTTATCCTGGAAAAACTGTCCTTGCTGTTTCAATTTTTGTCTGTAAGCATTTTCAGATGAGAAAATTTTCTGTCTATTCTTGGAAGAGTAGTTCCCTTCTGCTAGAGATATCTGAGGCTGACTGCATTTCTTTTAAACACATGCTGAGCACCATTTCTCTCCACAAGACAACACCAAAGAGGGATGGCAAATAATTTAGACATAGGGAAAAGATGATTTTCAAGGAATAAGGAATATGTCAGCTGGAGTCAAAACATATCGCAGTATTCCAGGTACTCAATTTTTCTGACCACTAGTCGTAGCTAGGAGCTGAAGAGTTGGACACACCACATCAAACTTACCGTGTCCTTCACAGCCATAAAGCAGTGGCATATCCAGCGTCTTGTTGTGCCATCTCGACAGATGTACGAGAATGCCCGGTCAAAGTTCCTGTCTGGTGCGCAGAAAGAAACCTTCTCTATTGTCTGATCAACTATAAGATCCTAGAGGGGAAAAAATCCCGCCCCCCGCAATAAAAGAAGTGTCAGGAAATATGGAAAAACACTTGAAAAGTCAGTTTTAGTAGTAACGGCACAAAGATGAGTTATACTAAAAAGAGGATAACCTGATGTGGCTGTAATTATCTGTCAACAAAGTCACTATTCAGAATCTGTTCCCCTTAAGAAACAAAAGGAACAGATGACATTGTCCACCAGCCACCTTTGGTAGAAGTGTGCCAATGCACCACGTAAGAATTTAGGGACCAAAACAATTCCTATGATCTCTCCTCTATAGACTATGAAAGAACACATTTTTGGGTGGGTTTTTTTGGGGTTTTTTTGTTGGGTTTTTTTTTTTTTTTTTTACAGCAGCTCCATAGTCTGGCAATCAAAAAGTCTTTACTGTGGTTAAAACATACCACTGAAACTTATGAGAAAGGTCTTTAAGTGTGAAAAGTTCTAGCAGCTTCTACAAAAAGAGCGAAAGCTGCTCTGCCAACTAGCTACGCAGGGATGCAATGGAAAAACACCAGCAGCACTGGTAGTAACAAACACCCCTGATTTAGCCCCATAGAACGATAGAAGTGTTTTTTAAAAAGGAGATAGTACAGTTTAAGACTATGCCATCTTGTTTAAAAATTATTTTCCCAACTTTTTTTTTCAAAATTGCTTCTTTTGGTTGATGGCTAGTACTTGGCACCTCTGCTGATGTATTCAACCACCAGGAGGCAACAGTATATTCTCTTTTTAAATCCCATACTTTTAATTACCTCCAGAGTCTGCACATCTTATTAAAATTCAATTTGAAAATATTACATATATGCAGCAACATTTCCAAAAATAATGTATTATTACTTTTAAATGAGGCAATCAGTAGACTGAGTTCACTCACAAAACAATATGTTTGTGTTAGAAACTGAATTCTTGAGAGAGAGCAGTGTTAGCACTGAGGAGCCACAGCATAACAGCAGTCTTGGAGAAGTCTAGCCACAGAGCAGATATCTGACAGGCAGTACCACAGAGGGATATGAATTATCTCTGTCTGCCAGTGTTGGCTTGTAGAAATTATCTTTAAGTTCATAAAGTAAGAATATAAAGCAAATTATTTTGGTCTGATGAGAGTTAAAACTGTTCAGATAGCCATGCCATCTTTTAAAATAGTAGTACACTTGTAGTGGTACACCTAAAGGTCTTATTTCTAATTGTCTCCATCTACCAAGAATCATTTGGTCTTACTTGCACACAGGTACCTTGGTGGTATGTACTGTGCTATTACACCCCAAAAAAATTGAAATTCCACAATAAAAAATAAAACAATCTAGAAGGATGTCACAAATACATCAGTCTTCCACTTCAGACCAATAGCTCAGATGATAGAGATTATCAAATTTGATATACTCAGTTACTGTTTAGCTTGAGTCTGAAGGCACAACTCCCCTATTTAATTTACTTTCTTCACTGCATTCTTGGAAGCTCTTGTTTTTTCAGACCCATTCTAGGATTTGGATGTAATAAAAATTATACTGATTTATTTATACATTATAGTATCTTATATAGATTAATGCGAGTTTGCCTATGTATTACTATTGCCACCTTCTGCAACTTTGCAGAACAAAGTCAAGGGACTGTCCAAGTTCACTGCCAACAGAACTTATCGGGGGGAGCGCGGGGTGGGGGGGAAATGGTTGTTGCAGTAAATGCAACAAAAAATATTCCAAGCTTGTGCTACACCTGCCATGTTTCATAGAATGTGCCTTGAGAACACTGTGGAATTAACTGGGAAAATAAAAAGCAGGCATATGTATGTTTACAAAGCAAGAAATTATTAAACTAATTACACACTTCAGTCTTCCTTACAAATACCACTTGCATTAACATAAAGATTGGTGTCCACTGAAGATATAGCACATACATTATTACAGAGAGATTTAAAACTTTTGCCTGGGGAAATCTAACCTTTGTTTTCTCGTCTACAACTCTGAGTCCATCCGCTGAAACCCACAGGACTGCTTTGACGGCCTTCTTCCCAGACTTTCAAGCAAAGAAAAAAAAAGAAAGGAAAAAAACAAAGTAGTTTTATGCCAACAGCAGACTGCCACCTGCTTCCCCTCTCCAAGAACCATAACATTAAGTGTAGATGAAGTCCACGGTCAGTAGGGTGCCCAAAGCTCAATCCAAGTTGCAAAACATCCAGAGAACCAAGCCAAAGCCAATATTTCAGAAACAGCATGTTGTGGGGATGGGGGGAGGGCACAGGACAGGTGAGACAAAAATAAGGTGTACATCCACTAACAGTAAAGAACTCAAGACTGACCAAGTGGGTGAAAAATTCCACTAGAGTCAGAAGACGCTAATTCATAAGGAGTTACACCACAGGTAGCTTCTTTAGCACAAGTTTAAACACAGGAAAATTCTTACCTGGTATTTCCACCAGCCCTACCCTCTGCCCCAGTAGTTCCATGGCAAAACCACGGCATCACCTTAAACCATTGTTAAAAGCACCCCAGAATCATCAAATACTGTGTAAATCATTAAGCTCATAAGCCTAATGCTAAGATCAATCATCCAAATGTGTTTCACTGATTTATTAATAGCTAAATGTCAAATCTTGAAAGAGGTAGAAAAATATGATTTCTTAACCATTTTGGTGTGTATCCTGAAAAAGCAATGGTGTGTGGCAGGCTGACGCAGTGGAGGAAAGGTCTGGCTTTTATCCAACACCCAACTGTGGGAACTTTCAGCTGCTGCAAGCTGAGGGTAAGTAAAAGTGGGAAACACAGGAAGGCTTCAGGAGCCATTTAAATTACAGATTCTTTCTACACTGTTTACTTTTCAAGGGAAAGTTACAGAAAACAGCATAAACACCATATTATTCTGAAACTAATTAATTCAAAAGAAAATAGGTCAACATAATTTTACTGGTTGTTACTGAGAACTACTACATGAAAAACAGTATATTTGTTTTTAGCATGTTACCTTAATTCACAAGCCCCATACTTTAACCAGCTAATAAAATATTCTCCCCATAATGTTTTTTGAAGCACTGGGTTTACATGGTTTGTGGCTGCTAATGGCACCCACCAGAGATCACTCCCCGGACTGGAGCAAGCAACAAGAACAACAACAAAAAAGATGAAGGGGTATCGGCTAGTGGCTTCAAGAAAGAATTGCAACTATTTTATAATTTTTTTAATAGTTTATTGCAAATGTATAGAATTTATATTCATTCAGCAATTAATGGAACAAGGACACATTCTGGCATAAGCATGTTCCAAGTCTGCAACGCTGGTTTTAATGCTGTAAGAATGAATTCTCTTGGAGTGAAAAGTCTCCAATTATATCACATTGGTTTCACTCTCAGAGAAAGCAGCAAGTGTGAAGAAAAAGGGCCTGGCAGAACTTCTGTTTGTTTTTGGGGAGGAACTATCTGTCCCAATTTCGGAAGCAGCAATGACACCCTGGGCATTTTCAAAAAGCTTGGTGAGAACAAAGAATGGCACTGACTTGCACAGAAGAGTGTTTAAAGAGAAAAGAGAGAAAATAAGCAAAGCGTGAAAGCAAGCTACAAAGATGTACTTGCAGAAGCAAGTTTCTAAATGACCATCCAGCCTGGATACCCCAGAGAAGGTTTAATTCAGAATCTGGAATGCCTAATGGAAACAGTGTGATTCCTCATGGAAGATATACCTAAATTTAGCATCATATGTGTCAAAAAAATATTGCAGCATTTAAAAGTCACTTCTAATTTTTGGTCTCAAAAGGTAGTAAGTATCAATACCCACAAAATAGAGTCTGCATTTTCAATGCTCAGCTAGCTTCCAATAGCCTAAAAGTCCCTATTACTTACAAAACAAAGGGTTTGTAGAGGTCTGTCTCCTTGAACTGTTTTTAAAAGTGTCTCAGTTTCTTATAAGCCACTAATAGTCATAAAAATCTTTATTTCAAGCAAATACAAACAATCAAGAAAAAATAGTGTCTGCAGGTAACTGTTTTGTTTAGATTACCATCATTAGAACAAGAGCTACATGTCTTTCCCCAGTAAACAATAAAAACCTTTTTCTTATAGAAACTGTGAACAGTTTCCTGAAGTTTGTATTAAAGTCAAGTTTAACTGAGCTGGGTACTTCATAAAGCAGTACTGATACTGAGCAGAGCTACTCCTCACCTGCTATTTTACCAGATGAGGATTTAGAAATAGGTAACACTTGAAACTTCATGTGTCTCAGAATAAAATGAAAATACTAAACAGCTTTCTAAGTCCTCTTTTCCCACTGGAAACATAAGTGTCCACAAGCAAGATAACCAAACATAGGTTTGCCACATTAAGGGAAAAAGAAAACACACTTTAATCCCCCAGTTCCTTCTTCTAGGTTTACAGATAGTGATGCAGTGCTTTGAAAGGGTAAGTGCTCACAGTCTACACCCCTAACCCAGTGGTACTACTGTTGGGCAATGAATGACTTTCCCGTTTACTGAATTCTCATCTTATCTGTGCCTACCAGTGATGTATAAAGGAACATACTTCTCCAAATCAGTTTATATTGGATATACAAATCAAAGTACTACTCCATTATGGGCGGGATACTGCCAAGTAAATCGTGATTACAAAGTAGATAAGAGCATTTGCGTTACTGGCACATATTGGACAAAGATCAGACCAGATGCAAGATACTGCATGGGAAGTGAACTCTAACTCATAGCTTGTGTAAGAAACACTGAAATGTACAGGCAACTCCAAACACAAGTACTTAAAGCAAATGGCCAGTATCCACTGGAATGGCATGGTCTGAAATGTAGCTACCATGGGGCTCATCTAGAGATTCAGAGCAGTATCTTGTCTTCATATTCCAGAGTTTTTGGATGACAGCACTGCCTGAGGAGAGCCACATTGGCATCAACTCCCAGAAGCCTGATTTGTCAGTGCTGAGTCAGCACAGATAGAAACCTCACTGCTCAGCACTTCTGGGAAGGTCAGTAACCTGCTGCAACACAAAATTCATTATCTGGACTGATTTCAGAGACCTCAGACATCTCCAGGAGGGCAGGCAGGCACTCATCCTAATATACAACCAGGCCCGAAGACAAACCAGGCCCTGGGCACAAAGCAAACCTCACTGACATGCTGGCAACGCCCTAAAGATGGGCATCCACCAAACAAAAAGTAGCTGTTTTACTGTAAGGTGGAAAATAATGTTTTAAGGACACCAGAGTAGAATTAAAGTTGCCCAAGATTGAATTTTTACAATACTTCTACATTGTTTCTAGTATTTCTGCCTATTTTATTCTGTCCTGGGACTTAGAAACAGCTCTAAGATGTATGTGGAGTCTGAGGTGTATATATAAAGAAATTTTTTTCATTTCAGATTCCACATAAAACATTGGATGATGAGAAATACTCAGTGGAAGCAAATCATGAGAAAAATCATCAAATCTGTACTACTATGCATTACAACAAAAAAGCATTAGTTTGAAAAGATGAAGAGCTGCCAAAAAAGGAGTTTGTTTGATAACTACAGAAGCCTAACCCAGAGCTGTCAATAGACATCTCATTTTTATTTAAAGTAAAATAAAAAGCATTTTCAATACTAAACACTTGAACATTTCCAGACACATCCATCTGACAAATCCACGCAATTTACCTTTTACAGGGAGAAAAATATGGAGAAGGAAAGCAGCAAATACGTCTAAACTGACTTTCTGAAAGCTGACACATGTTTTAAGTAGCTCCATAGTTTGGAATACTATATCAATCCCAATGCAAGGCATCTGGGGAGAAATTACAGACGAGACAGCCAAAAGATATTAAGAGTTATTAGTATTTCTCAATTCTCAATTATTAATAACAGAACAGCTGTCCCTTTTTTTTTTTTTTTTCAGATTTCCCTAGATGTGGGCTACTGTTGTAGGACAAAGCTGTAATAAAGGCACTGCCATACCCCCATGCTGTGGGGATATCAAAACACTATGGATTTAAGTGGTTTCAATGCTAATTAATGAAATTCACGGGTTGAAACAGAAGTGGATCCTTTTCTGTCAAAATATTATAATACAAGGCAAATCAAATCTACAGTGCCGGGGTAAAGTATCAGACTTCATTAAAAAAGCAGTAACATGTAATAGGGAAGATGGCATATTTAAAAATTTAAGAAGTTAAAGACAGATTTTTATCTAAGTGCTATGCAAATATCTGTCCTTCTACATATTTGCTTTCTTATGTACCCCAACCTAAGTTATTAGCAACAAGCAGAGAGAAAACTAACATATCTGATCAGGCTGAGGTAGAGGGATTTCTGTTTGTTTTCAATTTAGCATTTTGGGTTCGAAAACAAACAGCATGTTTTGACTCCAGTCTTCGTAGATTCCAGCTCTTAAATTTCCTTTGTGCATGGGAACAATCTCACTAATCTGACAGATCTGCCATCTACTGTACTTTAGCCCCTCACCATGACTACACTTTAGATGTGTGCTTTCCCAGATCCTAGGAAGAAAGCAGAATTGGGGAAACAGCTGTGCCTGTGTGACATGCATCACTATCTGAGTAAACTGTGAAAAAGGACCAGCTGAAAAAACCTCACTTACTCCCCAGGCAAAGCCAAAACAAATCCATGACCAGAGAATAATATGCAAAAGACTCCAGTACGTATGGACGTTACAAATCTGTTTGTTCCTGTTTAAGCAAAGTTCTGTTTTATAACAAGATACTTCAGAAGCCATATCTTAGATTAACTCCATATGAAAGCTAAATGAAAATGTTTTAAGGGAATTTTAAACACAGAGGTAGGAAACAAACGAGAGGTAAAAGAGAGTGGTCTTTCTGCCTTTGTGGAGATGTAGACAGCAGAAAAAAAATCATCCAAATGACAGTACAGCACATTCTTAATAAGGACAAAGAGTTGCCTCCCTTCTTGTCTAAGACATTGTCCTTGTGAAAACAAGAGCAATGATAGAAACTGTAATTGAGTTGAAATTAAGAAAACATAAGTAGGTAAATGCCTGGTTTCATCTTCATATACCTTTGAACTAGGGCTGTGCTCAAAAAAGGAAGGTTTAAGAGATGGCACACTGCTTTCTCCCACTGCTAACATTTGGGGACCAACTCATGGTGCCACTCAGCTGAGCATGAAGCACATACAAGGCACAGACCTCAACTGTTCTGTAGGTATTTGCCCGGGTGATGTAGGTTGGCACAAGTTTAAGGGTTTCAGAGGAAAATTCGTGTTTTTTTCCAGAAGACTAAATCACTTCAGAACACTGGAGCTCTGACACAGTCCATAGAAATAGAAGTTTCTGTTTCAGGTTACTTTTCAAACCATATTCTTACTTTGATCCCAAGTCTGTTTTAGAGGCAAATATTCTGAAATGGAATTGGGAACTCTCAACACCCTGATTTTATGGCAGTGCTATACCAGGGATGTAACTCCTTATAGTGCAAGCACAAACAAGGCATTAAACTTACTTTTCCAAAGAAGCCTTTGAAGAACTTCCTTTCCTGGAGGAACAGGGGGGACAAGTCGAGCGCTATTACTGTAGGTAGCTAAAATGTCCCAGGGTTTTCAAACCAACAAGCACACACAAGAATAGGGTTTGGAGGGAAAGGAAGGGGTTTTTAGAGTTATCCATGAGAAGGTGCGACAGGCAAATGTGAAAATAATCCCATGAAAATGCAGATCAAGGGGCACACACACAAATCTAATAAGCTACTGCCCTGAAATTGGTGGAAAGAAGAAAACCTCAGCCCCAATTTCATGCAAAGTGGTTACTTTATTTTCACTCTCCCTTGTTTAGTCCCTTTTAGTTAGGTTATAAACTAAACTTGGCAGCAGACACAGTGGTTGAACAATTAAAATACTGTATGAGCTCTTGCGAAATGCAGAGTTCTAACTCCAGAATTGCAGTCAAGTTTGCTCTGTATTGATCACTCTTTCCCAAAGCAAATGCTCTGTAAGCTGGAGAAGGATGTATGGCTGGTATAAAGCAGGGGTAAATACTGCTTCATTTTATTCCATTTATTTGTTGCTCTGGTTTACACACTACTCTTACGCATCACATCTTATGTGGTCTTTGGTGAAGAGTAAGGAATTTCATTTTACCTTGTGGTAAAACTAAAACACAAAGGAGATCTCTTTCTCTAAAGCCTTCCAAGGTTTTATGCAATATTTATATAAATACTAGTTACTCATTCTACAACTCTGAATTGATAGGCTGAAGTCAGCTCAGACAGGAAAAGACAGGCAAGTGCAAAGACACCAAGGGCTGAATTGCAACTTCACAAATTTCTTCAGTCTGGAAGCGATTATACTGATTGCTATATTCGCATTAAGAAAAGGGCAGCACGCATTTTTAAGCATATTTTCATGCAGTTTAGTTGCCCAGCTTTATTTTGTTACCAGATTGCAGAAATTAAACTACAAGAGCTGAACTGAGCAGCTGAGAGTACACTTCCCCAGGCCTGGTGCTGCTCTGCGAGCACAGCCACATGCTGCTCCGTGTTTGAGGGAAGCTGCCGTGAAGCACAGAGCTGTTCCTGCTATCTTTTCCAATTGTTTCACTTCTAAGAAAGCTATTGTATAGCAGCAATGAGGAGGAGGTGAAGAATTGCAGATGAGACAGGGAGCATCCCTGTGACAGCCCCTGACCCCACATTTACACTGCGCAATTCCAACCTGTTGATCACTAATAATATTATAATAAAAATATTACCAGAAATATCGTGAGGCAGTGTCTCAAGAATTGATTGATAGACAAGGTTATATTTAAAACAAAGCTATGGTTCTGACGCAAGCCAACAAAAGCCAGGAAACACAAAGTTAAGAAGGGAGTGTCAATCTTGACTTTGCATTTCCTGGTCTCTGCTGCCTGTGCCTCTCTGCCTGACGTCCTTCCATGGAATATTTAACCAAGTATCTGCAACATATTCATGTCAACTCAGACACTGTATAAAGAACATCAAGTTCAGTCAGCTGAAATGCTTCAGAATTTTTGGAGACAGGAACAGTTATGTATTTGGAAAGAATATGCTGAACACTAGGAGGGGAACTAACGGATTAATCACAATGTAGTGTACATAATAAGAAGGGGCTGGATGCTGCTGCCAAGTTGAGCAATGACTATTACATTACACTAAATAACAGCTTTTTAAAGACAGCAAAAGCTAAAGAGATTCACCAGAAGCTACTTCGTTTTTAGGTGATGGTTAATTTTGCTCTCAGAAAAATGCTTGTTAAACAAGGTTATTTTTTTAAATAAACTAGACAAGGTTAATGGAAAAGGCATCATGCAAAATGAGTTTTAAATAACACTAAGTTAATGTAGTTTAGAGATAACCAATGCATATTTTAAAATATTAAATTATGTCCCTTTACCTGCTAAAACAAGAACATATATTAAAACAAATGCATCATTTAAAACAAAAAGTGGCAAGTTAGAAACCAATACTATAAGCTCAAGCTGATTTAAAATCAAAATATGACATGAGAGAGTATACTTTTGTCTTTATATGATATTCCCACACCTGAGTCAAACACACTTACTTACAAGGCCCTTAAAGTTACTTTCCAGTTGGCACTAAATATTTTAAAATCAGTGAAATAGTTATGAAGAAACCATTTAGAGCTTAGTGTCCAACTACAAGAAACTTACCAAATATGAAATGTATACACAGTTACTAAGGGAAAACGTAAGCGACATTGGTAATATCCTTTTAAGAGAAAAATGCAAGCTCCATTTAAGGGAAAAATGCAAGCTCCATTGATAATATAAACTCATATTAATAGCTAAACTCAGATTAATAGCTGAATACATGAATTTCTGATCTATTAATGATACTGGAGTGCCATTTAATCTGACAAAAAATTACGGTATTGTTGCTGTGCGGTTTCAGAACTACAAAACTGTAACAACAGAATACAGTATGGATGAGGGATTCTTGAACTAAAAGTGGCTTCTTTTACTCAGTTGTCAATTAAACAATGTCTGAATAAAATGCTCACCATCAACTGGTTTAAAGTTCTGCAAGACACAATGCTCAATAACAATTATGCCACATTAAAGGAACAGGTAATAAAACAAATCCCTGAAAGGTTATTTCCCACAATAAAGAGACAGAGAGATTTGTTTGCATCTTTTCTTTCAAGATGCAAAGCCGTAATTAAACTATTCCTAAAGCCAAGATTAACATTGTTCCATATTCTTGAAAAATCCCATTAAATGTTTTAAAATCCAGTAGTCAGCTCTATAAAAGAACATCATTCAGTTCTCCAAATGAATTGCCAACTGTTGCAGAGTAAGAATTAAGAGGGGGAAAAAAAAAATCTATTAAAATAAGGAAGGCAGATAGAGCTTAATTATTAGAAGCTACAAGATACAAGTATTTCAACAATTCTCATATTTATTGACTGGATTTATAAAACCTACATCTTACCTGCAGAGAAAACAAGAAAGATTGAAGTAGCCCACATACATTTTGATGTAGTTTAACCATATGAAAAGTGAAGTTTGTTTTTCCTTAAGCTAGTCTTTCAGAATGAGCACTGCAGCTTATACTTGTAATTCTTTTGAAATCAAGAGAAAAGCCCACCAAAATAACTAAGTAGTGTGAAAGCAAGAGACTACCAGAAGAACAAACTGTTTTCTTATCACATTCCTCACGTGCTGAAACATTACCCTGTGTTTGGCTTCTGCTAAATTAAGAGAGCATCTTGCACAGAGAAGAGCTTTCAGCAAGAGTGGTGTCCTAAAGAAGTGTCCCTGGTTTAAAACCTACACACTGGGGTGAGGGGCAGTGCTTGAGCTGCAGTGAGCAGCTTGGATCTGATGGAGTCTGGCAAGTAAAGCACATATAAAGTACTGTCAGTAATCTGAATCTTCCTCTTGGGCCCAGAAGAAAATTTCACCTCTACTTCTCAACTTCTAACACTGACAAAGGAGACAATGTAAACAGCAATCTTAAGAGAGGTGCACTCCTGTGCAGTTTATATACAGACATCAAAAACTCCAAACTGCAGAAGAAATCAAAATTATCTGAAGAAAAACGTTTAATTTAGGAGAATGGGTAAAATTCACACCATCTGCAATTTGGAATAATGACATAGCACAGAATAGGGAAATTAAACTACTTATTTCCAGAGAATGCACTGTAAACGTTAGATATTCAAGTCTGACATTTGAATCAATAATTCATGTGATCAAGAATCATAACCCTGGAATCATCCAGATTCCAGAAGAAACTGAGTGCTATGCTTTTATTATGCCTCATTAATTATAAGCTTAGCTACTCTTAACTGACTTGTGGAGTTGTAAGATTTTTATAAACTAGAGAACAGCTACTTCACAGCATAGCTCCCCAGGGAAGAGAAAAAGAAGTTGCATAAAGTAGATACTGCAGTGCTATTTGGTGTACTAACAGAAAGCATTCTGAGAGAACAAAAACCAGAGAGGGACAAAAATGGATGCAATTCATTACGTGGTCAGTACTTGCAATTTTAGGTACATAAACTAAATCCATAGAACAAAGAAACTCATTTATATTTTGTGTGGCCCTTTTTAATAAAAACCAATCACCAGTCACTGTGGACCAAATGAGAACAGATGGGATGCAGCTTTAGCAGGTTGCTATACATTAGCTGAGAGAGAAAAGAATGAAAAGACTTGATTTTAATCAGAGCACTAAACCAATCCAGAAACTTTACAGCACAACAGAAGGTAAAAAAGATAAACTAATATTCAGCTGTGTGCTAGGAAGAAGGGAAGAACAGGTTTAGATGGAAGCCATTTGAGCTCTCAGAATTGGTGAGGAAAAAAAAGGGATGTCCAATGGCAGATATTTTAAGTTAAGCGCAGTAAAAGGGTTTGATGGACTTCCATTAATTTTGTTGAGCTGCAAGGATACAAGAGATTCTTCCACTGAAGGAACACTGAAGAATGTATATATCTAAAACACATGAGTTTTAGATATAAGAGAAGTGATGACAAGGATTGCAGATCTCCATTTCCACTCAAAATTCACATTTTTAATGTCCTTTATCCTGCTCTTTTCAATGATGTTATAGCCTCAATTCCGGAGTGATCACTGCCCTTCTGGAGTTTGCTATTTCTGCAGGATTTTGTGGTATTGCTACTGCAAGAAAGAGATGACAAGACCTCTTCAAATGAGCCACAGAAATACAAAGAGATGGAACGAGTGTCATTTACAGGAGCAAATGTTCACAGAAGCCAAACTAAGAGCAGCCCACTTCCTGACATATCAGAATTAGGCAGCCTTCAGGCCACTCTGAGCAGATGCAAGCCAGATTATTTCATGCATGACTACAATATAGCAGTGCATTAGGAAAAAAGCAGCCTAAAACAAGTAATATTTTGTATAATAATGGTGAATTAAGTCACTATTAAAGTGGCAGGCAACAGAGGGAAAGAGAGAGAGGGGGAGAAGAAAAGAGAGAGAGGGAGAAAGCTGTTAAAAAACAATGGCTGAAGTCCCATGTGGGTACCAACTTAGCCTGAAAGGTCACAGAGAATTTTTACACATTTGTTTTGCAAATAGTTTCTGCAAGTAGAAAGAACAGTTGTAACTCTCCCTCTCATCATCAGATCAGCATGTCCCCCTAACTGCAGCAGCGCTCCCAAACCGGCCAACTGTTCTCCTGACATGGGTCAAAAGTTCAGTCCTTAGCTGGGGCACTGCTGCTGAATGGACCTTTCCCAGGAACAATCACAGCCCCAAAGCCAACTTTCTCATGAAAAAAATATACATACAGATTTCAGTCTCTTCACAGCATCTTCACAGATATGCATTCCTCTGGATTCATCCACTTCGACATGTCCCAAGTACTGCAGGAAAGAGAGCAGTGGAGAAAAGCTTAATAGGAGCTCCATAAACTCCCGGAGTTTTGATGAATCCAAGCTCTGAATTCATCTCAGTAGAGCACTTTGTCAGTCTTCTTTTGAGACCTGTATCTGGGGGCTTGGTGTATATATATGAGGCACCAGCATCAGCAGAAAAGCATAAAACAACTAGAAATTTTGAGGGAAAGACAGACTTTCCTTACTCGGGGGAAAATACAAAATTGAAAAATATTGAAACCAATTCTCAGGCTCATTCAGCATGAGCTTCAGTCTTTTTTTTTTTTTAACTAGCATAGCATGAAAATCTTAGATCAATATAGAGATGACGGTGAATAACTTAGTTTTGAATAATGATATTTACTATCAAAAACTGAATTACACTACACAGTAAGATGAACAAATATATTTGAATGTTCATGTCCAAATACAAGAAATTTCAATGCTGCAAACACACAAAAAATCTTTCTTTGCCCCGCCCTGCCATTTTTTTAAATTGTAAACCAGAACTGTTTAGCTTCATTATACCACCAGTCTATTATGTGGACACTGAAACATTCATCATTCTCACAAAAAGGTTTGGGTTTTGGTTTATTTTAAAAATGTTTTCTGCATGTTCATCTTACCAAGCACTACTTAAAGAAACCTCAGCAAAACAACCATGAATAGAAACTTCAGGCTTCAAAGCTTTTAAATTTGCAACCCAGAATAGTATTAGCCTGTAAAGAAAGCAATTGCAAGAAACATACCAGAGTGTAGTGTTTGGGTACCACGGATAGTTTAATTTTATATTCTGTAACTTTCAGCTCTAACTTTTCCAATTTCCGTACCTTTCTCAATCATAGTTCTTTTTGATAGGGGAAGAAAATGTTCTCTCAGAAAAATTCATATCCTTATTCAAAGTGCTTAACTCTTGAAGAAAACCCATAGAAGCTTCTAAAAGCTTTCTAAAGTTTTGTAATAAGAGCTATAGGTCAAAGAAACTTTTCCTGATTTATGTGCATTGTATGCAATTCAGCATTTATATTCTAGGCTAGCTAAGGAGCGAGTAAGTGGTTTTAAAACATCAGAATCAATTCTTGTGTCACTTAATGCAGTAGTAACCTAGGTTTAATAATTTATTGAGAAGTTCCATTCTATAGCAGAATATTCTGTCATGAGTTATCTGAAATATAAATTTTGTTAGGATACCATACTTAGCTAGATGGACAAAAAATATTTCATTCTTTAGCACCATGTTGAAGCACTCTCAGTTTAACATAATAAAATCAACTAAATGGACAAAATCAAGACAGTTTTAAAGATTTAATAGAAATTGGAAAATTCAGGTTTCTTTCACGCAAGGCAAGGTGGTCCAAAAGGAGACTCTATCATTAAACTGCTGAAACATTTAAATATCTGAAGTGACAGAGGGCTTTAGCATTAAATCTCACTATGTAGCATTCTATTCAAACAGTTAAATGTGGATGGAAGAATTCTGTAAGAATTTCATTTAAACCAGCCCTCACAGCTGGAGAACAGTTTGAAAAATAAATTGCATAGAAACTAGAAGGTAAATAAAGAGATCTGACACTTTAGAGCTTTTCCAAAATGAGCTCTGTGAGGCTGAAGCCTTATAATTGAGTGCTGGAGCTGCCAAAGCAGCAACTGTACTCCCTCAGCTGAGCTTGCTGAACACTTGCGCAAGATCTTAATTTCTCCAGAACACAAACTGGAACATTTTAATCCTAAAAATACACAAATAATAACAGCTAAAGATGTAATTACTGTGTGTCTGGAAGCACATGTGTATATCAATGACTGTTGCAGATGGATCTTCGGTTGTGCCATGACTCCTCTGGAAATTCCAGAGTACAGAAATGCAGAAATTCTGTTGCTGTACATATTTGGCGTGAGAAAGTTTTCTCTTTAATACCTTCTCTTTAAAAAGAGAGTGATTTAGACAAGGCTGATCTTTATACTGGATAGCAAAAAAAACACGTGTAGGGAATAGGCCATCTAGTTTGCATGACCATTATGTATCATCCAAATACAAGACAACTTTCGGATTTCCTGAGCTATCTGCACATATCATTTATTCCAGTGTAGACAAAATGCTTTCAACTGAAGATCCAAGCCATTCAGTCCCTGTACTTGGCAACCTGCCTTTTGGTTGGAAAAGGGAGAAACAGAGCAGAGTAAATATTGCCTCACATCACACTCCAAAACAGACAACCATTTTCCTCTGTGTTGCCAAACCTCTATTCAAGTCCCATGCTCCAACTTTCAGCAATCAGTCATGCCACTGCTGCTGCAGACAGCAAGTTTAGCTGCAGTTTTCAAATACTGCTTCTGCCCTAGTGAATGGGGACATTATTACACACATCAAGTGCATCTACCCACACCAAAAGGGTAGAATCCACAGACCTCGTTGAG
This sequence comes from Acropternis orthonyx, assembly GCA_035583155.1. Taxonomy (NCBI): domain Eukaryota; kingdom Metazoa; phylum Chordata; class Aves; order Passeriformes; family Rhinocryptidae; genus Acropternis; species Acropternis orthonyx. The sequence goes on along the minus strand of JAWWEU010000158.1, from coordinate 27,844,564 downwards.
CATCAATCAATTCTGAATTATAAAAGAAATTACACTGTCACACAAATACTTCTGTATGATACAGAGGACAAAACCTGCTTTGTTTGCATTTACACATTACACTTGCAGCCCTTCATCAAAAACAACTTCTTGCCATTGCACCATTTTTGCAGAAACCAGAAGCTCTCACTATCAGTGGCCTTGTACATTTTGTAAGCAATTTCAAGATTTTTCCTGCTTTGTTTTTTTAATTTTTCTGGGATGGAGTGGTGTGGTGTTAATTCCTCATACATGTCAATTTACTTTTAAGTTTCTTTCTTGTAAAAATAAATTTCAACTGCATAATCAGAATGCTGTGGCCTTCTTCTTTTAGCCAAGCATCCCTTAAGCAGTAGGTCTCTTCTCAAGCCTTCAAGCTTATTTCTAAAAATCTTTTTCCCCTGCCAGGCTGAGAGTAGATATACACAGCTACTGTATTTAACCAGAGCTACAATATTGATCTGACTTTTAACAGGTTGTAATCAAAGAAATAAATATTTCCTCAAGAAAACTGGCAAAATCTCTGTCAAAAACTGAGACCTTTTCTAGTATGCTTACATATATTCAGAAGTATTAAATTGTAATTATATCACAACCTAGCCTTAAATTTGAAATATTGGCTCCACTTACTAGTGGAACAGCATTTTATGAATAACATTTCAAATTTTAAAAAAGGAAATACAGCTACTAGTTAAGAGTCTGAAATTAAACACCAGAATTCAGGACTTAAGAAAAATAAACTATCCTTAAATTCTGTTGTTCCACCACAGGAAAGTGAATACATGGAAACCACATTAAAAGTACATACACAAATCCCACACTTCTATACACAACCTTTCAGGATCTCTGAAAGGAACTTCCCTTTCAAACTAAAGAGAAGAAACATACCGCCAAAGTGCCTAGGCAGTGACTCGCCCTATATAAGTGACTCTCCTGATCTGTGACAGCACATTACACAATCTCACTCAAGGACTGGGACACAACTCCTGGGTACACAAAAATCAATGTGAGCCACCTAAGCCATACTGTGCTGGATGATGACTCTGAGAACAATAAGGAAAAGAGTATCTCACACATATCTGCAAAGAGCATTTCTTGTCACAGGGATCGCTGCAGCTGGCATTCCTGGAGAAAGTGAGTACTTTTCCATCAGGAAAGTGCACATAGCAGGAATGCAGTATTAATATTGAATGCACTCCTACTTAATTTCCATAGCAACCAATGAATGATAGTCATGACATCAGCAATTCTCGGACATAAGATGTTCTGTAAGAGATTTAATCATTATACCAGAAATTAACCACCAATGCTTTTACAGAAAGCTAAAATCCTTATGGGCAGAATCCACATGCAAAGTAACATAACATAAAAGCTCTAATCCAAATAAAATACTTTCAGGGGCTGTTGGAGAAGCTTTTTAATGCAAACATTATTAAATAGAAGCATTGCTTATATTAACATTTTTAGGGGGGAAAATATGAGATGCTGGTACAGCAAATTAAACAAAAACCAAAAAGCTTTCACTCTTCACCTCTGATTTTTATGTTCTCTTTTGCTGATGGTGGTTTTTGGTATCAATTTCAAGTCAAACAGAAAGCAAGGAATAAGTTAAACTGTCATATAGAAAAACATCCTAATTTGAAAAGTCCTTGAGAAACTTTATTATTTTTCAACATTTTAAACTTCTTCCAATTTCATCTAAAAATTAACAACTCCAGTTACCATATCAAGTGGTTTTGGTGAAGCTGTCCATCCTACTGTCTTCCCCAAATTTTTTGCTATTAAAATAGCTCCTATAAAACATCAAGGGCTGATGTATCAGGTCAGAAACATTGCTGGTGAGAAATAAATCTACCATCTGTGTTCTAGTACAAGAAATACTGCCCTCATCTTCTTTCTTTGTTTTCATTTCTTTCACAAATACTCACTGACTCAGTTTGCAAAATTTCAAAGTTCAACAACAATAACTGGTAAAAAGAAAAACCTTCACTAGAGCTCCTTCTACCTCAACAAGTCACTCATGCCAGTTTTGTTTGTTCAAGTCTGGTAATATGCTATTACAGTTTCTCTTTGAAACAGACTCAGCTACACAAATAATTGGTGTTCCCTCTGTATCAGCAGATGTTCACATGCGCTGTTTTATTTACAATAACAGATTGCATTTAAAACTAGACTGATGCAGGAAATGAGCTTACTTGCAGTCTTGTCCAAGGTGTCCTGTGCTAGGAAACTTGTTGCCATAGAGAGAAGCACATCAGCATTCCTTGGTATTTTTCCTAGAAGCAGCAACATTCCTCTTTCTTCCTCTGTGTAACTTCTGGGGTATTATTTGCAACAGTAAGACTGACTACTTGACATCCGTGTAGATATGCTTCTGGGACTGGCATTCCTCAAGAATTAAAGCCTGAGCTCCAAAGTGTCACAACCAAATGCTGCCTTGCAACTAGACATAAGCTTAAATCCAGAAACCCTGGATACGTCTTAAAGCTGAGCTACTTTTCCACTGACTTCTGTAAGATTTACATTCCAATGTTCAATACTTTATTTCCCTCCTCTCACACCCATGCTCCTGCTTTTTAAATTTATCAATTGAAACAGATGTTTGCTTAGACAAAGCTGCAGAAGTGCAGACAACAGAAACTCTATGATTAAGCATCAACACAGTTTAATTTTGCCTAGTCAAAGCTATACGTTAGTTAGGATGCTACGCATATCACCAGAAATCAAAATGTTTCATCAAGCTGTTAAAGCCCCCAAAACAGGTGCTGTAGCAGCCTAAGACTGCTAAATGTCTCTGAATAGTGTGGGTCAAAAGAATCTAAAGCAGTTTCTATACCAGCAGTTCTCCATGTTTTTCACTTCACACCGACCTAAGAGCCACACTGTGCATTTCCCTTACTGGTTCTCATTTATCATTATGAGCAGAAACAACACTGAAGGAATAAGAAACATTTCCAGTTAGGAATATTGAAGATGTAGCAAGGTAGCAAAGTTCAATACAGCTTATGCAGATGCTACATTCTTCATATTCCTACACATCCCTAAAACAAGGCAGAGATGGAACTCAGGAGGTTATGTAGGATAGCACATGCCTCAGGGCAGGATCTGCTTCCACATCTACATCAGAGAAGTCAGGCTTGAAGTATTCTGACATTTCAGTAACTGAAGAACAATAGGCTAGACCATCTATTCTGTAGTATATATGCCTCACTGCCAGAAAGGGAGGTTGTTTTGCTGAGTTGTTATTGCTAATGCCTATCCTAAATTTCCCTCGTCCCTTCCCAGCTTCACATATGTCCTGTCAGACTTTGGTTTTCCATTGTTTGCTCTGATGTGCAATTCCTACTTTTCCAGGAATTCAACACTATTAAATGAATTTCAAACTTTCTTTAAAAAAAAGAAAAGGAAAAAAAAAAAGAAAATCAAGTGTTGATAGTATAAAGTTCTACACACACTGCAGAGGTGCAGAATGTACCTTTTCTTCAGGTCCTGCAAAAAAGTCAGTTTCCACGTCTCACACTAGAGATCCCCTAATTTTAAAGAACATAATTAAAAAGTATAACCCAATGAAAACTTTTTGATTTCCAGCACCTAAATGACATTTTAAATAAGTATTTCTACAAGGACATTCAAACCATTTTTATGGCTCTAAACATTAATTGTCATTTTTAAAACAACTTGAAGCTTGGTCAAAGACAGGAGGTTTTTAAAACTGATCTAGAAGTTTCATTTAAAACTTTTTGTTTGCAAGCTTTTCAAACAAAATTAAGAGTTGGACACAAGAGTGAAAAGTTTAAAGCTTAGGGACTGCATTACTTTCCTTTTAATTGTGAAAAAAATGCATAGGAATATATTGGAAACAAGTGTCATAACCTTCCATTACAGCCATCATTGTTTCATAATTACCTGTCTTCAAGCCTTTTTCCTGTGATGTTACATGCTGCAGGATTTTTTAAATGTACCATTGCTTGCTGTGGGTTAGCTTTCAACAGGAATGGCTATTGTTCATTGCTAACACCAGTTCTTGCCTCCAGAGGCAGGGATTTCTAGTGTTTAATGCACAAGGCTGTGCAACATTTCAGAAATCAGAAGATCTGCCACATTAACTTCTTAAAAATACTTAACATAGTTTCCAAAGACTATTCAAGTATCTCAAGCTTTCACAGTCAAAAATATCACATGCGTAACTAAAAGGCACTTCAGCATCAAAATGCTGGTAAACCCTTTCACAGTTACTATTACTTCAAAGCAGAAGTGTACTTAAAGCACAAAACAAAAGCCACAGCTACCTGTGCTGGTACCAGTCTTTCTGACCTGGGGAAAAAGAATGGCATGCAAGCTGTATTTATAAACTTATTATAAATAAGAGGTTATTTTTAATGTGAGATTTATTAATTTGACATTAAGCAATTAAATCCAATATGCAAATTCCAAAACTACAGAGGACAATTGGGAAGCTACGAGTGGTGTGAGAGCCCAAAGAGAAGTGTCAGAAATGGCCTATCTGCTACTGATTGTGGTTTCAGCAGGGCTATGTATGGCTTAATGACATAACACACTGCTGGGTCATCACAGGGACCTCAGGGATGAGAACTGACACAGATCCCAGAAAGGATACTCACAGCGCTAAGTGCCAGTTATTCCCTTTCTTTCTGTCTCTGCTTGAATACAGAGCAACACAGTGTCTTACAAAGATCTCCCACCAAAGCAAGGCCTAGACAGAAAACAGTTGAAGAGTATTTACTCTGAAAAGTCAAAGTACAACTGTATCCACACAGTTTTATTTGTCAACACTAACACAGAAATCAGGGTCGGATGGAAAGGCTAACTTGAATGATAACAGGTACTCTGCAGTAAAGCCTAGACTTCAGAGATAGAAATGTGGATTGCTACTCTTTCAGATAGACTTTTTTCACTGATATCTCTAGTCGTCCAGTTGGAATACATGGAATAAAAAAATGCAAGTAAACTTGCAGGCTATGGGCAGCAGTAGTTTTAGAAGTCTTAAGGTCAAAAGAGTCTGACCACCAAAAACACGAAGATGACAGAACAAAACTGTCCAAGGTTATTGGACAAAATTATCCAAGATACACACAACTGTTGTGTCTTCTAGAATCACAGCAATCAGCTGTTAATATTCTATTTAACATGTCCAGTTGGTTAGAACCACCAAGAACTTGCAAATGTTTGGTTTGTTTAGTTCTGTTAGGTAGAAGGAAATGATCTAATTTTTCTGATATAAATGTCACAGGCCAGTTATTCTAAAGTGCATTCATATAAAAGAAAACCACTTACCCGGAGGGACACTTGAAAAGGCATTTCAGACAAAAGAAGCCCTAGTGTCAAATATTTTAGTCATTATAACATGGAACAGCTGCATGCTCTCAGTGAGGTAGTGTCTGGAGCAAGAAAGCAAATTTGAAAATGTGTATGTCAGTGAACTTCATTTTTTGTAATCATATATAAAATTATGTATAAATAAATTACAGTGCTGATAAGCACAGCTGTAATGTCTGTTAGAATAAACTACTTCTGAATAGTTTGAAATACAATGTCTTCATCTAAGGCCCCGATGCATTGCATGTGTCTGGCACAGTTTTCCTCTCAGAGGAAGGATTCACTACTGGAACATGGTATTTACTTTTCAGTTTGTTAGGACAGTGGAAAAGAATTTGCTCCTGAAAACACACTTCTGCACAGACTTTTTCCAGTAGATGTACCACTGCCACCTTTAATAACAGGGTAACTCTTGTTGTACATCTATAAAAGCTGCAATATATCATGCTTCCACACCAAAGTTAGGAGAGCAACACCATTTAGGTCCCCAATGGAATAGCAAAAGTCTGCAAGTCACACTTTTGTAAACATGAGTTTAACATCTTTTTCATATCTTTTCTGACAGACAGGCACCTGTCTCTGCTGACGCAGTGGAGTGCAAAAAACACATTCAGTCATACACTCCAGCATCCTTGCTCTCCTTTCAAGGTGGATTCAAAGCCGTTTACACAGAAGAACATTACAAGAAACTCAGTAGCCATTCCACGGCCCTATTTTGAATGTGTCAGAAGAAGGCGATCCATAGATGTATCAGATTTTCTCAAAATCCAACAGCACACAGGATTTTAACAATAAGGATCAGCTGTGGACATAGCACAGTAGACCTTCAAGAATCATGCCAACACAGAAAATCTTTCAATAACATTAAATCTACTTGCAGTACAGCATCCTCAAAGCACAACGAATAAGCAGCTACTGGAGTCCCTGTCCAACACTAACGGAGTGAAGCCTGGAGGCAGGATGAAATCCTATTTGCCACATGACTTTCAAAGTGCTTCCACATGTTCTGTACTATCTAAAAAAGGATAAATCTGTGCTAGCACTCTACAAACACCCCAGCTCTGGGCAAAATAAAAATGCCCAAAGGCAAGAAGTTAAAAACCAAAGTTAAGAGACTGACATATCTTGATCTTTTTCTTTTACAAGAGAAACTGAGAGTAAATTTTCCCTGAGCATTTGCACTAGTCTCTTTGAAAAAGAAAATAAAAAAGAGTATTAGTATTACCTAAATAAAATAGCAAACCTTAGGAGAAACAAGGGCCACGACATGGCTGCTACTACATTAGTTTCATGTATTTAACTTTCAAACAGAAAACCATACAGACAGCTGCAGTAATATTGTTAACAATTCTCAGGACTCCACTAAGTACAGGTAAAATCTTCACAATTCCTGGGAAAGCCAGACTCTGGTCTTGCCACCCAGTTATGCTTTGAGCTCCAAGAAACTACAGATGAAGACTTTTAGAGAGTGGGCAAGGCAGTTCATAATGAATAAGGACAGACTAATCCTCCCGAAACATATTAAACTGCGGTTGAGCAGCTACACTACGGGCAACAGCCCACTCTAGAATTCCCACTGAGGAAGTTGAAGAAAATGAAGGCATTTTCACCATCTTTCAGACTTGAATGCATTCCCATTCATAACTAATTTTCCCAAAATATCTCAGTTTATCCTGCTCCACTCAGGGGCATCAGGAAGAAAAGTCATCCCATCAGACATTTAAGGACACAGGAGACCACATACTTTTCCTGGAATGTATGAATTTTCAAAAAACACCCAAGAACAGCGTAACAGGATACTCTCCTTCAATAGCACAAAGTTCTATTCTTTCTGTGAGCAAAACATAGTACCACCCACCGAACTGATGACTCTACATCTGGTTTATCTCATTCGCTCACAATGGCATACTTCCTGTCTCTATCTACTAAACACCAGCAACATCCACTTTGCATCTCAAGACTAATAAAAATTTCCACTTTGTCCATCTCATGGTACAGTATTTTGAACAACAAACTCTAATGAAATAGGATCAAAACGCCTCTTAATATCAAATTGTTCTGAATTTAAGTTTCAACTAATTGCAAATTCTTTAAATATTAATATTTTACCATTCTGACCAAATCAAGTAAGGTATGTAGAGATGCATTTACCTTAGAGCATTTTTTCCAAAGAACAAATTAAATTAATTCAGTGAATTTCAATTAGAAGTGGACTAATAAGTGAAACTAAGTCACATTATGGTGTCAGGATGCAAAGATCCATCCATTTCTATGCCTTTTCAGCACAGAATAGCCCAAAACCTTTTCTAGACTTTGGGTACATGTGCCCAGAATAGATGAATGCTTCATTTAAATACAGGAAGCATGTGTCATTAGAAGTGCAAGTCCTGACCTAGAGTTTAAAAAAAAGTCAGTCTCTAAACAGTGAGTAGTGGTTCACACCCTTTGTGTTCAGTACAGGATTGAAAAAGTTTGAATAAAACTTAATTCCTAGAAATTGAGCACTTTGCTTTTCACTCCATGTAATGCCTAAATTATGAAAAAATAACCATCCTCAAACTTAGAAGTCTAATCTCTCCTAGACAGTGTTAAACCTCAATCTAAGTTTGAGCTGCCACAGACCAGTTACTTACAAAGCTTTGGCAAACACCATCTCTGTTTAGTACTGAATTACAGTTCCTACCTTTTAGCAGAAAAATAACACAAGACAAAGACAAATAAGCAAGCAATCACAATGAACTAGAAATGTTGTATACAGTTGAGTATATGTAAAAGCACACATTAGCAACCATAGTAAAGTAGGGCATCAATCTAGTGTGAAAGTTACTTCAAACTTACTATATACCTGCAGAAACCCACAGCTTCACAAAAATATGAAACAGTCAGGTTCAGGAGTTCCACCTAGCAACATCACGCGTTTACTGTCAGACAAAATTACTTTAAGCATAATATGGATAAAAACTAATAAAAGGTCCTTAGGCATCAGAACCATAGACTGTGTTCCCTGTACACAGATATTTAACCCGTTAGCTTTCCCCAAGTGTCACCTGCTTTCAGTCTGATCTAGTATCAGTGTACCTTTCGGAGGAAAGTTTTTGATTACAAGGGTTAAATTTTATATTCATTTTTATTATGGTATTTCTTAAGTATTAATATCAAATATTCTAAAATATTAAAATATTGTTTCTTTTAAAAGGGGGAAGGAGAATTGGACACAGAAAAGAAAATACCTTATTTATAATACTCTGATAATCTGGAACGAGTTATCAGAATTTAAAAAGTTAATTTTGGTTTCAAATGCACGAACAGTCTGTAAAACACACACACAAAATCGCAGAACAGAAGACATTCTTAGAAGTTAGCAAGTGCTTCTAAACTCATGCACTGGTCAAAACCCCAGGTGTTACTTAACAATGTTTTCAATTATCAAGAGAGAGGAAGAATTGCCTTCCAATCACAACCCACCACATACCTTGCAAGTCAAATTGTAACTGCAACTACACTTCCAACGTATAGAACTGAGTACCTTTTCATGCAGTCCAAGAGGTCTATCATTTCTGTTCTTTCAAAAAAAAGGAAGACAAACATTGCGCTACTCCTCTGCCTAGCAACATTATTTATTTCAACTAGATAATAATGTAGGATATCTCACACTGATTTTCCAAGGCATTTGTTATGTGAGTCACCTGGTCTTAAGAAAAAAAACACATCCTTTCAATGAGAGCTGACTGTAAAATCGCTCAGTGTGTAATGAACCATGCCACTGGTATATGCTTTCCAGAAAAACCCCAAATAATAACTCATGCCAAGAGTACCTCATGGATATCCAAAAGAAAGGCAGAAACTCTTACCTTAACAGGAAAGCTACACTTGCCAGTACGAACACCTTCTTCATCAGTCTGCCACTGATGAGGCCTGCTGGCCTCTGGGACATAGACATCTTTCTTTCTCCTAAAGCTCTGCCGTAATTTGTTCATTTCTCAGGTTTTCACGTCCTAGAAGAAGAAAAAAAGAATACTGCCAATAGGCACCAAAAACACATTTAGTCACTTCAGGTCAGCCACTATCATGACCAGTGTCCCTGTAAAAAATATGACCTATTGCAAAGATGAATGGAAGTACCTGTGAGAGGAAAATATTTCGGACATAGGTTCAGAGAAAAGACAGATATTCACTTGAAAGGGGAAAACACAAATCCACATTGTCTGTTTAATATCTTTCCACAGCAGCTGAAGCATTAGACCCAGGAATAAATATTACTCTGAGCATAAGGTTACCTAAAATAGCTGAAGGAGAAGCTCTGAAGACTGATGCGCGTCAAATCCTGCGTCCCTAAATTTAAACACCTACCCAAAGCAACCAAGCAGCACACCAGCAGCACAAGCTTCCAAGGCACTCATACAAGGCAAGGATTCATAGCTCTAAAACTGCTCCTAAATGAGGTGCTTGTGCCGTTCTTTAAGTATGAGAGAGAGTTTCACACTTTTAGTGAGTGGAACACTCCAGCCCTTGCTTAGTCTACTGGTAGAAGTTCTTACGTTTAAATGAGAAATGCACTCCTTCTAAAGGGGATGATAGTTCTGTAATTACACTTCCAAAGCCTAGAATTCAAAGCTTTTTATACACTGTTCTCTTACGTGTCAATTTCTATATACAAGCCAATCTATACTTCAGACATGCTCACCTTTACTAGATTCAAACTACAATTAGTCAAGAAGCCATTGGAGAAACTACTACTAATAAAAAGACTCAAAATTCAGCTACAGAAGTAAAATCATATGGGATACAATGTGGGGAATAAAGAAAACATGCTGAAAGGCTTCTTGACATTTGCTCTTCTTTTCTGAAAAAGAAGCTTTCTTACAACCATGGCATCTCTTTTGCATAGAAAAAAAAGATGCTTCAGAATGCAAGGCAACAAAATCTTAACTGGATCATATATGATTATTTCCCATTATATTAAACTAAAGAATATAGATATTTATGGGTGTCAATAGCTGGCCTTTAAATGAAAGCTGCTTTAAAAGCAGTTTGAACACTGTTTTAAGCCTCAACAGGAACTAGTGTCTTCCAGGTAAAACTATTTTATATAAGTGAGAAAAATCAACACATTGATGTTTGCAGTATCTGACATTTAAGAAGCTTAAAATCAAAATGCAACTATCTTCTCAAAGCTGAACCAAAGTCAGAATTTAAATGCATTATAAAAAAATCACTTGCTTACCACCACAAATTCTGATCAGGCAAATTAAAAATACTAAATTCTTTTTTATCTCATGATGCACTTGTAGCCATACCAAATAACAAAAAGGTGTGGGCTTTGTTACTGGCTCCCTAAAACTTCCTTAAGCAACTGTTACTTTCTTCCTCGAGCAGTAAATCACTAAGGAAGTCAGTTCCCACCATATCTTATGGGTATGATACTGGCTCATTTCTCTATATCTTCCATCTTTCCATAACTTATTAGAAGCAATACTGTAAAATAAGTAATAATTTATAGATACCCCCATCGATAAAATCACTGCTGTATCACTAGAACCAGGATGTTAATACTTGTTGAAGTGCAAAAAAGCACAACACTTGCATACACACGTTCAGTGGCATGTGAATTCAATACTGCCTGGGTCTTGTACCACTGTGGGGCATTTTTTCAGCATATGGGATAATTCCTGAAGTATTTCTACACTAGAAAACAGCCAGACCAAACTCCACTTCTGCAGCATACACCTGCAGTTCAAGTTGTTTGATGAACATTTGAAAGCAACAAGGTGTGCCATTCCAATCAATCCAAATCTCTCTTGCACATTAAGCGGGATGCATGGCAAAGGCTATACGTGACTGTCCCGGGAAGAGAGGATGTACCTAAAACAGCCATGAGGTCTAACCAACAGTGTAAGGGCAGGGATAGGAAGTTGCTCAATGATTCTCAATCACAATTATCTAGTTATAAAGAAGTGTTAACTTCATTCCTTCATAGCTGCAAAATGCCTGATATAACTCACAACACAAAATACTTTCCTGAATTTACTCTGGGCAGATTCAGAGATTAGAACATATGTGCAAGAAAAACCATGCACATTTCTTACCACTGAACAAGCTGAAGCAGCAGCTCTGTCCTGCTTTCAGCTGGGACAGAGTTAATTTTCTTCCTCATAGCAGGTACAGTGCTGTGTTTTGGATTTAGGCTGACACTAGGGTTGATAATACACTGATGTTTTAGTTGTTGCTAAGGAGCGTTTACACTAAATCAAGGTCTTTTCTGCTTCTCACCCCACCCTTACCACTGAATGGCCAGCGGGGCACAAAAAGTTGTGAGGGGACACAGCTGGGACAGCTGATCCAAACTTATCAGAGGGATATTCCATACCATATGGCATCATGCTTGTCATGTAAAATCGGGGGAAGAAGGAAGTGGGGACGTTTGGAGTGATGGCATTTTTCTTCCCAAGTCAGCAATACGCATGGATGGAGCTCTGCTTTCCTAGGGATGGCTGAACACCTGCCTACCCATGAGAAGCAGTGAATTAATTCTTTTTTACCCTTTGCTTGCCTGGGTGGCTTTTATTTTACCAGTTAAACTGTCTTTATCTCACCTTTTTCGCACTTTTGTTCTTCTGATTCTCTCCTCCATCCCACCACGGTGAATGAGTAACGAGCTGTGTAAAGCTTAGTTGCCATCTGGGGTTAAACCACAACACTCCTCTAACAAACGTTTCTTTATTTTACAAGCTAAAAGCCATTTTAAAATCTTTGAGTGTGCAAAGGCAATTCTCTAAGTTTTAAGAGGAGTTGCAAGGCTTTTATTCTCCATTAAGGCTTAGAGAGAGGCATTACAGCAGTATCAGTTACGTACCTTCGCTTTACAAACTGCAGGCAGAAGAGTCTATGCACCACTCAGAACACATCAGACATGTACTGCAGCAAATCTGTACCTGGCACCTCAGCTCACATGGACAGCCTGGCAGTGCCATAGCATTATGAACAAAACTGCTGCTCCAGCTGCTTCAGAGAGGAGCACAGAAGTCTGGCCAGTGCACAGCTCACAGTCCGGCTGCCTGACCCCGCACTCCAAGAGTGAAAAATGGGCATGGATACTTATTCTGCCAGAAGGGGCAACAGACCCTTCAACTGAGACAATTAATGCAATAAGACTAGTGTGCTGGTTTCAAAATTTTCAACGTAACTCTAGGTCTCAAAAGCTTCAGTAAACAGCAAAAGAAGAACTGAGAGGAGCACACAGCCACTGTACCACCTGTGAAAAGCTGCAGTCTAATTGTCTTATCATAACATTTGCTTATTGTGAGCATTCTGTAGGACTTCTCCCTCCTGGACACTGCTTTTGCCCGTGAGACTGGTGCCTTAACAGACATTTACTCTGACCAGAAATCTCAATCCACAGGGGAGGATGAGTATAAGAGTTCTTCAACTACACTTCCTCTGAGAAGTTGAAGTGGCATTTTGCCCAAAGTACTTCCTTTTCACTAAAAACCAAACCCATTTTCCTACATGTTCTAATTTTGAGGTCATGTTGGCAACAAGCAATTTAAAAATAGCTTATTCTATTTGATAGAAATGCTGACAAATAGCAAAATTAATTTCTGGTCAGGCAGCCAGCAAGCTCTCTCCCATGGCCACACTTGGGTTTTTGGAAATGTGAAGACTTATGAGTAAGGTGCAAAACAGTTTTTCCTACAAACACCTGATTTGCTGATAACATGCATGTCTGCCCCGTATAACTAGAACTGTCATCTGAAACGAAACTGTTAAGTAGAATAATTTACAGAGGCTGAGTAATTGAGGATTCAGGAGAGAAGTACAAGAATTGCTACAATTAAGTGCTGAAATTTTTACTAATTTTGTCTGGAGCTCAAAATCCCTGTGCAGGAGCTCCACAGAAAGACAAAGGAGCATTTTCTACCTGAATTCTTTGCCGTGCACTCCACATTTCCATACAAGTATAGCATGCTTGCCAACACAACAGACATCAGTCTAGGCAGTAACAAGCTATCAGGATATTTTCTACTAAACTGGCCGCATCACTGATACTTTTCAAAGTTCTATACTCTATTTTGGGATTATGCAAAATGAAAGTTATCTGTCTCTGATATTTTTATACTTAGAAACTTGGTTTTCTCCTGTGATTAAAAGTATTTTAAAATCACCCAAGAAGAAACAAACGAAACCACAAAAACCACTATTTCCTTTTCACACCCAGCTTGGGTCCAGAGAAAGAGAGGACAACAGAGAAACAGTATTTGAAGATAAACCTGGTGAGAAGTCAAGACAGTGAACTCAAAACCTAATTAAATCACAAAACAACATTACATCACAGACAAACTGCTAACAAAGGTTGAAAGCACTGAGATCTTCTGGAGAAAAGAGGAAACAGAGACACTTTGGGTCCTGGTACATTTCAGGGTTATCTCTAACACGCGGGCTTACTGCAGAACAGCTATCTGAATGGTTATGCCCACTGGAGGAAAAAAAAAAAAAACAAACCAAAACAAAACCCAGCAAAACAAAACCACCTACACAACTTGAATACTTCCCCCACTTCTGCAAACCAAGAGATTACAACATAAGACCGAACATTAGACTGATTCCCAAAGCATCTACAAAAGGCATCAAAAAGACAAGTGAGTTTTAAAATTTCTGTTGCCGTTTACTTTTTATGCAAATTGTTATATTTTGGAAACAGAGTTCTGAAGCCAGTTTAAGGAGAGCTTTAGCACCACTATTCTTTTGACCACCAGCAAAGTGACCATTAAACCCCTATCAATCCACTGACAGCTCAGGGGCAGAGTTGTCAGAAACAGAGACTTGGCTTCACTGCCTTGTGCATCATCAGGTTATGGCTGCAGAACAAATTACTGCAAGATAAACCAGCATGTTAATTCATGTCTGTTAGCTGCTCTGCTGTACAATTGTGTTCACTTTTTTTTACCCTTCAGTGAGCACAAGCCAGCAATTTACCCTTCAGTGAGAGATGGGTAAACTTTCATATTAACCGAAGTTAGGTCAGGTGGAAGCTGCTGATCATGCAGATTTGGAGCTCAGCTTGCCTTGCAACAGTTTGCCCACATTCCCCCTTACCTTTAGGTTAGCATACTGTTCATTTACATTTTGCATAAATGTTTCTTGTATAGCAGTTGCTCCTACAGGGGGATCCAAACTACAGAATCTGCAGGGCAGAAGGACAATAGGGGTACCCGAATTGCATTCACAAATTTAACTGGTTAGATTTTAAGTTAGGTGTACTACATGTTTCAGGCTAAGCAACACTTACAGTTTCAAGGACAAGAAAACAGCAGAAACCCATGTTTTCATGTTTCTTCTGAACTCTAGCCTTCACAAAGGTTATTTAATCTGCATTCAATTATCTGTTATCTTTTCTGTTTGCAATGGAAAAGGATAAAAACTGGTATTTAGTCTTCAGCCAGTTTTTGAAAAAACATTCAGAGGGTTTGGGATTAACATTCTGTTTTCTTTCAGAATCATACTGTTTCCTATTTACTTTACCAATCGAGAAAAAAAGAAAGTCACGAGTCAAATAAGAGCAAAGTACCCTCTGCAGCCTGCAACAAATAGAGAGTACCCTAGGGCAGGAGGGAACACCCCCCAGACACACACACCCACGGGTGCCATCCTCCTGATTTATAATACAAAGTCCTCTTGCAAGACTGAACCACCAGCAGTAGTATTGACACTTGAATAAAATTCCTAGAAGCATGCATTTCAAACAGCAGGGAAATACAGTTTTTAGAACAATGTGTTACAGGGATCATTCTAGAATTTACAAACCTTCACATAAAACTAATTCAATTAACATGTTACTATCAGATTAACTAATTTAAAATTTAAAAAAAAAAAAGTAGTCTCACTCACATCTCTCTTGCCTGCTGGCCACACACAGGTGAGGTGTAAGTATGAGCACAATTATGAGCTCCTATGTGCTCTTCTCCAGTGAAATGAACCTAATATTGCTGAAGGACCAAACCAAAAAAAAAGCCTGAAACCCAGAGCAAAAGGATCATCCACCTCTAATGTGTTTTTTGCCTAAGAAATACCAGGCATTTCTTGACATCAAAGCTTCGGAATCAGGATGCATTTTTCCTGGCAAAGCTACCTGATACTTCAGATTTAGTAAGAGATGCAAATTACCTTAATCTCATTGAAAAAAATGTGTTTACCTAACCTCCTCTACTAGGAAAACACTCCAGAAACATTCCTCTGCATGGCTGTGAAGATCTGTATCCTGAGAAAACTCAGTGGCTCTGAGCTCTTCTGCGAGTATAACCTGGTCACACCTGCCCAAAGGCTAATGGTTAACAGCTATCTTTTGAGCATTACCAAAATCTAATTACAAAATCCACAAGGGTCTGCACCAGGAAATGCAAACAGCCCACACTTCTGTATTCCAGAAGAGTATTCCAAATTGCTTTTCCCTATAAAACTCAGTTCACCGCTGATACTTCAGAATTATTGTAAATCTTGGCTATGACCAGACACTAGGACATCAGCAAGGAAATATGCTTGTTTTGGGTCATTTTCTGGGGATGATATTTGGTTTTGTCAGGTTCACCCGCAGAACAAGCACAAATAGAAAGAAGCAGTTCAAAACATTTAGATCTATTTTGCTTTCTAATGTACAGTTTGAATCCCTAAATTTAAGATGACAATGCAGGAACATTTTATTTACAAAAAAAGAGGGGAGCTAGGAAAGCAGGTTGATTTGCTGCCAAGGTAAATAGTCTGTCCCTGTCTATTATGAAGATGCCAGAATGAAGTTTTATTTCTCTGAAAAATCCTTATTAAGCATTGCTGCTAAACAAATGGCCTCCCCTCCTCTCCCACTTACACAGTACAAAAACATGTACTGTCCTATCTCTCCAAGCCTACTGCAAAGGTTAGCCAAAACTTGCTGCAATTGCCCTGCAACAGATTCTCTGCAATTATTCACGAGCACAAGAACACAGAGTACCCTTATCTTCTAAGGAAGAAAAGGTCACTCCATGTGTCAGATTTTGAATGTAGAACTTTGAGCCTTTTTGTAAGTTTAGATCCCATAAAATCTAATTAAATCCAGCACTGTCACACTGAAGCAAATGAAGGCATGTAACCATATGAGCATGCTCACTAAAACGTTAACAGCCCTGCTTTCGCAATACAGTATGACTAACCACATTATTCACCACATGGCTTTCCAACCCATTTACCCTTTCATTACCCAACTAAGATCCAATAATACAACACTATAAATAAAGTATTCTAAGACACCAAAATAAGGCATAAAGGTGAAGCATTTCTTCATCTGTTGAGCCAATATTTTGTTGTTGTTGTTATTATTATTATTATTTAGAGTTCAAATTGAGGGGATTTTCCTTTTGGAGATAAACAAAGTATCAGATACATAATTAAACGAAGAACAAACATACCAGATGTAGAAAGCTCACCTTCTGGCAGTGAAAGTAATATACAGATACTTTGAAAATACAGCAGAAATGACAACCTTAAAGTATTTATATAAAACCAAAGAGGTCAGAGCTGTGACAATGATGTCTCTGACAGCATTCTTATAAATCATAATGCATTGTCATCTCAAGCTGTGAAATACTAACCATCCTCTCAAATCCATCACATCTCTTGCTGTCTCATACCTGAGCTAAGGTACCATGTGAGAACTCCACAGCTGTTTCCAGAGCACTTGACAATTCTGTTTGTACCATGGATGAAGGTAGAAGAAGGGGAAAAAAACAATGTTATGACAGCAACCTCTTACTGGCAAAAGCCAGAATTAAACAAAAATTGCAGACAGCTTATGAAATATCAGGAAATGAAATAATGAGCTGTACTGCAATACAATCAAGAATTGTGTGGCTAAAACATTCAGCTACCAGAGGCCCTGACTTAAAGCTTAGAATTCTATAAAACACATCAGACTTTTCAAACATAAATAGCCCCAGACTGCATCAATTAAATACAGTAGTCAGTATTGCACAGTGTTACATAACAGAAGTATTACCACAGCAAACACTCAAGACTCCTAAATGGTCACAAAAATATACGTTCGATCATTGCAAGGCAGAAGTTATTCCTAAAGATATGTAATGCTCTTTCCAGCAGTTGTAAGAGAAATAATTTGCCCCTGACAAACCTATGAAGTTCAGCAAACAAAAGAAAGCAAGCCTCATTATCTCCATCAATAACTATTTTAAAGCAAATGCCCCAATTCATCGGACATCACAGCAACTGCAAACTCTGACCAAGGTCCTACACAATATGCTAAGAGGTTTAAGTGCAGAGATATAAGATAGTAATCTCCTTGTTTTGTTCACTCTAAAAATACCCTGCAAACTGTCAGTCACCAGTGTAAAGCAGGTCTCCTAAACACTTGTGATACAAAGTGAATTGATTATCTATAATAACTGAAAATAAGTAAATGGTTAGTAAAGAAACACTACTCGTGCCTTGTGCAAAGCAGTTCAAGTCACTCTGCTTTGCAGCTCATCTGCACACGTGAAGAATTTTAACTAACCAAGCCACATAATTTCCAAGTGAATCATTTACATTTAGGGCAGCTAAATATCAGACAACTCAACAGTTTCCAAACATGAACACCTCAGTTTAAAAGGTATCTTTACAAATACATGCTTCACTTTGAAATTAAATTAGACATTAAAGAAAGTACAAAAAGAGCAAAAAGAGCAGAAAAATCTGTCCCTTAATCACCCAAATCCAAAATCCAAGGCTTGAAGTTATTTATGCCAAACCCCTCAAAAATAAATAAATAAGGAACAAAAACCTTTTACAAGTAAAATAAGCATAGTTTATTGGTAGATCAGTCACAAACCTGATCACACTGGAGTTACTTCAGTAAGACCTATGAGTGTTTTATAACCAAATAATCACTGTTGACTAGAGGACAAGGGCAAACATCTTCTGCTTAGTAGTAGAAAAGGTAAAATATGTCAGTCAATCATAATTTTGTGCTACTGGCCTGATCATTACCTACTTAATGGGAGTTCAGAAACATACGCACACACCATATTTATGGTTCCAGGTGTTACCTGAGAGTAGAAAGAGCAGACTAAACAAGCTACAAATCCAGAGCACGCATTTCAGGAAACAACGTGCACTCTAAACCAGATTACTTGGAGAATCCATTTTCATAAGATTAAAAAATATATACTTGCATTCATACTGCAGCTTGATGCAGTGGTTCATATACGGTGTTCATGCTCAACACAAAAGTGAAAGCCAGGCATTTTGGACAACTGATCTTGCAACAGTGCTCTACACCAGCACACAGCAGGCCAGTCCACATGGCCCACATTCCAGAAACGCTTGGAACAACAAATCATAAATTTGTAACAGCTTTAGGAGAAGTCTTCAGTGGGAGTGAATAGTAGTGTTGCTAAGTATGTCAGCAAGTAGGATTCAGGTATAGAGAAACTAGGTAAATCCACACAAGGAGTAGCATGCTGAGATACAAACTAGGGAGTTACAAAGGGCTCTCCACCAGAAACTGTGAGTTTTATTTTCTTCATTCATACTCAACAGCAAATAGTTCAGTAACGGCTTATAGGTGACACAAAATGTTCTGGAGTAGATTAATTAAATTAAACTGATTTGAGAGATATAAGATCATCTCACAAGAAGATATTATTCTGTAATAAGAAGGAGGATAAGAAAAACACTCTAATTATAAAAAATTAATATGAATTCAGCTATTACCACTGTTTAGGAAAGATCAAAACTCATATGTTTAGTTCTCTAAAAATTTAATTGTCTAATAACCAAACAGTAGTAAGAATTATTATTAAAGGAGCAGAGCAAAACCAGCAAGATCACCACAGAAACCAGACTGCATTCAGCTTCAATACCACACAGCTCTTGTAGTTAACACACCCTTCGTGAAATGACACTGAAAGGTACAGGAAGGTAACAAGGATAATGAGGATAACAAGGACTACATCAGCAGCTTCTGTTCAAGGACAGATTAGATACATCAAAAGTCTTCACCTCAGAAAAGCAATTTGCTAGTGGAGAAAGATACAAAAACTATAGTATCACAAGTGTTAGAAAAGGAAAAGGGAATGATGATTTTCCAGTTCTTATGTTGTAGAAACTGCAGAAAAACGATAGAACATCTCTTGCAGTCCAGGTTTTGATAAAAGAGTATTTCATGACACAGAATTAACTTGCACAATTCCCAGCTCTGGAAAAATTTACAAACTGAAAACAGAAAGGCATCAAAAAAAACCCCTACCCAGCAGAGTTATTTGATCAAAACTTCCAATGGCTACAGTGGAGGTGCAGCCTTCCATTCAAGAAATCACCCAGTCCAATCTGACCAGCTGGGAAGTCTTACTTCACGTCTGCCTTCTATTCTTCCTAGGAATCCAACACTGACTGTATCAGAGGGAATTGCTGTGCCATGGAGCCTTTGTTACGAACCAGCACAACTCACAAGCTGGTTTCCCTTCACGGCCAATTGAGCTGGCCAAACCCCCGTGTTACAGCTGTCACAGCACCACAGCAGAGCTGTTCGCTCACAACTACCCCAGGACCACCAAGAGCAGGTGGTAAGGATCTCCCTTTCCCAAACCCACAGATGCAGAAGTTTCTATAGCTCGAGACATTTAAATGAAATTAATTTGTATATTCCAGATAGCTCGCAAAATCTGAATTACTATGGCAACAAGCCATGGGTGCAGTAGTCAATCTCAATTACAAAATGAAAGTTAGCCTAAAAACTGCCACAAAGTTTGTCATTCAGAGGATGACAGATGACTCCTTGTTACACCATTACTGCAGTGGGCCCAAGCACTGCAGTCAGTCACTGCCTGGCAGCTGTTACATGGCAGTTCAAGGCACTTCAATCACTCCCATCTTCCAACAGTTAGATAAATATAATTAAGGCCCTTTCATCCGTGCATTTTCCTCTGCTTGTTCACGCTAAATCAACGACACTTTTGACTGCAGCTAATGCAGAGGGGGAGGGTGAGTGTCACAAAAAGCATTTTTAATATTAATTTATAACTCAAAGTGAAATTGTGAAGGCTTTGCAACAAGCTTTTGTGAAAAATGGCATATTTTGATAATAAAAATGAGCCTAGAGAAAAGATGCAGTAACTTTTTCTCGCTGTCAGAATATGGGAAAATTATTTGATCATCCCTTATTAAACTTAACAACACAAGTTCACTTTCACATGAGATGGGCAGAACCTTCTTAGAGAACTCACTCTGGTGTCCAGCAAGGCAACTGTGGTTGACTTGTAAGAACATAAATTTTTCTTCACACAAATCTTATTTATGATATTAAGAACTAATATTGACATTTGTATGCTTGTCCAGTGAACGTTTTGAGTTGTTCCATAACTCTTTTCTCATAATAACTTTTCACAAAACATTACAAGGAACTAGCAGGATTATTTCCCAAATCCATTTACCACAAATGTAATCAAATCAGAAACTAGCTTTAACAAAGTCAGATACAAGTTATAAATTCTTTTAAGCACACGGGATGCAATGTTTTCTGAATTCCTTAACCAGTTAGACACTGTTAAAAATATTTTGCATCCTCTCTAGAGCCTCATACAAGCCATCACCCCCAGAAGGACTCACACGACATCTAACAAATCTGTCACCACAGTCCCTATGAGAGGTGTCTAAACAGGGTATTCTAGCACAATCTCAGCTTTCTGGTACAATTTTCTATATAGACAACTAGCATTCCTTATGATTACACCACATAAAAACTCATTTTGTGTCTAATGCTTCCTGTGTCTGCTTACTCCAAATCCTTAAGATCCAAGCACAACGTCAGTGGCACACTTAATCTTTGAAAATTACATATAGCAACATGACTAAAGAAATATCTTTTATAAGCATGGACCTTAATAAAATCCTGATCTATGCAATTTTGTGCAAAAAAATTCCCCAAACCAAAGTACTGTAGAATCAGTTACCAGAACATAAAGTTCATATGACAATAGCAAGAATATGTTGACTTGGTGACTTACAGGGCCTTTTTTTGCTCTCAGGTTCTGCAGTAGTACTTTTCTTAAAAATCTTTCTCTCAAAATCCTTCTCGCTTGAAGCTATAACCTTGACTCCACGGATATACAAAAAAATATGAAGCTATGGGCTGAAAAAAAAGAAGAATGGTAAAGTCAAGTCTAATGTGGGCTATAAAAGGTTTCATCTAAGAACTTATGTCCTTTCCCCCCTGTACCTCAAAAGACAATGAATTTTTAGACTATTTCAAATGTTTCTTTTAAAAACCCCACAATCTGGAATTATTACATCATCATACCAACTTGCCACAACCCCAGTCAAGGCTGGATTTTCCTTTGTTCAAGCTGAAGCTCCTCAGACCTATGCCAAAGTCTCTTATCTTACTAATTCCACTGTTTGCATATTATCCATCAGGAGCAAGGGGAGGGGAGGAGACTCAATGGAACTGGGGAGGATTTGGGGTGGTGGATTATACCGGTAACAAAAAAAAAAAAAAAAGTGATAAAAAGGCAAATCAATCATACTGCATTTAAGGTTTTGGGGTTTTTGGAAGAACTCCAAGTCAGGATTTTAATATTGGCTCTTATAAACAGATGCATACTTCCCTCCCCACTCCCTCTTCCTATCGCTTGGCATTTAAAGCCTTTTGCTTGTAAGGATAGTAATGTTGGTCTTTATGGAGGTAGTAGATAGGAATTTAACTACTATTGCTACTAAATCTCACAGGCACTGTTTTTTTAAACACTGATAGCAATCTCTCAGACATTTCCTTTCACAGAAGTTACCAGGTTTCATGATGATCACTAAAATTAGTAACACATTATTGCTGATCAGCAGTAATTCATTATGAATCCATAATTACATGCTCAGTGAGAAATATCACATAAAGCTTGAGACATCCATAAATCCAGGGGTCTCACTCCAAACTGGTTAATTATACTCCCATTAAACTCAGTGAAGAGAAAAAACAGCTCAGTTATACAAACCCACTTTCAGTATACCTAACAATCAAAATGTATTTTTTTAAATAAATAACTCCGTAGGCATCCAAAGACACAGTTTCTACCCTTTTCACATAAAATCAAATTAATAATTACAAAATTCATTCATGATAATGAAGATTTTTTTTTTAAATGAAAACATTAATAAAGAAATGGAAGCAATATGCTCAATTCTCTATCTAGTCAAAATATTTGGTCTTTCCAAGACCACAACGAGATCTTAACTCTAGCCTGTAAACAATATTTAAACCAGTTAGTCCAATATAACATTCCCGGGCAGGGGTAAAATCTCATTTCACTACTTAAAACAGACTGTTCCAAAATCATAAAACTGCTTTACCTACTAAATGCACTGCAAGCAC
Source organism: Acropternis orthonyx (assembly GCA_035583155.1). Lineage (NCBI taxonomy): Eukaryota > Metazoa > Chordata > Aves > Passeriformes > Rhinocryptidae > Acropternis > Acropternis orthonyx. Next base: position 27,821,826 of record JAWWEU010000158.1, on the reverse strand, counting down.
TCACATCAGCATTTTACCTTCTAGTCAAAATTAAATCTATGGCAACTCAGCACATAAGTCAAGTCTTTGGCTCCAAGTATAACAGATTCAGTCTTATTCTACCACCTTCCTGGTGATAAAATATTTGGATCTTAACTTTTTTCTATTAGCTTTCTCTTACCCACATGAATTCCAACTTTTAGCATACAGATTTTATTATCTCTTTCAAGATCAGCACAGACTTTCTGCTACAAAAAACAAACATGCATTAAAAGCCAGAATGAGTCTTTACATGTGTGTGTTTTCTTAACAAGTTGGACCAGATCTCAAAATCTACGGTTACAAAAAGGCCAGAACCTGCAATGCAATGCAAACAGTTTAAAATAACCCTCACATATAATAAACAACAATAATAAACAACTTCCACTGAAATTGTCTGTAAAATCTAGAAATTAAGATCAAAAGTGTACCCATACTCTTAGTGCAGGAAGATACAGAACACTTATTGGTGAGATGAAGTTTAACCAACTGCACTTTAATAGTTGACTAATCATACATTCAAAAGACAAAGCTAAGATGTGCATCTCAAAATGTTAGTGTTGCCTTTCGGGGTCCCAGTTTACCTATATGAGGAGGTGAGATTACCACCTTTTTCCATAAATGCCCACATTCACAAAACTCCTGTTTCACCATTGCTCATTAATATTTCTCCCACCTAACTGATTATAAACTACTGTGTTTATTTTAGTCCTGATCTGTAAATAAATGGTCCATTTAAGAAAAACAGCAAAAGAGCATGAAAAAGTGCCTTTTTTTTTTCCCCCCTGAAAGCAGTAACTGCTGAAGTAAGTCAGAAATAAGCCATCAATAAAGCACATTTAGGGCTGCTAAGAGCTACAGAAATATTGCACACTATGCTGCAGTTGAGTACCTATTATTAACTTTATTTAGAATAAGGGGCCAGCTTAGACATGGACAAAAAGACAAAGATACTCATTGTTCGAACAAATTCAGCTTTCGGCTTTTTTGTTACAGCTGTTTAAACTCAGGAATAAAGTCCAATATTAACATCACTCTTAACTACAGATATAAGTATGTAGTTTTCTTACTGGTATAGAAATTACCTTCCTCACTCCTGTCATGATTTTAAGCAAAGCAGGATGCTGTGTATCATACATGGGATCATGATTCCATCTCCTTCAGAAGGTTAAACATATCACACAGTTACACAGCAGGTGTTCTCCCAGAGGGAGATCAGTCTGCCCAGGAGTCAGCACAGGAGTACAGGCAGGGCTGGCAAGAACAGTGGCAATTCAGCAGCTCCAGCGCTGCCAGCAGTCCTCACCAACACACCAGTCTGACTGAATGACCTCAGCTAGGCTGGAACTGTGCCTTGATGTCTCTCACCTTTCAAAATGAAGTGTTGCTCACTACAGTAAAGCAGCTACAATGATCTACTGCAACATACAGACCTTAGGGGCAGAAAGTCCCAAAAAGTGCATTTCCCATAAGTAAGACATGCTGGAAAACCACATAGCTGCAATAATCTCTTGAACCATATACTAGCAGTCATCTTCCCAACTTTAAACTGCTTGGCAAAGGACCAAGAAAAGTCACATGGGAAATGACAAGGAAAAATTGTCTTCATTCTCATGTCCGTCAGAGCAATCAATGAAGCTTCAAGCTCAGCACAGACAGAAGTATCACCCGATGATCCTGAAACCCTGCACCCACTGGCAGCCTTTCCACACCTACAGCACAGCACACTGCTACCAGTCACTCCTCAAAAACCAGGCACAGCACAGAGCAAGTGGCAGACCAAAGTAACCAGGGCATCACTCACACAGTTTCCTCTGAATAACATACTCAGATTCTATCACTGCCATATTGTGTGTTGCGTGCCAATAGATGGCCACAGTGGCAAGCAACAAATTTCACTTGTGGAACGGATGAGCTTGACATAGAAGCAGTACAGCCAGGGACAGTAAGAAACTGTGCTGCTGCTGCCCAGGCTGACAGATGAAATAATGTTCCTTGTGTAGCCATCTCGATATGGAGAACATCACCTTACTTCCACAAAAGACAGCTGCTTCCTGTGGTGGCAACTGAGCTTAGCAGCAGAAGACAGGATGAAGAGGGACGCAGTCTAAAAACACCTGCAATGTAATAGCTGGCACCCAGCAGCAGGGCAAGCATGATAGGAACTCGGTGAAAAGCACACTGAGTATTGTGCTGCCACATTCAGACAACCATAGAAGTCATAACTGTGTTATCTTCACCAGTCACTAGTCACAGAGTAAATTGATTCAAGCAGGACCTTGAATAAACTCAATTATTCTGGCAGGTGACTGTAGCATAACTATTCCATTCATAGATCACTCTTCTTAACTATGTCCTCTGCTTTCCCTAAATTCAGAAAACTTTTAAAAAGTAAACCCTTACGGAATGCACAGATTTCCCTTATCCAATAGGCAGCATATAGGACATTGACAACGTGGATATTGCCATTTAGAATGTCGTAACATTATGTGGGAGACAACACCACCTGTCTTCACAGAGAATCAATTATACATTCCTTAATTACAATTCCTCTATGTACATTAAACTTCACCTTATTTACTACATTCACAGTAATGGAACTTATAAGCAGGGGGCGCAAATAGTGAGTTGCTGACATGGGTACTGAATTGAGGTAGAAAGTGAGCTTATTCTACTCTAGGAAAATCAGATTTCCCCAAGGAATTGGCACAATGCTTTCTTGCTAGCAAGTTCACAAGAGTGGATCTTGACCACAACTCCTGGTGGACCAAGCATCATCTTATGTCCCTTTGAGATTACCTAGGTTATACATTTCACTTGGCCAGAAAACATTAGTGCACACGGCAGAACTTAAGGAAGTCCACTCAAACTGAGCCATTCTTCCAGCAGCTTTAGCAATCTTCACTCGTGGTTAACCAATGGCAACTACTGTCTTGCAAAAATACGTGAACAAAGCACTAGCAAACCAAAGGCTGCCTACATCAGAATGGTTACTACCAGCATTTTCTAGCACTTGCTGGGTCTGAAGGACCTCGCATTACTTCTTAAAGTTCAGATTTAATTCCATGGGTTGATCGACCATTAGGTGCACTGCAATTATCTATATTACAGAGCCATCCTTCTACTCTGCTTATGGTTTGTTCTGTATCTTCGCAGCTCAAACTTCACCTCCTGAGATCACCTACACAGCAGCACCTTACCTGTAGCTTTCTGGAGCTGTACACATCACACCAAACAAACAGCTAGCATGACTAGAGGCAGTGGTCTCCTCTGGTGCTATTATTTTCAGGAAAAGGAAAGAGTTCTCAGACAAGAACTACAGAACTCCTCATCTCTCTGAAATAGGTTTCTTTAGACATTCACAGCAGTTCACTGTAGACAGAGATGCTGAAAAAGTTTCTATAAACCCTTCTCTTCTGAATACAAGCATAAATATGCAGCTTTGTCAGCACTGAGACTTGAGCAACTGGATTCCTACTCAGAGAAAGCTACATCACAGAACTTATACAAAGTAGGAGGAGAAAAACCCAAGGAGGTATTACATATGTTTCTCTGGCCAATTTAGTCTCATGACAGTAAAATTATGCAAGTGTCTACAGGCGTTTGAATCACATGCCTCAAAAAGGACTGTTGGAAGCCACAAACCACCCTTCCTCAAATTTCATACTAAGCACATTTAAGAGTCACATCAAATTGATACTTTGCAGTGGTCAGACAAATTTGATAAACTCACAAATATCACCCACAAAGATCAATCATCAATGCAATCAATGCATCAATGCAATAACATGTTCTTCAGTTATCTGCCCTCAATATTTTAAATAACTATGGCTTCTTCAATGAGATCTATCAAGCTGTAGTATCAGAACCATTTTCAAGGGCATGCCATCTTTTTTATAAAGAAGAGATGAAGTATTTTAATAAGTTTAGAGTTCTTATATTTTTTTACTGCTCCCTTACTGCCTACAAGAAAATACTCTATAAAGAAAGGGGCCACATTTGCAAAAATCAGGTTCTCCTTTTCCACCCCTATTGTGAAACCATTGGAAGTTCACCACCAGCACTATTTATATAGGGATTACATAGAAACATTTTTATAAAGTACACAGTGTCTGACTACACAAAATGACAGAATTTCCTCAGCCTTTCCAAGTCTTGAATTTGAGCAATGCCAATATTATTATGTGACAACAGTTTCCGGTACACTCATATTCACGTTGTCTATTAGAAGTTCTTTATCACAAGAAGGAGGTGCAGTCCATGCATTTTGTCTGACAGCTGCTGTGGGTTCTTCCATGTTCAGTCCCCATTTTCTTTACTGTACTTGGTCTTCTGTATTCAGGCTTAACTTGAGGCTGAGTCCTGTCCTGGTCCATCAACCTGCATTTTAGAAGCTTCTCAAGATTAAACATTACAGTCATTCTGATTAGAAGCAGACTTACTAGTATTACATGATGAAATCTCCTTAACCCTGAAATTACAGCAGAAAGAATAGAATGAAATTCAGCGTACCCAGGATTTCAAACCCCAAAGCTGACAAGCAACCACAACTGCAGAAATTTTTATTCCCGTGATTCAATATTTTAAAAATATATGCATTCAATATGTACTGTGTTTGTGAACTACACCATGCCCTTCTTATTAGTTGTATAGCTTTTCTCTCTCTCAAATCTTACAAAAAAGAACTAATGCTGAAGATGACAGAATAACTTCAAAGTCTGGAATTAAATGCTTTTGACAGCCTTTAACATGGACTTCTAAAATGCAACAAGCTGCTGTAACAAAGCCAAGATAACTGAGGTTATCTTGAATTGTCCTACAACCACACCCAGGAATGCAACGCATGCCAAAACTCAACAGTTGGTCACTGACCTAGGCACAGGAGGAATCACAATGTGCACTGAGTCAGTTTCTCACCGCTGGAATAACACATTCAAGCATTTGCTATAAATATCTAGTTCTGTAGATACAGGAGCAGATTGGAGCCATATGTAGGAGACCCAAATACTAATTACACACGGAGTAAAGTTTCAGCAATATAAAATTAAGGAATAAGAGAGAGATTCAGGAAACGGCCTACTTTAAGGCACACGGCCTGCGCATTCTGAACTCTCAAAAACTAGAGCAACCAAGAAATAAGGCTGTGGAAATAATCAAAAGTTTGGACTGCAGACAAACTCCCCTTGTACGCTACATACCAATGCATACAATTGATACTATTAAATTATTATTGAATTTCTCTTTCCTAGATACAACAAGTAAAATATGTGTGAAAAAACACATTATCTAGTAGCAAACTGCCCTGTAACACAGGACGTAAGGATGAAGACAAACCACAAGAATGTTTGGCACACTGTTAGACTAAGGAGCATCAGCATCCTCCCTGGAGGCCCCAGTTTTGTACCACAACCCAACCCTGCAGCAAGAGGCATTTCCATGTTTTCTCTCAGAGAGGGGCTGTAAGACTTGCCCTTGCTTTGCCTCATTTCTATCCTACTTCGGCAGTGAAAAGAAAACATAATATAGGTTAGCAACTTGACAACACGCTTAGAGCAAATCCATGCTTTATTAAAATGAACTTCTATAATTCCTGATCCAGTCCTAATTTCCAGAAATACTGATATTAATCTTTAATAATGCCAGTATTTTTAAAACAGTATGAGTTAAATTTGGGACATCAGTGCTGACCAGATAAGCCAATTCCATTCCTTCTTCTTAACTGATAAGGCAGAAAAATCCCAGAAGGTTTGAATGAACATGTAAATTAACTTCACAGAACATACCTAAAATCTGTCCACATGTAGGATCATATTCATAGATGAACATACATACGATCTGCTCCGGTTTTTGCAGTTAAATTGCTCTTAGTCCAACCTTTTTTTTTGTTAGTTTTTTTTTTTAGTTAGTTTTTTTGTTAATTTCAGGGGGGAGGATTGTTCTACTAAGAATATTTTTACTTCTCAAAATGTTCTCTATATTGACGTGGCTTTTCTACAAAGAAGGATTTTAAAAATTTTGTTACTGTTATAGCCCTCTTCTAGAAACCACCCTGGACTTATGAAACAATAAATATCTGAACAGAATAAAAAAAATACCTTATATTTCACAAGTCAGGACATATAAAGCAAGTTTGCAAATTTTTTTCCTAAAGGGATAGAGGGGTGGGGATGGTGCAGGACAGGGCTATTTGACACACTAATTTCCCTGATGCTGGAAAGAAGGTTAGAAAGCATTCCTAAAATAATGGATAGTCCTGAGTTCACAGTAGGTGGCTATATTTTCTGCTGGATAATAGTATTATGTTACACATAAGAACGGTTATGTTGGTAAAATTAAAATAGCTACAACATGTGAAGCTCTCAGCAGAGCCCACCTTCTGTTTGAAGGGAGACGTGGGAAGGGACGAAGGGAATTGTAATGCACCAGCAAGAGGGATGACTGAACACCTCTGCAAAACCTAAGCATTCCAGTCTGATGACCATCATGCAAAGTTAACCCGTGCTCACTCTGGTGCAAAATCAGAACCAAGTCTTCTGACTCTAATTCTCTTTAATACAATTATTTTGGGAATGGGAAAGAAAAGAAACAACAGACATAGTTATCCATAGATTATGTATGGGAGCAGGCAGTGTGTGTCAGTACTACTGACTATGGATTATGTCTCAGGTCTAAGAAGAAAGAAATTAAGGAAATAACTAAAACATGAGTAAAAAGAAATTATTGTTGGCACAGCTATTGCTAAGTGACATCTTATCTAGCTTTTATGGTGGCTAATTATTGACAGGCATCACAGAAGAAATAGATTTTGAGTAGAAGTCTGAATATTAACAGCATTATGGATCAGCTTAATGAGGGTGATGTCTAAAAGCAAATCCAAGCAAGGCTCAAATATTCAAACTAGAGAAACATTTAAATGTATCTACTAAATACAGTGTTAAACCCCCCAGAATTTATGTCATATATTTCAAATGTTCAAACTGTTCCAACATATCAGCAACTAGTAACCTTTTTTGAATGTATTGTAAGTGGTTAAAGATTCCCACTATGAACACAATTAGAAGTACTATTAAAAGATCTCACTAAAGTTAAAGGTTTACGTAAAGATGAATACAGAGAACTAGAAAAGCACTTCTACACGATGTTCTCAGTTACATCAGGATACACTTTTATAAAAGAAATAAGCTTCCTGAGGATGCCTCACAATTCATTTATAATTGTTCATAGAATCTCTCGAGTTTTAAAACTCACAAAGTCTTACAATAGAAAGATGTGGTATTCAGTTTTTAAGAAATGATGGGGAAGTTCACAAACTTAGTTCAGACAATAAACACATTACACAACTGGTCAAAGAAAGCAGAACTGACTGAGAGCCCATTCCTGTATCTAATTCAAACAGAAGTGCTAACAAATACCTCCTTTAATACTTTGAATCCAGTCCACTCACGATTTGAAAACTACAACACATTCACTTTTACCAATAGAATTAAACTGAGGGTTCCTATGGTACTTTACTTAGAGTTCAAAAATAAAAGTCTGTTGTTTTAAGGAGTCCATAGATTACTACCCACACAGACTTGGCCGGTTACACTACAGACAAATAAATCCAGATGATATAGTTCTCCAAAATACAGAGCATGTAAAGGCAAAGCTCTGCAAACCAGAGAACATAAGGCAAGAACGTGGCTGTGACACAGGCTTTGCTGGACGGGCTGTCCTTAGACACTCCCTGCAAATTTTCTGCACCACCCACGTCCCCTCACATTAGGTATACAGATGTGACACGCAACAGGAAGGGCCTGGACAGCCTTCATCCTGGGTCAGGTACACTGAAACACTTCTGGGAAACCTAAACCAAGTGGATATGGCCTCAAAAGAAAGGGTACATAACTCAGATCCGTGAGACACTGAAGTGCACACAAACCAAAGCCATCTTCAGCTGCCTGATTTTGCACAGGTTTGGAAGCATCTGCGTCAGTTCTGAGAAACCTAACTCCAAAGTAAACATTTTCTAACAGACTACTACAATCATAATACATTAGGACAAATCAATCAGAAGCAGTAGCTATATCCTGCGATAGAAACTAGGACATCACTGCCATTCATTACATTCCACCAGAAGCAGCACTGACACTGCCTATACAAAATTAAAAATATAACCTACTGAACCTTTTCTTTTTTTTTTCCCCTGCAGTTAATGTGCTCATAAAGTCTATCCTTCTGTGACAGAGAATGGAATCCAGTAGAGTTTAGTAGACAATAATACTCCTCGTCTTGGGTACAACAACTTCACCTTTCCTGCAAAGCCTGAGCAATGGCATCAGTGGGATGGGCCGCCACAGGTTTCTTGCTCTCTACAGGAGATGCCTCATTTCCCTCTGCATCTTCAAGGCATATGCAAGGCTTTGCCAGCTCCAGCTGTGCTCACTGATAACGCAAGAAAACGTGCAAAAACCAGCTGACAAGGAGCAGGGTAAAGTCCGGAGTTCCGTGTATGTAAACTGTGCAGCATGTTTAGGTCTATGAATTGAACTGAGAGTTATTCATGAATCCTGATGTCACCCCTGGCATCCCAATTTGTCTTACGAATGACAGTGCTACTTTGCTCTTTGGCATGCACCTATAAAAACAACTGTGCAGAGAGAGGATCCCAAGGTGTGCTAATGAGACAGTTACAAGCCTAGACAACAGGAAGTTTCAACCTATTCCAAAGGAACTTAATAGACGCATAGAAGCCTACCATTACACAGTTAAGTCCCAATATGTGTTTTTACAAGATTACAGCTGGAAAAATTCACCTGTCCTGAAAAGGAAAGCAGCCAAAAGGCAGAAAAGAGATTAAGGCAGCCAGGACAACATTCCCAGAATTTCTCATTTCAGCCTTGAATCAAAGAAGTCACTGGTGACTTTTATTACCCCTCAACTCCCCAAAAATATTCAGTCAATATGGTGTAAGTAAAAACTGGAGCAAATACCCAGAATAAGTATTTCTGGAAAAGTGGTCTACAAATACTTAGAAATACTTTTTTTTCCTATTTTTTTGGGTCAGAAAACATAAACTCCATTTGGTTGTAATGTCCAGGGTTGTTTGATAGTGAGATATACATCAGCCTCTGCATTTTTGTCCATTTTTCTTAATTAAACTTACTTATTCTACCATGCCAAGTACAAACTAATACTTGTACACTGGATTAAAAGCACAAAATCAGCACTCTCAATCAGAAAGTGGAAGGGAATGCGACCAACCTGAAAAGATGCGGTTTTAATCCCAATCTGAAGTACTGTAAAATTTACATAGATGGCAATTGTGGTTGCTGAGGCGGGGGAAGGGAGGGGAGGGGCACAGGGGAAAATAGTAAGTATTCTTTCATTTGAGAATCCAAAATTCTTAGTTACAGAATTGAAGTCGAGTTTGAGGCAACTGTCCAACTACTTCCCAAAGCCTGGGGCAGCAGAGGTAGTGACTTCAAGATGACATATTTATAGTACACAGAGCCCAGATACAACTACTTATTCTATAATTGAACAGCAAAACAAGACGCTGTTATGAACACAATGCCTCTGGCAATGTACCACATTCAGATGGACTCTGAAATATCTTTTAGATAACTGAACTCAAACTAATCTGGAGTTGGTATTTCCTGGCCAATGATGACTGACTCTTCTAAGCCATTATTAAGTATCAGGAAATACCCACCCCCAACATCAATCAGTATTTAAACATACACCAAAGTGTTATGTTTTGAACGCATTCACTCATAGCTATATATCCTATAGGTAAATGTGAGGGGGGAAAACAAAACCCTTTCAAGCAGCCTTAAGTAACCAAAGTACAAAATCAAGTTCTAATATTAATAACAAAATGTGAGTTAGGGCCAGATTTCCTTCCAGTTTACTTAACTTGTAAAGTTTCACTACAAGATCACACTGGGCTCTTCCAGTGTCTTATCTCACTCCCTTCATTTACACATAAAAATGCTACCAGAATTAAACTGATCCAAATCACTACTATGCTATGAATGATGGGTTAGGGAAGAGCTTGGACTAGTACTGTATGTACTTTGTACAGTGATGACACTTGTCTTGCCCAGTTCTGCTGTGCCCTTCCATCACAGCTTCCCAGCCCTGCTGCTCCAACTGATTTCAATCCTCGGCAACCCATGCAAAGAAGAGAAACCGATGAAAAGTGCCTCACTGCAAACTCCAGCCTAAAGGAGAATCCATGCCTTTTCATCTCCATTTTCTATTCCATTAAAAGCAGAGGAAAGAAAACACTTCTTAGTTAAAAACAAACAAACAAAGAAAAAGAACCAGTAAAAGACAACATCACATTTATATTCAGGAAGGCTCAGGAGTGGACAATTGTCCTCTTCATTTCTGTAGAAATGAAAATTAAAGGCCCTCAGTAGGCAAGTCACAGCTATAATCCCCTCTTCCCCATCTCCCTGAAGGTACTAATAGAAAGTTTTCATGACAGTAGTCAACACATCACTATGCTGTGACTATTAAATCTAATCCAAAGAGTCTCCCATGATATCCTCTCCTATCCTTTTCCCATATTTTTTTTTCCCTTTAAAGGGAAAAGATCTGCTTTCCAACTGCCATGAGTATATCAAAATTATGTTTAATTTACTTAGAATTAAAAAATAATTTTACCCCTGATGAAACTGTTAGGTGCCACTAATTACTGAACCATTTTTCTCTTAGAATTCTACATACTTTGCTTAAGTTGGCATGTGGTTTTCTGCAAGTCAATCACTTCTTAATTAAATCCTAAATTCATAACAAGTATCAGTACTTGAAACTTCTATTTTGAAGCAAGTCTACAGCTTGTGTATCAAGAATGATTTTGTTCCAACAGTCATTCTGGTGAGTAGTCTACTGCCTGAATAAAGCAGCTTTTTTTTTGTTTTGTTTTTGGGAGTTTTCTGTTTTGGTTTTAACACTAAAAAATCAGACCTCTTACGAAAATTCATATTCATTCCCAACCTTCCTTCCAAGAGTTAACCACTTATCAAACCACTGCATTAGATCTTATGGCAACCCTTTCAGTTGTAATCAGAGATCAGACTTACATTCAGACCTTGGGAGGGGAAAACCACCATCACAGCACAACACACACACCCTCCCCGTACCTAATTTCATTCTGACGTACAAAGACAGCTACTTTGCACTCATTTGAAAGCGTGTTACATGTCAGTAGCAAATGCAATTCAGCTTTTTTGGAGAACATTTCCAGGACAGATTTTCTGGACCAACACTCCCATAAACAGAGTGCTTCATCTGGGAAAACACATTAAACTGCTGGTTCAGAATTCAGTTTGCAGACCAGTGAGCAAATAAGCCCCATCTGCATTAGCTGACATGATACCTTCTGCATTCCTTGTGTGAAGTAGTTCTTGAACTGTTACATCCATGCCACTGAAATTAAACTAGTGACCCTCTTTCAATCTGGGAAACACATGAAATGAGCAGCAATAATGCAAGTAATCCAGAAACAGTACTCACCTAACACCAATTCACAGCCACATAAGGACAGAAGGGAGTTACTCTACAGAAGAAAGTTCACGAGAAGACTTCCAGCAGAAAACAGCTTTAAAAACAAACCACAAAAATCCACACCAACCCAGCCCTCTAGTTCTACTATAAAGGAGTCTAATAGTCAGTCTATATAGATGTGAAGGATGTAAATTAAGAGTCACAGCTGGGGAAAATTAAAAAAGAAAGGAAAGGAAAAACCCCAAACACTACAAAACACCAAACCAAAAAAAAATCAAAGATTAAAAACCCACCCACCTTAGCATTTATCTTGGTATGTTTCAAACAGCTATGTTATATGGAGTAAAACAACTTGCTAAACTGTATCTACAAACCAAGGGTAGAGTTTTAAACTAATTAGTACAAAGGTCTCCAAGAAATCAAGCTTTCATAAATTAAAGCTTTGCACACAGTTCAGTTTACAACGTGGACTTTGTAAAGATGTGATACTTTCCTAGTGACGTGTTTCTGAGTACACAACAATATGAGGAAGTGCTGTAGCTGATACCCCTCTTCTTTGCAGACAATCACATATCAAAGGTGCATCATTGTTTAAAATGGCTCCAGTTCTTAAGGATGAAGATCTACTCCCCGTCCTGTCTTGACCTCAAGGGAGGGACACACTGTCCCCCAAAACATCCTGTCAGGAAAGCAGTAAGAAGTGTGCAAATTTGGAGATTAGGATAATAAATACACTTTTGCGAGTTACTTATTTTGGCTTTCAAAAAAATTGTTGCCAAAGACCATAGATGCTTTTCTAACGAAGCCTTGTCCACTTCAGAAATCCTGGTGAATATGTCAACTCTGCAGCTGCAGGGGACCAGAAACAATATATTTGTGAAGTTCCCTAAGTGGTAGCCTTGTGTGACAGTTTTCATTTGTTACATCCATTCTCTTTTAAAGCTACGTGTTTCCTGAAACTGGTTGGGCAGAACAAAACTCAATTATTGGCTATTTCTTCCAATATAGATATTTGGAATTTATCATAATATAGTCCAGACTTGTTTATTCAGAAAACTGTATATACATATTTAGGAAAAATGGGATGTTTACTGCATTTGTAGTTTTTTCCTGTGTTTCCTTTTTTAGGATTACATCCCCACACCTGAAAGAAGATGCCCATGACATAAGGAACAAGGTCACCAAGTATTTTAATCAGGTTAACTTTCCATATTTCTTAGAACTGGTACTGAATCCTTATGGAACAAGCTGTTTAGGTTAATAATATACTGCAGCACTCCTAAATAAACTGGTAATATTTTACCTATTTCCCTTCTAAGTAAAATTACTGCTTTTTACTGGTCAAAAAGTCTTATCTTCTCAAGTACACAATTAACAGAAAGACTGGCCCAGACTACGTGAGTGACTACTTCAAATGTGGGTTTACTGTGTTTTTATTATTAGATCTTTAAATTTAGTTACCAGTTCTTTAAAGATGAAGCAGTGATTCCGCATTTTCCTTGAAGTTTAGGCAAGAGAAGAGCACTGAGCAAATAAGCAACATTATTTCAATCTTTTTTTAGTAAAACGAAAACTACACAAAAGCATAATTTGGGTTAGTGCTGTAAACCCTTAACAAAGTTTACTGAAATGAGATAGCTGGAGAAGCTTACTCTCATATTTAGTTCAATCACAGTGTCAGCAATCAATTTGTATTTCTAGATACTTGCACTTGAAACTGAGATTGGGAGGGAAAAAAACCTGGCAGGTGAGATCTCAGACACTTAATTTTTTTCAGTTCAAGCTCTTCATACATTAGATAAAATATATTACCTCACTGATTAACATCAGGTTAAGGTAATAGCTAAGAATTTCTGAGAGACAGAATGCAAGTTTATGAAATAGCAAGAGAACTGTGAAGCAACATGCACCAAAACACACAGCCAAGTCACAGAATCCAATTTGAGCTTGCATATATTAAAATGTAGTTCAAACAGTGAAGCACACTTTCATTCCTTATGCAGTGACAAAGCAAATCCCATAGTCCAGACTGAATAAACCAGATGTCAAGATTTACAGATTCCGGTTACATTCCTTAGAATATATACACATCATTTCCTAAAAAGTAAAGCAAGATTGAGATATCCATTTCTCAGGAACTAAAAGTATCACTAAATTCATAAATGCTATTTTAAAAAGCAATGAAATATGTTAGTATATGGAAAATATTCATAAACCATTTTTTAGAAAGTGCAGCTACATTATGACCTGCTACTTGGGCTTTGTACAAACTTGCAGGGAAAAAAAATATCCTTTCTTGAAAAAGTTGTTACAAAACTGTTTTATTTTCACTGTACTTTTATGGTTCAGCTTAAATTGCACTAAGCAAGCTCTAAGTGCAAAAGTTAGCACTTGAGGTCAGATGGAGTTAAGTCTATCAAAAAAACCTTGCCTGAATTTTCATAAGCTTCTGGATTGTTTACCTTCCTGTAATGCTATGGTTCACATATTACCCTGTGCCACAACTACTTCTATTTAAAATGAGAAACCAACTCAGTTAAAACACTTCTTAATTCTATTGTCACTTTAGGATCTTCAGCAAACTACACTGCAGTCATGCTACTGTACACATCAGGGAGCTGACTGACTACCATCTCTTTAAAAAAGAAAATCAACCCCATTTAACTCCTGCTTGGATCTAGACATCTGGAATCAAGTATATACATGAGGAAGAACCACACAGCTGCAACTGTATAAATATTTTTCTTATCAATTCCCTGCCAAGAGCATCTCAAAATTGTAAGATCAGTTTCACAGACAAGAAATAAAACTAAGTTCACACAGACAGGCTTCTGGATGTTGGGAGAGGTATTCCATGGCCTACATACAGTCTCATCTTGGATGACATTTTCCAGACTTTGCTTCCTATGAATTTCTGGGGTGGAGCTGGTGCCTCCTTAAACTGGCATAATTATTATCATGGATTTTATCACAAGAATTTCTGGCATCCACTTCAAATAACAACCCAGGAGACAACATACATTCCAACTTGCATTATTAGGATTAAAACAGGAACCCCTTCCTATTGACATATTCCTTCCAGCAAAGATTATCTAAGCAATTGCCACACTGCTTGCAACATGATGATGCGTAGACACTTAAGTACATTTGTCAGCAGAAAATGCTGCAGGAAATTTAAGTTTTCAGAAGTCTGATTTGTACCTAAGCTTAAGAATGCTCCTTTAGAAAGTGGATATAACACAGACCATGTGGATCAACATTTCTAGATTTAGAAAACTAAGAGATATTTTGGTTTTGGACACCTCCAGCCAACCAGCTTGCTTTCTGCCTTCTCATACAAACTCATGATATATGTGCGACTTCATTATCAAAATGAATATATATGGACATCAATCACTGATGCAGTAACAAAATCCACTCTTAGCTATGACATATCTGCCAAGCCAACCTATGGTATAAGTTAACTACAGCAGCTCGTGAATGTGTTGTCTGTATAGACAAACATCTGCATCAAGTATTAGTGGCCCCAAGTTGAAATTGTTCTTTGCAAAATCATATTAATTAATGGTTTAGATCTGGTGGGGTTTTGTTTTGTTTTTTCACTTTGCCTTAACTATGTTGATGAGTATCTCCTTTCCAGAAACTAACTACAATTTAGAAGCTTGTGATGGCTTTTTCACTCATACACCACCATTCATGAAAGAACAAAGCCATGGAAGGATGTCACAGTCTCAGACCGCAATAAAGATGCACTACAACAGATCAGCACAAAACCTTAAATAACAGAAATCAATACACTGGGCTTTTTAGCAGAGAAGAGGATAATTTGTATCATACGGCTATTCCAAGTTTTTCTCCCGAAGCTTGTAAACTATTTTCTGCTTCTAAGATCAGACGCAGCAATGATGCTACAATGCTGTTGCTTTTCATTCCTTTCAAACAACTGTAGCCACGTTAGAATTTTGTTTTATAACATCTATTAAATCCTCAAGGGTTTTGTTCATTTTTTGTGCAACCATTAACTCCAGCTAAAACATTGCAAAAGATGAGAAATGTAAATCAAGACATCTGAAATCTTGAATGAGATGTGCTTAAGCAGACAGTAAAGTGACATTAATTCTGAAGACCTAAGGACAGCGGTAAAAGATGTTGCCCCTTCACAAAGAAATAACTTGCAAACCACATGCAACTTCTGGTAGCAGGGCTGACTGTATCAAGCATAATAGACCCTGGGTTCAGCAATACAGAGCTAGACAGCAGCAACTTCGAAGTTTTCAAGCGGCTAACCATTACATAAGCTGTGATCAAAACCACTTTCACATTCCATATTTCTCTGAACTCTGACATCAAGTAATATTTAAACAATAGTCCAGAGCTGTGAAAACTGCCTTCTTGACACTTCAAGTACCCTTAAAATAAATGTTTTCCTTCTGTTATCACATTCTGTCCTAGAACTTCGATAGTCCTCTCCAAACAGTTTTGCATATTTTAGTCTAATCACCACATATAAATGGCAGTGTGCTGCTCAAGGCAGAGTACAAGCAATCTGCCAACAGCTGGCAATGGTATGAGCAGTGAAGTACAGGAACAACGATGCGGGAATGCAGGTACTCTTCCTGCAGATTTGCTTGCCAAACCTTTTTGAACATAAGATTTCTGTCAGTCCATTTCTTCGGGCTGCCAAGGTCTCTCTGAACGGCAGCATAACTGTCTGTTGTGTCATCCATTCCTCCCAATTTTGAATCACCTGCAAACTTGTTGAGTGTGCACTCTGTCCCATCATTGAGGTCCTTAATGAAGACGATAAACAGCCCTAGAGTATAGCACTAGTAATTGTCCTACAGCTGGACTCTGCAGCACCACTTTGAGCCCAGCATTTCAGTCAGTTTGCAATCTCCTCCTTGTCTGCTTAGCTACCCTGGATGGCACCAGCCAGATTGTCAGCAAGAGTGTTAGGGGAGAAGACAACAAAAGAAGTGGTAATGTCAAACAGCACAAACTTCTCTTCACTCCTCCACCAACCCAGTCATTTTGTTACAGAAGGTTGACAGGTTGGTTAAGCACCATTTCCCCTTCATAAAGCCACAATGACTGTTGCTAATCATCTTCTTGTCCTTCATGTTTGGAAATGGCTTCACAGGAGAATTTGCTCCATCATCTTCCCAGGGATCAGGGTGAGGCTGAGCAGTCTCTAAATCCCCTGACACTCTTGCCCTTCTTGGAGGCAAGAGTAACATTTGCTTCCTTCTAGTCCTCAGGAACAGTCTTCTATTGACTCAATCTTCCAAAAATAATTCAGAGTGGCTTTGCTATGACATCAGCTCCCTCAACATTCATAGGTGCATTCTGTCAGCTTCCTTACGGCAAACTCGTTTAAATGCTCCCTTATTGGTCCTTCTCTACTGAGGCTAAGCCTTCATTGCTCCAGACTTTCTCACTAGTCTCCAAGGCCTGGGACTCAGAAGGCAGATCTTACCAATAAAGACCAAGGCAAAAAAAAGGCCTCAGCTTTTACCATGTTTTCCCTAATCTCCCTCTGGCTGCCAAAATACTTGCAGAAGTCCTTCTTGTTGCCTTTCATGTCCCTAAATGCCTACCTGAAAACTGAGGTCCAAAACCACTCCCAGTCATACCTTTTCTACATTCCATTCCTCACACACACACAAGCAGAAGGTGCAACAAAGTTCAGGCTCAAAAAAGGGCAAAAGAAAAGGCACTTCTTGAAAAACTTTTTACTGGACTTACTCTAATTTTACCATTGTAATACCATACAAACAAATCAATGAAACCTTAAACAACTCCAGATCACCTCTCTGCTGTTTAACCTTTCAACGCAAATGTCACACATGATGGCAAAGTTTGCTCCTGAAGTCAAAAATAGAGAGCCTAACTGACAGATGTGGTACCCACTGGAACAAGCATGATTAAGTAGCGACACAGCTGTCTTCTCAACAGTAGCACAACCTCCCTGTTCATAATAAAGTGAATTGCTACTGTCAGAAATCTAAATGAAGAATTCCTGTGGTTATGTATTCTCTGTTTTAGATTATACAGCTCTTTCACCTTACGTGTCAATCCATACATTATGGCCTGCCCTGCATTTCTAAGGCAAGGCAACATCATACATACGTCAAGAGGTGAAGGGTTCTAACAATTTAAACAACTCGCCAGGTCTGGATTGTATGCATTAAAGAGCTCTGACTGTACATAGCAAATGACTGGGCTACCCAAATGCACATACTGAAGCCACAGGCATAAGCCACAGGATAGTAAATGTTGCACTCACATGTAAAGTGTGGCAAGAGCAGTTCTAAGAATTTGAACTGTACTTTAGGGTGATAAGCTGGTTTAAACAAAGTGTCCCAAACAGCAGCAGTAGAAGCTCTAGAGAAGTATAGACTAGCTGATATTAACAGCTTGACATCTGTCAGGACAAAAGAAAATAAGATAATCTTCAAACTTATAGAAAGCAGTGTATTCCCAAACTTCAGCACGTCCCAAAATAATACATTATTTCAAGCCTCCTAAGGCAGATAAACAAAACCCAATTTTGCAGAAATCCAGACACACTTTAGTATATCCAGCTGGAGGCATCCCAGCCACTCTGCCACTTTGTGGTATAATGCAACTGTTAAAGGCACAAGAAATCTGAACATCTGTAAAAACAGCAACAAAAAAGAGAAAAACAGTATGTCCTTAACCAGTTCCCTACAAATTAGTGGCTCCCAAACTGAATTAACAAGTTTAACACAAACCCTTTGAACAAAACTTTAATTAAATCTATTCCAAAACAAGCACACATTTTGGCCCAGTGCTCTAGGTAAAACTCTAGTGCATTTACAAGTATAATCAGTTCAGAACAGTTCTCCCTCTTTTCAATATAAATACAGATTATTTATGTTTGACCCCCAACCCACACTAAAGCTCAAACACCCAGCATGCAGCTGTTTCACCCACTTGTTTTCCACAACCTGATCAACAAAAGTAGAATGGCAGATGAACAAACATTGGGCATGGTACCTTCAGAAAATAGTCAGAAAGGGTTTACTGTGTCTGTTTAAGTGTGGTAGTGAATACAAAGATCTGCCCGAGCAAGTATTTTTACTAGTGGAAATGCATCATACCTGTAAAAATCAGTATTATTTTCATATAGCTATAGATTAGTCTGGGTTGGAAGGGACCTTTTAAAGATCATTTAATCCAAACTCCCTGCAGGGGACATCATCAACTAGATCAGGTTGTTCAGAGCCCCATTCAACCTGACCTTGAATATTTCCAGGGATGGGGCACCCACCACCTCTCTGGATAACCTGTTCCTGTGTTTCAGTACCCTCACCACAAGACATTTCTTCCATATGTCTAATCTAAATCAACTCTCCGTCAGTTTAAAGTTATTAACCCTTGTCCAACTGCAATAGATCTTGCTAAAAAGTTTGTCTTTCTTATAGCCCCCTTCAGGTACTGAAAGGCTGCAAAATGGTTCACCCAGAGCCTTCTCCAGGCTGAACAGTCTCAATTCTCTCAGCCTTTCCTCATAGGAGAGGTGCTCCACCCCTGTAATCAACTTTGTGGTCCTCCTCTGGACATGTTCCAACAGGTCAAAGTCATTCCTGTGCTGGAGACCCCAGAGCTGGATGCAGCACTCCAGCTGGGGTCTCACCAGAGCAGAGCAGAGGGGCAGGATCATCTCCTTTGCCCTGCTGGCCACGCTGCTTTTGATGCAGCCCAGGACACAACTGGCTTTCTGGGCTTCAAGTGCACACTGACAGCTCATGCTCAGCCTCTCACTCACCAGCACCCCCAAATCCTTTTCTCTTGATATGTTCATCCCCCAGGCTGTATTGATACCTGGGGTTGCCTCAAGCAGCACTTTATACTTAGCTTTGTTGAACCTCATGAGGTTCCCAGGGACCCATTTCTTGAGCTTGTCTAGGTCCCTCTGGACGGTATCCTGTCCTTCTGTTGTGTCAGCCTAACCACTCAGGTTTGTGTCACCTGCACACTTTCTGAGGGTGCACTCGATCCCTTTATCTTTGTCACTGATGAAGACACTAAATAGCAAAGCCACTGCCACTGTCCATTGGGACACCAATCCACTGACCACTACCCTTTGGATGTAACCAACAGGTCAGTGTCCTAATGGACATCAGAGAATAGTGGTTTAAGCCATCAGATTCAAAACTCCATGGAACACGGACCAAACAAATAAGTACAGAAGGAAAAAGAATGTTCTATGAAAATTAGTGTTATTTAAATTTTGTTCATTTACTAGCTACCATTAACATTTATCCATTCAAAAAGCAAAACTGTATTACTTCTTGATACAAGAAGTGAAAATCCAAGTGTTAACATGAGACCCATAACATCTCAAGCATCCCAACAGGCCAAGACCCCAAAAGCCATGTCCATTAACAACACATTTCTGACAAGTATTCAAAAGTCTGTCTTGAAACAGGACTATGGGTCACACTACTTAGCATTTTATATGTCCAAAGCAGCATCTGAGCATGGAAAGCAGAGACCACTTTGAACCTCACTTGATGATCCTTGTGGGTCCCTTCCAACTCAGAATATTCTGTGACTCCATGAAGTTATTTCTGCACACATCAAGGAAGAGGTATGACCAACTAACAAATGGCAATTTTATTAAAATATTTTAAAATAACTAATTTTGTCCAGAAACTGGTAACATTCAGTAATTAGTATATAGCTGCTAGTCACAGGATTTACTCTTTTAGCAAAACATGCATTCAGAAAAGGCTTCAGCACAGCAAAGCAACAAGTTCTCACTGGTGACCCACAGGTCAGACAGTTGATCAGACAATTCCACTTTGGAGTGGACCAGACAATAGGACTAACAGTGAACACTAACCGTGACTGCTAGGTCAAATTTCTCAAAGACCTTGCTGAGGGACATTCTATTTTCAGAAATATTGATATGACCAGGACAGTGCTACTAAATACTACAGTTTAAGTCCCTGCCAGGTCACCTGTCTGCATTAAATTGCACATAAGCGTAACTGTGACTTCTGTACACATCTGATGAGAAAACAACCAGCACTAGTTTTCTAAAGAAAAAACCAAAATAAAAGGCTTTCAGGAGCTGAATAATGGAATTTTCTGCTGCTTTCCTGATGCATATTACTAGTTTCATTAGTTTCACAGCTTGAAATTCCAAGATCAATATAAGCAGCACAGGAAAACTTCAAACAGTCCTCCGAAAATACCAGATTGCAAATGTAATGAAGAAACTATGACCCAAACACACATATTTTACACTATGCTGGTTACCACTGAACAAGAAAAACTTGTTTGCCCACATGGACAACAGCGTAACTCGCCCAACCAATGTTTCTCTAAATCAACTTTACTAAAATGAACATGTTCTTTATTCTTGAGGAAAACTCAGTGATTATACAAACTGTTTCAAGAGGTCTATAGGTTCATTTTTTTCATATTTAGATACTTCCCCTATCTCTCTTTTAGGTATTTGCCATCACTTGAAAAGCTTTGTCAGCCACAAGTCTTTCACTATCAAATTATCAAATTACTAGTTGTGCCCATGTGCCCACCAAAGACACAATCCCCTCCTTAACTGGACAGGGCAGAGAAAATATAATTAAAGGCTCATGGGTCAAGATAAGGACAGAGTGATCACTCACCAATTGCCATCATGGGCAAAACAATCTCGACTCCCAAGGTGAGTTTGCTTATAATTTAATTTATAACCAATCAAATCAGAGTAGGACAATCAGAAAATTCTTTTCCCTGCTCCAGTGTGGGGTCTCTTCCATGGGAGACAGTCCTCCATGAACTTCTCCAACATAAATCCTTCCCATGGGCTGCAGTTCTTCATGAACCCATTGTTCCAGGATAGGTCCCTTCCACATGCTACAGTCCTTCAGGAAGAGACTGCTCTAGCATGGGTCCCCCATGGGGTCACAAGTCCTGGCACCAGACACATTTTAGCCTGGGCTTCTCTCTCCACAGGTCCTGCCAGGACCCCGCTCCAGCACAGGCTTCCCATAGGGTCACAGCCTCCTTCAGGCATCCACCTGCTCCAGTGTGGAGTTTTTCAGGGGCTGAAAGTGGTGTCTGCTTCACCTTGGACCTCCAAAGGCTGCAGGGGCACAGTTGCTTCACCGTGGTCTGGACCAAGGGCTGCAGGAAAACTTCAGCTCAAGTGCTTGGGGCATCTCTCCTGCCTCTCGTTCTTCACTGATCTTGGTGACTGCAAAGTTGTTTCATATTCTCACTCCTCTCTGCCCACAATTGTTCCCACGCAGTAACTTTTTTTCCCCTTCCTAAATATGTTATCCTAGAAGTACTACCACCATTGATGTATTGGCTCAGCCTTGGCCAGTGGTGAGTCTGCCTTGGAGCCAGCTAGCATTGGCTCTGTCATATATGGGAGAAGCTTCCAGCAACTTTTCACACCCCACCACCAAAACTTTGCCATGCAAACCGGATACATTATTGCATAAATTTTGAAGAGGACATAAAAAAGAAAATTAGTATTACTATTTATACTCCATTTTTAGATATCCTTAGCTATGGAGAGTCAGCTTCGCCCCCCTCATCCTCCCACCCCTCCACTTCTCTCTTCTCATCTCAGGGACATAATTCTTCAGCCTTAGATGTAAAATATCACAGAGAAATATCTTTAAAGTTAAATATTACTAGCTTTATTCAAAATACTTACTTATATAACTATTAGTCCTAAACAACTTTATTATCCATTTAAAGGAGAGTGTTACTTTTTATAGATATTTTTCATTTCAATAAATTAAATAAATAAAAAGCAGCCTGCATATGAATCAAGCTTTTTAATTCATCTGTGTCTATATATAAACAGAGGCAAAGCAGAAGAGTTACTATCTGTTTGTTTTAGAAACAACCACCCATGTAGCATTCCAAGGCTGTTCATAAAAGATCTTCTGTGTGCAGCATGCACCTCTGAACCTTGATAATGGGGGTTTACATACAACAGGCTTAAAAGAACCCTCCAAAGTATCAACTTATGGCAAGTAGCTATTCTCAGCTACAGTACAAGGGGCATTCAATAGGTCTGGTGATGGAAAGTTCATACCATACTGACAGATTACAGGTTCCACTGTTCTTCCAAATGCATCTAATAAAGACCAAGACTTCTGAGTAAAACTACAGATCAAGTTCATACTTGCTAAAAATAGAACATGACAGTAGCTTGCATCATACTATCATACACTTCTTGTGACGACATGACATTTGTTGATTTTTTTTCTTACATTTAACTGTCATCTTTCATAACAGCCTTCTCTCAATGGAGAAAAGATGATACACAAACGGAGAAGGCGCGATTAGCTTACACAACGGACGCTTCTCAGCTCTGCCAGGTATCAGCTATAAAAGTCTAGGCAGTTAATTCCCTACTGCCTGGTTCTACAGTTTAACTACATTGAGTTTTATTTAAATAAGAAGGCAACATTTTTTAACTTTGTGTATTTCTGTAGTCTGAATTTATGGCAACAGTCTAGTTTTATGTCAAATCCACACTCAAGTTAGTTTCAGAAGTCTTTATGCGTACCACATCTCCCTCTCTCTTCAAAATCAGACCAAGAAAGACAAAAACTCTCAAGTGGGAGGAAGCAAAGAGAAACAGGGAGGAATGTATCAGCTTGCCAAAAATGTGCCACAGCCTCTACAATACAATGTTAATAATTCCACCTAATTCAAGTGCAATAAAGCTCAGCATTTCATATCCAGAGTCAATTCTTTTCCTATTACTGAACATAAACCACCACAGACTTTTTGTTGTTGTTGTTGTTTTAAGAATTACTCATTTTACTATTCCTTTAAATTGAAGGTTGACATTTGAGGTTTCCAACACCACTTTTCAAAACCTGCTTTCACATGTACGGAATGAAATATTATTTTAAAGATTCTGGATTGCTGGTTTTGGCTTTATTTCCAAAAGTTTGGACAGAATTTTACACTAAAAAAAAAGCAGTGAAGTACAATCGATTTTTCAACTTCTTTGGAAAAATGAGCATAATACAATACTAGACTCCATCTTCCTGAGGGCCACTTTAGAAGTTCATCTAAACAACTTAAAATAGACTAATTTGAAGCATATTCTGTGCCCTATTTGGAGTACATACAAATCAGTTCTTATCTGGTTAAAAGGACAGGTTTTTACTTGCACAATTCAGCCACACTGTAGAACTATTTGATTTTATATCCTGCTTTTTATACTGCAAGTCCTATTACATTCAGAAAATAAAATACTTTCAGAAGGAACATTCCAGAGATTTAAATGTTTGCTCGACATCTTGGAAGCACTTGCAATGTCCATAGTAGCTATTCAGCAAATATGGGAAGGGCTACTAAGCTCATTTGTAACCCATGGTTTCTTACATTACTAATTTGAGAATTAATCAGATCATATAGTAATACAGTAACAAAATATTTCTCTTCTCTCTATTCAGAACTCTCCAGATTTCCATAACACAAATATTTAATAAATATAGAATGAAGTGCAATCTCACTATTTCACTCATAAGTTCTGAGCTTCTGACACAAGAATCACCATAATCACAAAATAAGCTCTACTATCATGATTTCAGAGAGTTAAAGGCATATAAACCCCATAAAATTTAGCTGCACAATCTTAATTTCAAGTGGGTTAAATGTGTGCCTTTGTGATCAATTAAATGGATTAACAGGTAAATAGGAGCCCACCAGGGAAAGAAGAAGGTGCTTCTAATTCCTATTTGTGTCCAGCAGAGATCAGCACTAGGCTTAATGCTGCTTGTACTGTATTTATGACTCAGAAGAAGAATAATTAACAGTAAAATCTGCCAGTATCAGAAACTAACAAATTCAAAGGTAACAACAAAGGACTAGTTATGGTGACACATTCCTTCCAACAGTGAATTTATTTCAATATGCATTATGTTAAGCTAAACATAAGATCATGGATACACGAAAAGGAATATAGGCTAAATTTCCAAGCATAGAGACTATCTTGGATTCTAGTTATGCCAATAAGAAGGTAAGGGCTAGGTCAATTCTTGATGCTGCAAGAGACAGAATAAATGACCTCGGAACATACAGGCAGGGAATGTCCACTGGCAGTCAACTCAGCATGTCTCCTTCATGTTTATCACTAAGTATTACCTACAGCTCAGGTGCCCACATTTTAAGAGAAGCTCATCCCACTCCCACACATGAAAAGTGAGTTCTTATACTCTGCTTAATTGACTTCTAAAACATATAAGAGAAAATTAAGCAAGAACTAGATCATAATCTAAACGACAAAGGCTTCAAACTTTTCATCTTTTGCTTTTTTCTTGCTAGATCAAGTAGTTGGCATTTAATACTAGACTAATATTTGTAGCTTACTTTTAGCCACTGGAATAATTTGCCAAGGCATATGAGGAGAATCCAACATTTGACGTTTGAAAAAATATGCAGATGTGATTTACAGCATAAGCTATACTTCAAACAAAACACCACCTTGCTGCTTTAGGTCTACTTCATGTAAGCATTTATCACAGATAGACACCAAGAGAAACTGCATTGCATCTAATTTCTAACTATAAAATAATTTGACCTTGTAAAAGATTTGCCATTAGACTACATTTGTGTAGTTCAAAATGGTGCCCCTAGAAAAAAAAACCAAAAATTAAGAAAATAAGAGACTCAACATAATCCGTACCGATACACCAAGAAGTTAAATGGGGAGAGAGTAGATATCTGCATGCCAGAAATGAGACTGGTTGCATTTTAAAGCTGCCACATTTCTCTCTTTAAAGAAAGGGAGCTGCTGGAGCGGTGAGGGCAAGGAGAGACACAGGCCAAGATACCAGGTGCCCAGTCCCTCATGCCTCTAGGCCCAATAAGCTCACCATGGTACAGCTTAACATAAGCTAACACAAATTGACTAAAGAGAAGAACACTTAAGAAGTGCTTAGAGAAAAGAATTAGACAAAAATTTCAGTACAACTATGGACTAAGTTCATTAATGACAACTACTCAAACATACCTGGACTGCCTAGGTAAGGCCATGTACTTGACAGCATATCAGAGTCCTTACCTCAGACAAAGAGGGAACTCTGCACCTTATTATCTTGACAGGGAATTTCATAAAGGCAACACTGGGGTGTTCTTGGCACACACAAAGGCCAAACATGTAACAAACTCAGTACCTGCACCTTAAGCTAAATCACAAACTGTAAAGGACGGGGTCAGTTAGATAACATTTTGACAGAATAGTACTCCACATCCCAGAAAACACTTAATTTAAACAGAACTCTCCCTGTGACTCAAACCCTGGACTAAGACACACTTCACTAAAAGTATAAGCATTTGTCTTTGCTGTTGTTTTGGGGTTTTGTCTTTTTTTATTTTTTATGTTTTAGTTACTCAGAATACATTAGGAACAAATCCATTTAATTAGAGATGTGCTAAAACACATATTCCATACCACTGAGCTTTATAGAGCTATGGGAGGGAAAGCTGTGCTCTGCTGATAAATATTACTCCTTTTAACTCTACCAGGATGAAGAAGAGACACCACAAGGCAAAGTTTGGGTTGTTTGTTTTTTTTTCCAGAGAGAAGAAAAAAGTTAAAGCAACTGCATTAGCTAAGAGTGGACAACTTGGGACCCAGTTTTGCACAGCACCCTGTTTGCAAGCAGAATTTCATTACCCTGGATAAAGGCAGGCTGGGCTATAGTGTACATATTGTACATAGTGTACATATTGTCCCCTGCAACAAAGCCCAGGACCCACCCAAGTAGATTCAGTCCAAATCCACAACTCATAGTGCCAAGGAGCTACAGAGCTACAGCCCTGCTGCACCACCCACCACCGATTCCCTGGCACTGGAATCACTCCGAGAAGTGCTTCCAAGTATGGCACCCACTAATGGTTCAACAGAGCAAGCAGGACTGAGATAACACCAACCTGCAGTTGATCTTTTCAGAAGGTACAGAGGATAGATAACCTACAACCTGCAAGTTCGGCCTTTTACTCCATCTGCCCCAACAACATCCCTGATAGGATATTAAAAAAGAAAAAAAAAAAAAACACTGAGAATTACAGTTTTTCAATGTTGACAAAACCTGTTCTAATTGGGACTTCATAGGTGAGTATAATTAAGGCACTGCAACACAAAGCATTGAGAAGTGGTAAACTGCAATTTTGCCAATGCGAGTAATTGTTCCAGTAGACCTATATAAACTACTGGGAGTCAAAGGGTAAATGCTAAATTAAGTCTGTCTTTGCTTGTCTAGTTTGTGACTGTATTAATACCAACAGTTTTTGCTCATACTAATAGTTTTTCTTCAAAGACTAAACTTAAAACACATTACACCGATTACTAAACTGCATTTTACAGTTTCTTCTGGATTTTGGCAACATTCTCCCCCAGTTATTAGAGCAAACCCTTGAAAGACTCGAACTTACTCTCATACTGAGAGTTTCAAAGAAATTGATGTCTGCCTTTGTTCAAACAACTAAAGAAGAAAAGCAGAAAAGACTGCTTTAATACAGATGTAAGAGAACACTTGTATGTAATTGGAACTTGGTACTTTTTACTGTTATTAACAATTACTAGACCTTATCTTAGTCCTGCTTCATTTGAATACACATTTTCAAGAACACCCAACTTAGCAAAGCGAAGGAAACCTATGAGAAATTCAGCCTTTTCTGTTTCCAACACCAAGCTCCAGAGCACAGTGGAAGAGAGATAATGAATAACTTTCCCACCTTACTAGTCAAGTATGTCTCTGCTACCTTTTCAGGTTACCTTTCTGTGGAGAACAAATTGCCTTCACAACCAGTTACTCCAAAAGCAGAGAGATCCTACTGTGCACGTCAGCATGTTTTAGACCCAAATTCTACTGATAAATTTACTTTTGCAGAATCTTTTTCCCCACAGTGCCAGATACCAAGCTGCTTCAGTATCAGCACATTACCCAATTTCCAGACATAAATATTTCACTGTAGAGCTATTATTTTTAAGTTCTATTGTGTGACTGAAAACTGTACTAAGAATAATAGAGAAGACTAATACAAAGCTTATGTAGAAATGGAAACTTCATATTTGTTTGGTAGCAGTATTAAGACAAATAATGAGCTCTAAAATCACCTTACTGATCCAAAAAGCAAGCCCTTCTCTTAAAAGTTGATATTATCAGTTGTTAAGAGGCTAACTCCTTCTTAGTGCTTCTAAACTCTTTCTGGGGAGCATCAGCTTGCTTTCAGCCTCCTACAACCAGAATTTTTAAAAAACACCACATACCCTTTAGGTATTGTCAATTGGCAATTGTGGTTCACATTGCCATCATCCCAGTAGAGCTGAGGCTCAGGAGACAAACTGGAAATAGCCTTTTTTCCATCTCTACTGCTACCGGCTGACCCAAGATTCTCTCTTGGCAACCAGGCTCAAATTGTCATTAGAGGAAGGATTCCTGCAGGCATGTCTTCATGTTTTAAGTCCAATTAGTTGAAAAACATTACACATTTTCAGTCATAGTTATTTTCCATTTTAGCCAACATTAAGAATTATGTTGTCTGCTTCAGTGGCTATATCTTCACTCTCAGCAAAGCGAGTCACAGAGGACTTCTATGTGTTTAAGTCTATGTATTTTAACACAAATTCTAATTATTAGATTAATCATGAACACTGCTGAATTTGTGAGCCTGAAAAGCTTCAGTTGGCATGACTGATCTAATTGCAAAATGAAATTATAGGCTTGTGATTTGTCATAACTGTGAGATCCTTCCCTCACTTTTGTATCCAGAATTGACTTTAAAAGAATCATAGCAGACCTTGTGGCTCCAGCATCCATAAAGAAAACAAAACCAAAAAAAAAAACCACACAAGCTTTGCAAGTCACCCTGATTTAAATAGATAGTCCTCACAATGTACTTAAACCCTCTAATTACTTAATTTCTTGTATTTCTTTTTTCGCCCTGAAGTGCCTTTTGAACACACCCTTTTTGTCTTCAGGAACTAATGCATTTTTTTAACCCCTGAGAAAGAAAAAGGAAAAAAAAAAAAAGATAAAATAAGACCGTGGGATGAAGGAAAAAACCTGTCCTACACCTGCCTCATCCAAGATCATTGCTTGTTTTAACATAGCGTGGAACCGGAGAGCACAAGACAGAAACTACCTTTAACAGCAAGAGTTTTAAAGCAACACATACTTCTGCTTATGTTGCAAGTACTTCTTTGGTGCAGACACCATTATCTCTGTGCTAATAAAACAAACCACTTCATTGGAAAATAACTGTGCAGTGACTTCTCTTCCAGTGCTTTTGAAGGAAGATCTTCACTTGCACAAATTAGTCAGAGGCCTCTACAGCCTATAGGTCAGCAATCACTCTGAAACCAGAACCTGATCTTTGACCTACAGCAGCAACAGGTAGCAAAGTCCTCCTGAAAACACTCGTGGGACTGAGAGGAAGGGTGCTGATGTAAATGCACAAGAGCTGGAAACTATACCCAGGTAAAAGTTTCCTCTTAAGCTCTGCCTGCTTTGAGCAAGGCATGCCACATGCAGAAAGAAGCAGGAAATGTTTTTTCATCTACTCAGTATGAAAATGTGCCTTTCCAGGGCAAGATCTGTCCTTTCAAGTTTTCTACAAGTTTTAAGCTTTCCCACTTGAAGAATGGGAAACCAGGTTTGACAAGAAGAAAATTAATTTTATTCATGATCAAGTTCCATGAAACAAGTAGGAAAAAAATCTTTCAGTATCAATTATAAAAAGGTGGACTTCATCCAGACTATTTCAGAATCAAACAAAAGCTGCTCTCCAAAAGCCTCAGTGTTTCCACTAATATGCATTCTCACTTTGAACTCTCAGCCTTTTTCCTAGTTCACTTTCTGTTAAACTCTTCACTTTGAAGCAAACCTGTTCACATTTATACCAAAGAGCTTGTTCATAGAGAAGGTGCATTGGAACAGCTGCAAAGTCAGAATCTGAAATAACTGCTATTCAGAAATAAACGAGCTGGACAAAGCTAGCTAGACTGAAGGAAATTCACCAAAGACAATTTATTTTCGATGTATAATTTAAGAAAATCAAGTGAGTTGCATAAGTAATCATTTCAGGAAGGAGAGTGTCAACTAATAACTTGGATTATCAAGCACTTTCATTACGCTAACATCTCCTTTGTATTAAACAGTGTTCAAATGCATCCATTATTTATAGTTTTTCTCAGGCTCAAACTTCTCTGCAGCTCTTTTCTTGAGGTATATCTGTAGGACTATCTCCACGCCTAAGCACAAGTCTCACATGATTTCAGGCAGCCCACTCTGACACCTGTCAGCAGAACACCTGTGCCCATGTACAAGCTATTTCGAAAAAGATGAAGGCATCAAGGAATTAAAAAAATAAAAATTAAAAAAAAAATAACGGTTTCAGAAAACAATGCAAGAGTTGCTTGCCAAATTCAGAAGGAATTTTGAACTTAGGCTGCAGCAAAACCACAGACAAAATACCTGATTCTGCTTTGCTTGGCACAGATAAAGCCTTGACTTCAAAAATCTGAATGCCTGTCTATACATAGAGATTTATAAATTACTAGAACAACTGGTAGAGGCTTCCCAGAAACACTGGAACACCCATTTTGAAGATACCATAATAAAAATAACCCCTCACATCTTTAGGCATAAAAATAAGAGTTGTCCAACACACACATGCAGCTTATTGGATCAGCTTTAGAACATTCAGGCATTAACTCCATTGGGCAAAAAGAACCAAATCACAGCTGTGCCTCAGCAAGTAAGAGTCCCCATTTGGTGTCACAAACCAGAATGAAGAGGGTAGGGAGAAAAGTACACACTCATTTCTCAAAATTGACCATTCCTACTACAACTTATGCCCAAGTCACATCCTATCAGTGAATTACTAATACTATCAAATTTAGACACTTTTAAGACAAAGAGCCAGAATAGATTACAGTATTTAGATGGCAAAGGCACCTGGGCTTTACAATGGCACACACAGTTCTGCATCCACATAAAACTGAACTGATAATAGTTACATGGGGAAGTTTTGGGGAAAATTAATTTTAATAAAAACAAAGCATACATAATCCCAGTAATATTTTTCTAGATCAGCTGTCCTCATCACAAAACTAAACCAACTAGGAAGCAACATGTTTCAAACTCTGCTATTTTACTGCCTATTTAAAGTCAGACTTGCACACAAAGCTCAATCACCATTCTTTAGAGAAACAGGAGACTTCAGACTAAGAGTCAGAAAATTCCATAAAAATAGTAAGGATAAAGTATTGAAGTATTGCTGAATAAACACAGCAGGCAGCTATACCAGGGAAGCAGATCAAAGTGTACTTAATATTCAGCTCCTTCTCCCAGGTCACATGTAATGTGCAAGTTAACTTCAAAATAACTTTTAAAAACAGTGATTACTTGGCATTTAGCATCATGGAGTATTACAGAAAAATTGGCTGGAGCAGACTGAAATTAAACACTCCCTCCCATCCAAATAAACTGTCCTGAGTCTATAATCATACAGCATTTCTTTCATGGCTAAAATTCTTTAGCTCTTCCATGAATACAAGGTGTTTATCTCTCTATTAACTGGCCCATGTGATTAATTTTCCAACTTAATTGAATTTACCTATACTTCAGGTTTCCTTGCACAGGCTATTTAGAGCTAACAGTTTCTTTTTCTAGAAACTCTGTATTCTTGGCGGTAGTTAACATTCAAGGTACTGACATGATGCTCCACCTACATAGAACACAGTAACAGAGTGACCACATCACAATGATAGCTTGTAACAGGTTAGATATAGTGAACTGATGGTTCTACACCTTTAACAAGTGAAATACGGAATTTTACAGACTGTACTGAACAGGTAAGACAAGTCACTGCATCTGCACTCCCTGCCGCCTTAGGGTTTCCGGCAAAGAAATACAACACAGCCTTTCTGAAAGCAAGAGCCGATTAAATGAAGAAATTTCAGAAACTAACATATAGAAGCTAACTTCCATTAGAGCATCTGCCTCAAAAAAAAAAAATAAATCAATACTCAGAGGTCTCTGCAAGAGGTGGATCCTGAAATAAATTAGGTTTCGCAGGCAGACTGCACAGACAAAAGCTTCTTCTTCCTTCTCCTGAGAGGCAGAAAGAGGAGTCAGCAATGGGGTGAGATGAAAACAGACATTAAGGGACCACATGCAATAACCACCTTCTCACGGTCTAAAGTTTGCCATTGCTCAAGTTCCGTATAAGTGAAGTACTCTAATGGACCCGTTCTCATGCAAGCCCAGCACTTGTTCCCTCTAATCAGCCCAGCTCCAGCGTCCCACTTCCCACGTAACACCAACCTACCTGCCACTTGACCAAGCAGTTCTCATTTAAAGAAAAAAAAACGCACATACCAAGTAAAAGTGGTAGATGCATACACTAAGGGGGATGGGGGAGTGGGGAAGAGCTCACAGTCCCCCGGTCAGTCACCACAATTTCTATCATCCTCTTCTCCTTCGGAATGGGCCCTCACAGCTGGGCTTGAAGGCCATGCTTGCCCTTAGCCCCCTTCTCTAGTCCAGTGCATTCTTTATTACTTCTTTGTAGAATGAGGAACATCCTCAAAGTGATAACATAAAACATTTTCCCCTCAAAAAAAGCTGAAACACCACTTTTCCAAGGGCAACTACTTTTTTGTTTACTACTTCACGCAACTTGTCCTCTCAAAACACACTAACTTCTTTTGCTCTCCTATCATCTCAAAAATCATCAACATGCCACTTCCACATAAAAACTGAGCTAGGTTAAACTACCTGTAAATTATCTTCTCTAATGTCTGCACTGGAGAATCTAAACTATGATTCCTTCACATGTAAAACCAGGTTGCAGGAGCTGGCTGTACCAAACCAACTGCCCATAGCTCCCCCTAGTTCCCATTCTCCCTTACACCAGCATTTATTTGCCAGACCACTTAGAGACAATCCAGCTCACCACAGCAGCAGAAAATACTCACTTTTTGCTGGTTTCATTGAATGACTATGGTTTATGAAAAAGTTACATACAGAAGATGCAGCAGTAGCACACAATGGACAGTGAGAACAGTTCTTCCAGTGGCAGCAGTCAGGTTAAGAATTCATGAGATATCCAGGGCCATCCTTAGACATTCTCAGTAGTGTCATTGCCAGGATCAAAAATACTTGTTAGTGAACAGGACTTGCTTGGGAAACACATTTTTGAGCTTAAAGCCCTTGATTGTTTCTGTGAATGTCATAACACTTCCTAGGAGGCACCTCCTTCAGAGGTAGTTTAGAAGGAATAACCCAGTAACCACAGAAATGTTTTAAACTTCCAAAGACGCTTAGAACTATAAATCACAAGGGTTATAACCTAGAAAGTAAGAGGACTTGAGTCTAAACTGTGTTTTATTTGCTGAGCAGTATCACCTTTTTCTTTTCAATCAGATTCTCCCATTCCTAAGCTTCCATCATGCATCACACACAGGAGAACCAAAACATGACTCGCAGCATGGAATCTGGCATAAGAACCTACACTTTAATGTTGGCAAAATTTAGGTCTCCTGGATTTAACCCCAAATAACCTATTAGTGAATAGATCTGTAGAACAAAATTAAAGTTAAGCCAGATCTCAGAAGTTTGCCTTTCCCTATAAGAACATGCACCACCTGGAAGTTACTATGGGAAAAGGTTAAGGAAAATTAGAAAATACATAAAATAAAATAAAAAAAAAAAAAAACAACAACAAAAAGGAAAACAAAATAAAAAAGGAGAGGATCCATGAACCAACTTGCTCTTCAACAAACCTGTGCTGCACCGTAGAACATTTTAGTTTACAAAATCAGCAAAGAATGTGCAATTTTCTTCAATATCCTTTACTTCCTGTGTACCATAAGAATTCTATTTTGAATGAGTCCTCCACACTGGATGTACTTCATTGATTTCACAGAATCATACAGTCTGCTACTTCTGCCTCTTCCCCCTCCTGCTAATCTGAATTTCTGATATTCAGATATTCCATTAGTCACAGTTAAAGGAAATGTTCTGCTACCTGCTTAAAGACCACTACATAGTGATCTAGACTTACTACAGAATAAAGGAGAATTTTAAGCATGTTAAAAACTATTCTGATCACCTTTCAGATAAACCCTGAGTGATACTTCTATTCCCAAATAGATGAGTCGTAAAAACCTTAAATGGATGTGAAGAACTTCCCTAATTTTGCTCTGGACAAGACTGAGAGTAATGAAATATGTTCTCATATTTTCCATGCATCTGAATTTAAGTGATCCCGATTATAATATATATGTCAGAAATAATAAATATTAATGACAGTTCTCTAAGTTAAGTCCTTCACAAATGTTATTGAGACTAAAGACCTGTGGGGGGTGAGTATGGGGACATGATTTACTGTCTTCAGGAAAATAAAAACTTCTGAATTTCATGAAAGAATTAGCATTAAACCCCAGGAACTTCTGTAACCCAGTTCCAAACTGAAAACAGCAGATAATGAAGTCCCCAAAGTAAACACAGAATTATGCCATACCTAATTTAATACTGCAATGCAGCTTGCTTTAGCACCTACACATAAATGAGATTGATCTTCCTACACTCTATACCAGGATTACTAAGGGAACATTACCTTTTTCTTTTTTTCTTTTTTTAAACAGCATATTGAAGCTAAATAAATACTCATTACTGACACCTGACATGGCAACTACTATGTGTTTGTTTTCAAAAGATGAAAACACTGAATGTGGTGCTTCTGAGAAAAAAAAAATACATAAATAAATAAACCCCCAAGACCATCCTTGCTACTGACTTAAACTAATCACTGTCTTCAACGATGATGAGGTGCCTAAAAGGAGCAAAAGCTAAGGATTACCAGAATTCAACAAACTCCTTGCTTAGGTCTTCAGAGCTATTCAGTCCCGAGTGGAAGGGCTATTCACAGCTCCATTTAAACAGCTGCGGAGATAATAAATTTCCAGTGTATTTTGCACTGGTACCATTCCCAACTTTCTGAAAAGAGAATACCCCAAAAATCAGGCCTGCAGCTTTAAGCCAGTATTGTTTAGAGCCCTGCCAGTCATACATGCCTTATAAATACTGCACCACATGGTAAACCAAGGAAAGTGCAGTGTAAAACCACAGTTTTTGGTCATGAACTGCTGGCGATAGCCACAAATGCCACAAAGTATATCTGAAAGCAAGTTTTGGAAGATGGAATTAATTCTAACCTGAATTTCAAAATATGACCGCTATAGACATTTTACACCTACCACAGGAACAGCAGCCCAGGATTTGGGGGTGATACAATGCAGGACAGGCAGATGCCGGTCACTTTCCACTGAAGAAACTGGGACAGCAATTCACAGTAGATTGATCTAGTATCTGCACAGAACTAGACTGGATGCAATGCCATCTCAAATAGAGGAGTCAACAAATCATTAGCTCTTTCATGAAGATAAAGGCAAACCTAGTTGCAACTCATCAGTTTTTACATATGGTATGTCTCACACCAGAAAAATGCATATTAGAAAATTGAAAGACCCTCGAAAGAAAGCTTTCTGGAAGGAAAGGAAGCTTATGTAGAGTTTACCTAGACGGAACACTGAGGCAGTACACTGAACAACAAGCAATCATTTACATAAAAGCCACATTAAGACTGAAGTAAGCATATTTTTACCATTCTAGATGTAACCAAAGCCAGAGACAACGTGTATAGTGAAACAAAAAAAGTGAATCCATATCCTAGCTCTGTAAAAGAAATGTTTTCCATTCTTTGTAGAACATCTGAAGGAAGGAAGATTTTGGGACTACATTTTTCTCCCTAAGGTAACATTATTAGCATCATTACAAGATAAACTATCTTCATGATCACCTCATTAATCATTTTAGCATTTGTCTACATTTTGCCCAAACTAATTGGTTCCATTTCCCGCTTGATCTAATGCCACAAAAAGCAAGACATCCATTCAGTTACTACTCTTTACTTGTGGTTAGAGGGCTGCACAGCCTTTACTTGCAGAAACCTCTACTTCTAGGGCCATTATGTGGGAGGGATAGAACTAAGTCTGGCCACTAGACTGTGATGTGCTGTATGAGTAGCAAGAGCTAAGGCAGTGACTAGAACCCAGTTGGTTTAGATAAAATCTTGGCATCTACTAGAAGCAGACAGCAAGACAATGTGGTAGCAGTCAGATCTACTGTCACCAATGGATTTGAGATGTGTTCTCCTCTCTGAAACCTAGCTCCTATAACAAGATGATCAGCAGTTGGCTCCTCATACAACTAGACCTACAGATGCCTCTCTACTAAGAAAGCATGGAGCCATCATTACCTGTGCCACAGAAATCACTTATGGATCTAGAAGAAACTCCAGTGAAGAGCTCCCAAATGAATAACCCTCACCTTAGGTGGGATCTTTTGAGGGTGAGGAAGGTAGGCAGGACCACTTCCAAAACATACAAGCTCAGTTTCATTAGCCGTATGCACCGGATCTGTGTCACTTCCTTTTAGCAACAGCACAGCCCCTCTGTTCATCCTCCCCCACCCAAAGCTCCAGGGCTAGCACTTGTAGAATTGGAAACAGGGAACTGATCCTGTTGAAAACAAACCTGCAAAAAGGAAATTGGTTTTACCCTTTATTCAATTCAAGAAAGAAACATAGAGTCAAACAGTCCTGGGATGCTAAACTGCAATCCAGAAGTGCAAGAAGCTTAGCTGTCATCAGGCAAGACGGGAGATAAGTCGCGATCCAGCATCTCAGACAATTGCACAATACATCACATTTCAAAAGTTTCTTACCTCTGAACACTTGATTCATCTTCTTTTCTTTTTTGTTTGGTTTTTTTATTTGTTTGGTTTTTGGGGTTTTTTTTTGTCTGAAATGCAGGGGATGAAAGCAAGCAACAGACTATCAAATCAACCAGATTCCTGCAGGTGAGAGAAAAATATCCAACAGGCCAAGGCAAGCCCTGTTTTGGGAAACTTCTTTCTGCCCAACAAACTGACAATACTCATTCATAGCAAAGCAGTGCTGTACATTTTTAAGAAATTAAGGCACAAAAAATAAGGAAAATAAGACAGAAACAGAAAGATTTTCCCCCTGGATTTTCTCAAAAACAATTCTTTTGATCTACTTCTTTATCTTCCCTGAGACTTCCAAAGCAAGAATAAAATTTCCACAGTTCACAGGATCTCACTGTATTTGGTGTATTTCAACCTCAGCACTGCCTGCCTCAGAAAAAAGGAAGAACAGTATCTACAGTATTAGAACAGCAATTTAACAGTTGTTAAATTAGTATGTGTTAGAGCAGATTTTTTTCTTCTCCACTTGAATGATACACATTCTTTAGACCATATGATTTTCAGGATTGGGTCCTTACCTTCAAGTCAATACTGTAGGCAGGCAAACAATGCTGCCTTTTTCTAGTCCCAGTTAGGTTTCTGGTCTGTGAATGGGCAAGATACTAAACACTATGTGAATATGACTGACTACTTTCAGAACAAACTCTGGAACACAAAGTATATGATGTCCAAAGCAAGAGTTAATTATACAGAGAATAACTGATGGCAATCAAGAATAAAATTGAAGTACAGGATCATGTCTGAGAGGTGAGGTAATGTACATGAATCTATTTTATGTCGATACAGGTAATTTCTGAGAAACAAATTCTGTACTTCTAAGAATGAGGAAAACTTTCAGATAGTACTCAGCATACACCTCTTTAAAAGGGTGTACCCTTCCTCGCCAGGCAGCAAAGAAACATTTGTGTATTTCAGCTATTCAAATTTGTGTGAAGGCAATCTACAAGCTTTCATTTAATGCCCTTGAACAATTACTAAAATTTCTATTGCAGTATTGAAGAAAAAATAACAGTGACCTTATTTAGAGGATAACACTCTCAAATTGTGAGTGCTCCTTACGAAAATCCGGGACACAAAGTGTTCAAGTTGTTAAAAGGCTTAGAGAAAACCTAAAAATTATCTTGGATTTGTGCCACTGTGCCACTCCTGGGGGAGCAGAGAAATGATGTAACTTAGTTACCATATCATTCATTACAGACTGGTAGAGGAGTCTGTAGCCATCTAAACCAGCGGGTCACAATTTGCCCAAATAAAACCTGACCAAAAAAACCCCAAACAAACAAAAAAACAACACACCTGACCAAAAAAAAAAAAGGCCACACAAACATCTAAATGAAATTATAAACAATCCATATTGAATATTAGCAAGATGCATCTATCCCAAACACCCCCAGAGAGTTTGACAAAGTATTCAGTGACTCTCTTCTATTTGCCAGCTGCATACAGTAAACTCAAGACATAGATTATATATAAAATCAGCTATTAAAAGGTTGTTATAAAACCAACTATTTTACAGCCACTTTCAGAAAACATCCTAGCAATAAGATATAGGCAAACTGAATCACAGTCCCTCATTCCCTTGCATGAGGCTGGTTTTCTGCTGCCAAGCTAAGAGAAATGCACAGGGCTGCTCAAAGACTCAGTGGCTTTTAATAGGGTGCTTCCTTGATATAGGAAAATCCATGCACAGCACAGTTGAGAGGTGCTTTAAACTAACAAACTGCCTCCAAAAAACAAGTTCATGTCATTTAAAAAAAGAGGAAGCAATCCTCATGTGTAAACAAATACGCACAGAAGTATCATGACACTATTTCAAAGCCACCCTGTGCAAATCCAGTTAAAGAAATAGCACATTATATAAGAGATGCTTTTCACACAGACACTGTAACCTACACAGAAAGACCAAAGTTTATAGACATAAGCAAAATTTAGCGTTGATATTAAACTCTGATAATGTTCAAGGCCTGTTAATGTGAGAATACACAATTAATCTTAACTGCTAACTAGACTACTGATAATTCAACTGGGGGTCGAGGGAAGGAAAGAAACCCCAAAAAGCCACTTTATCAGTAAATAGCTACTAAAACACAAAAAGAAAAACAAACATCACTGCCACTGAATCCTATAAAGCCTGGTCTATGCAAGACCTTAAACCAGGCAATTCCCATATACAGTACTTTCAGACTGGGCTAAGGAATTCAACACACAGGTGATACACATTTCAACCTGAAATGCAGTGACTTGACATAAATGCAGACTCTGCATTTATCAGAACTACAAAGAAGAACCCGTGCAGGAACCCCAGCCCAGCATAAAGCACTAAACCTTGACTAGTACCACCCTAATGATGGGTAAATTCTTTCTCAGGCTTCCTAGACCAGACTAAGACTTGCAGACTTTTTAACAGTATCACATCTCACTCTTGTAAATGAAAAATAGTCAGCCCAAAGATCACATTAAGCAGACTTTGACAATAAAATACTTAGGAGGTTTTGTTTTGGTTTTTTTACAGTATATGTTTTACAAAGGCATATTAGTAAAGCAGGGGGAAAGACTGAAAAATTCACCTGTCCCACCGCTGAGACAAGGCAGCCACAACCCGCAGAGTACAGCCTATACAGCTCTGTAGCTCTGCAGTTACAGCAATCTGTACAAATCAAATGAGTATTAACTGTCTTTTTGTAAGAAGAAGTACACACTGCTTTTTTTTTTCCCCACACAGAATTTATATTATTACTTTGAGTAAGAAACAAATATTAGACCAAAAAAAAAAAATCTAGTCAGGAATTATGCTTCATGGGACTTTGGTATTTGGCTATTTGCTTCACATAAGCTGATCTAGTGCTACTGAGTTCCTGAGGAAAAAAAAAATACCAAGAACAAAATTAGAAGTTTACTGTTAAACACATTTAGAAGGCAGGAACATACTTGCTTTCTCCTCATACTGCAAAAAAATAAAAATCCAACACTTTTACCATTAGTTACTAAAAAAAAGTTGTATCAATTGTGACCCAATTTTCTATTTATATCATTGCTCCATATGGGGAACACATTCCCTTGCATCTCTCCACAGATTTTTACTTCAGTAGTTGATGAATTAATGCCTTTGAAAGAAGACCATACTCACTCAAAATCTTAAGTCAGTAGAAAGATATCAGCTAACTAAAGACCCAAGCATTTACCAGCCACTCAGCACTGCAAGGCAAACTGAGTACCGAGGAGAGTTGGGCACTTATACGCTCAGTGATGCCCATCAGCAAACTGCACAGCCTTGGAAAAGCCAAGGTATCTCTAGTCATGGTGGATTACAGACATAAGCTTCTTTAACAGTCTAAAATCAGTTCACTGCTGAGAGTGAACTCAGCACAGGCTTGAACTGCATTATGAAGTTTAAACAACATTAAAAGTAGAAGGAAAGAGAGATCCTTAATGTTTGGAGCTTTTTTTCCCTAGAAAAATAAACTGATTAAGAGTAGTCACATGCAAATTAAGAACAGTTAGCACGTAGTAAGAGTGGTTTCTGGCCAAGTGCATGTTTCTTTCTTAACAGTCCCAGTAATACTTGTAGCTTGTCGATGTAGCTCGTAGCCTGTGAAGAAGCCCAAGCCAATGACCAAGTACATACCTCTGTATCTACTACATACAGAAAGCTCTGATGTATGTTCTGATTAATAAACTCTCTGGGTATAAAGATTAATGAGAACCACTTACAGTTCTAGTAACCAGGAAGTTCCAGTTTGTTGCTTCCCAGAAAAGGAACAGGAAAAGATTCCAAGCAGTTTGATCCAAGTTTTAATACAATGTATCTGAAACCACAGTTTTCACTTAGAAGGCTAACAACTTTGGTTCTGGCTTCAGCATCAAAACCTACCAGTAAAATCTCAAAAATCCTACAGATTCAGCACTCAAAGAAGCCAAGAGCTTGTCTCAGCTCCCCAGATTCTGAAATCAATGGCTTCACATTTTCCTCAAGAGCACCTTCATATTGTAAACACATATTCCTTTCAACCTGTTTCTCACACACAAATCATTTGTCCTGATACACTTCCAGTCACAACTCTACAGAAATAGAAGTTCTATAAATTAGTATCCAGAAACATTTTTAAGCCATCGCATCTGGTAACTACAGAACACCAGGACTCCACAAATAATTACTTCATAAGACAAGTGCTGAACAAAGCAATTCAAGTTTTCAGAGCTATCTCCTAACAACACACTTCAAAGGATTCTGGATGAATGTCTAACTCCAGCTACATATGACATGATGCCATTTATACTTTTAAACCAATGTCTGTCAGTTGCGAGTCTTGGTCAATACAAAAGAAGAAGAAGAAAAAAAAAAGAAACAAAACAAAACAAGAAAACACGAGGAAAAATAACCAAAACCCAAACACTTCCTCCTGCACAACGGTACAGTCCTCTGAATCTTGCTTGTTATGATAATTTTCCTCTTTCTGATGCAAC
Source organism: Acropternis orthonyx (assembly GCA_035583155.1). Taxonomy (NCBI): domain Eukaryota; kingdom Metazoa; phylum Chordata; class Aves; order Passeriformes; family Rhinocryptidae; genus Acropternis; species Acropternis orthonyx. The sequence goes on along the minus strand of JAWWEU010000158.1, from coordinate 27,780,973 downwards.
ATCTGCTTTAACAATACACCATAAAGAACATCAGTTCAAAATGACTATTTGATGGATCCCACACTTGAGAACACATCCTCTACCAGATACATGTGTCAGTCCCAGGTTACCGCACTTAGCCCATCCCCAGCTCCGCATCCTCCACTCATTACTGTTACCACCCACATCAACATGCCAGCTGACAAAGATGGAAGAACAGTGTCCCACTGATTTGTGATTTTATCAGCCAAGCCAGCTTAAAAGAGTTTGCTATAGGTCTTTGCTAGCCCAAGTCATGTAAAGGTTGATGGAAAGGTACCAAAGAAATCTAAATCAGAGCTACTGTGGCCCCATCTCCAATCCCGGACCTCATTCACTTCAACAGGAAGTCCCATTGCCACCCACTGTCCTGGGTGATCAGCCAGTTCCGAAACATGATCCAGCCAAAATTCAACAAAACAAAAAAGCTATTAATTATAAGCTTGATTAGCTCCTTGACTTTGCTTAACTCAGAGCCACAAAGGCTTCCTTGCCAGAAGGGGAAGATGCACAGTCAAGCAGGAGAGAGGACCACCACAACACCAGTTTAAGCTGCCAAGTTTCTTGACAAGCTTAAGCAGAACTAAAATAGAGCTGCTTCAGAAAAGAGTGGTCACAGCCTCCTCCTCCTCCTATGCAAGCAATAACATTTGTATAGCCATGAAGTCACTTCAGGCAGTTGATCCAACTGAAGCTTAACATTTTTCTGTACAACCATTTTCAGCTGGATCAGCAAAGAAAGATTAACATGGGGAAAAGAGATCCTTTTGGTGAAAGCATTGGCAGAAAAATCAAAGCTGCTCTGGTGGTAATGCAATAGCATGACTGTAGAGGACATGTTAACTCTTAGTGTGATTGAATTTATGCTTGGTCGTCTGCCGGAAAAGAAAGGCAATACACTGCAATGTCACTTATTAAAACTGAGATCTCAATTGAAACTGAACAAGTAATCTGTAATTTTACTGTATGTTCACTGATCAAAATAAACTCCAAAAGCAAGACTAATGCCATGATTTCACATTAGTTTAAACCAAGCTTCCTTGATAAGCTGGCAAAACAAATAAAAATACAAATAAACTTTGACCCCTCCCCTAAAAAAAAGAACAAGGTCAGCAGAGTGTCAGATGAGTGCAATAAGTAGGACAGAACTCCTAGGTCATCAATTACACCAGCTTAGGCTACCATGAGAATCTTTTCCCTGACAGATTCTATAAAACATCCTTTCTAGACTGCAGAAGATTTAGTTTCTATAGCATTAGGACAATTTAGGGTTTTTTCCAATGTTATGTGGCTCCATCAATATTATGAGTGGAATAAAGCCAGCTACAGGCAGAATTCATGGATCCTGCAGGGTGCTACAAAAGGCTCTCACAAACACACTAGAAAAAAATCTACAATATGTTATCCCAATAGCCCCTACTCCTGGGGAGGCAAGTACTTTTGCAAGGATTTTCACTATCATTTCAGAAAGTTCTTATCCCACTGTGTTCATTCCGGTAGGAAAGAAAACTACTTACAGATCACTCTGATGCCAAGCAGCTCTATCAAACTACAAAATGTAAGAGTAATAAGTCTTGTGAGTTTTAAGAGCCCAGCATGGCTTGTTGCTTTGGGTTGTTTTCTTCCTAAATGCACAGTGCTGTCATCTACTAACACAAAATCAGAGGGTTTCACAACACTAGGGTGAGAAGATAAACAAACGTGTTTATTCTGTCTAGTTTACATGCACCTTCAGTTTTCACATATTGAAGATCAGTAATAAATGCAGGAAAGTATTTCCCAGGCTGAAAAATAAATTTTCTGCTAATAAGGATTTAAATGGCTGGTGTGAATTGTATTTCACATGTATAATTCAGGAAAAAAGAATCTTTGATGTTTTATGTTTAGAGTTCTGTAAATCTGAATTGTCACTGAGGCTTAAGACCAACACCTTATTCAATTACAAAGACTTTACTGTAGGATAACTTAGGGTACCAGGAGTCTTAGAATCACAGGCAAGGATGAACAGATCTCAAAATTCATTCTTTTGGAATTCGTTTGCATTTTTATTTCTCCATAAGACTTTTGCTAAAGGAAAAAAACAGCATTTCCACAGAGAATTGCCAGGAGATGAAGAAATGGAAAACACACACTGATGAACAAAAAAACAATATTGTTTCTCTATGGTAACTACTAACTTCTACAAAATCATAAAGACCATTTTGGAAGTAACCATACATCAATAAGTCAAATAGAACTGAGTCAGAAATCCATTTAAATATTTACACTTTCTGCTACAAGCCATAAGTAGAGCAATACTGTAGCCAAACTTAATGACTGTGCCTTCCATTTTACACACTTTCCTCTTTCAGGAGCCTATCTGGAGAGGCAGGATGATCAAAAATACAAAACAACAAGAAAGCAATGTGAAACAAAACAAAAACCCCATAAACGGTACAGACATTGTTGAGAGCTATAAGCATCCCCTACTCCGGACAGCTGAATTACGAAAAATTGACAACATTGAAAGCAGAGCAGCACACAGAAAAAGCTACCTTATCATTTCATAAACCATTAAGGAGTAGGTTACATAAATCTACTGGACCGGAGGAGTTGGAGACCAGAGCTGCTGCAAGACATTAACTCTCCTCTGAGGGATGCATCATTTCATTCTTGAAGGCTGTTCATCTCCGTGAGTGCAATAGAAGGAGCTGGGCGCATTCGGAATGGGAGCTGCGGTGTAACCCTCCGTGACCCACCGGGCGGGCGATGCTCCCCGGGCCCGTGGCCGCCCCCGCCCCGCACGCTGTTGCTGCCCCATCCCGAACGCGACCGGCTGCTCCTTTGTGCAGCCTGGCGGGATGCCGCACACGCACAGAGCCGCCGGCCCCGCCGCGAACCGGGGCAAAGGGGCCGGGCGCGCCCCGCCGCTGAGGGGGCCCTTTCCCCTACCGCTCCCGCTGCCAGGCTGGGGCGCCAGCGCCTCGGAACCCCGTCCCGGCGCCTCGCGAACTTCGCAGCGCCCCAGCCCCGGCTGAGCCGGGGGGCGGATTCCGGGGAAGCCCCAGTTGCCCGGAGCCCCCGCTGGCTGCCGCGGCCGCGCAGGGGCGGCAGGCGGTACAAAGCGCCGGGAGCGGCCGAGCCGGAGGGACCCTCTGACGGAAACCTGGCCGGGATTCAGGGCCTAGGAGAGCCCGCGGGCAGGGGCAGCGCCGGGGGAGCCCCGGGAAGCGGCGGCGCTCCGGGGGCCGGCGCTCCCCGCAGGGCCCCGCGGGCTCCACCTGCCCCACCGGACCCCCGCCCCGCCGCGCCCCGGGGATCGCGCCGCGCCCCGCCGCGCCCCGCGGGGCCAGGACCGCAGGACGCGCCCGCATCGCCCCCGGCCCCGCACGCACTTTCGCGGGCCGCCACCATTCCCCCCGCCAGCCGGCCCCTCAGGCTTCCCCCGCCTCCGGGCCCCCCCGCCGCCGGACCCACCCGCGCCCCGCGGGGTTCGCACGGCCCG
>JAWWEU010000158.1:27743847-27769945 GCA_035583155.1 Acropternis orthonyx | reverse complement strand
CCCCGGCCAGGGGCGGCCGCCGCGGCCGGGCCTGAGGAGAAGCCTCGGAGCGGCCCCGTGGCCGTCCCGGGCGGGCCGCGGCCGGCGGGGCAGGAGGAGGACGGCGTGGCGGGGCTGCTGCGGCGGCTGGGGCGGCGGGCGGACAGCCGGCAGCGGGCCGCAGAGCTGTTCCGCTGGATGCTGGCCCCGGTGGCGCCCGGAGAGTTCCTGGCGAGGCACTGGGAGCGGGCGCCGCTGCTGGTGCGGCGCGGCGACCCTGCGTACTACGCGGGGCTGTTCTCCACGGCAGAGCTGGACGGCGCCCTGCGGGGCGGGGAGGTGCACTTCGGCACACACCTGGACGTGACCAGCTACGCCCAGGGCGTGCGGGAGACCCACAACCCCTCCGGTCCGGCCCTGCCCGCCGTCGTCTGGGACTTCTACCAGAATGGCTGCTCCCTGCGGCTCCTCTGCCCGCAGGCTTTTTCCGCCACCGTCTGGCACTTCCTCTCCATCCTGCAGGAGCAGTTCGGCAGCATGGTGGGTGCCAACACGTACCTCACGCCGCCGGGGACGCAGGGCTTCGCACCCCACTACGATGACATCGAGGCCTTTGTGCTGCAGCTGGAGGGGAAGAAGCACTGGCGTGTGTACAGCCCCCGGAGGGATGCTGAGGTGCTGCCCCAGTTCTCCAGCGCAAACCTCACGCAGGCTGAGCTCGGCGAGCCTGTGCTGGAGACGGTGCTAGAGGCTGGGGACCTGCTGTACTTCCCCCGTGGCTTTATCCACCAGGGCGACTGTCTCCCTGATGCACACTCGCTCCACATCACTGTGTCTTCCTACCAGAGGAATTCCTGGGGGGACCTTCTAGAGAAGCTCCTGCCAGCTGCCCTGCAGATGGCCCTGGAGGAGGATGTGGAGTACCGGCGAGGGCTTCCCATGGACTACTTGGGATACATGGGGGTCGCCAACTCAGACACAGTCGATGCTCGGCGAACGGCCTTTATGGAGAAGGTGCAGAGCCTCATAAAGAAACTGGTTGACTATGCACCCATCGATGCTGCCGTGGATCAGAGGGCCAGGTCATTTCTTCATGACTGTCTCCCCCCTGTCCTTACACAGAGTGAAAAGGCACAGAGTGTTTATGGTTTCCCAGCTCGGTGGCAAGATGGAGGCCCCCACAATGTTGATATACTGATAACAAAAGACACTGAAATATGCCTCCTCCGCCATGGCATCATTAGATTATGTAATGAAGAAGCAGGTGTGATGCTGTATTACACAACAGAAAACTCAAGAGTGTATCACAAAGAAGAACCCAAGTTCTTTGAGCTAGATCCTGAGTATACAGAGAGTATCGAATTTCTCCTGTCTTCCTATCCAAATCATGTCAGTGTGGATAACCTTCCATGTGAAACCTTGGAGGAAAAGATTTCTCTAGCCACACTCCTGTTTGAGAAGGGCATTCTGACTACAAAGAAGCCTCTGGTGCAAGTGTAATTCTTATTTTTTAAGAAAATAAATATACTTTTTTTTAGGAAGTGTTCTGTCTTGCCTTACACCTGCTAGGTGTGAATCAGCAGTCCCAGGTCCCAGCATCTCGTCTGGGACTAGAAGGGCTCTGGTATGGGTAGTGAAATTTAATGGTCTGGTAAAAATGGGTATCTGCTCTAGGAGCAATTCTGCATGGCTGAGTGACTAGGGAAGGGAAATTGTTACTTTTTTTCCCTTTCACCAGGCCATGTTACTACACCCTAGGTAAGTTCAGGAACCTAGTGAACTTTCTGCAGTCTGTAAATCATTTTTGTGTCTTCACTGTGTTTTAAAGCAGCCCGCTCTACTGCGGGAAGTACTCCTATTATTCACAGGCAGATTTGGTGATGGTCAGCATTCTGTGTGCCTGTGCTGTGCCATGCTGCATAGGCCCTCAGGCCTATGCTATGTTGTAAAGATCCCTTGGTCACAGAAAAAAACTCAGCCAACTCTTCCCAGAACTAGATCTTGAAGGTACTTCCTGCTCAATGCCAGCAATTGTACCACCTATGTGAGCCTGCCTTTATTGAACAGTACAGCAAGATGTTCTCAGGCAAATATGATCTGCTGCATCTGAAATGCTTCAGGCTCACTTGCATCTCTTTCAGTCTGATAATTGCAACATGTCTTAATGATAAAATAACTTTCACTCGGCAGGTGAGGGATATTCTGTCTTTAAAGCCTCCTGAAGCTGTATCCACAAGGAGCAGGGTACATTACCCTGTGCTCCTCTGAGCTGTTGGATCATTAGGGTTTTGCAAGATGGCACACATGCACTTCTAACTGTTCAGGATTTAAGTGTACACTATGTCCTCCAAGGTCCCATACCTGCAATAACCAGTGTGCCAGCCTTTCCTCCCTCCTTTGCTAAATCCTGAAACCTGAGCTTTGTAAAATCGTGGCTGGACAGAACTGCTGTTGCTACACATCCTCTGATCCTTCTGTCTACTCATCCTTAGCAGGGGGTCAGACATCCTTGTCCCACCCTTCATGCCCCTTGTAAATATCTTGTGCCCAGTTCCTGGGCTGCTCTGTGTGTCCCCTGTGCAGCCACAGGCACCTGCACTGCAGTTTGCTGCTTGGAGGCTTGTGATGCAGAGCTGCACCAGGAGCTCATGCAGCCCTCTCTGTGATGGCTATAAGCACCCCCATGTCCACTTCAAGCATGTTAATGGCAACCACAGATGGCACAAATTCTCCTTAGCTTTTCCCTTCTCTGGACTCTCTGGACTCTCTTCTACAACAGTGTAATACTTCAGCTGGGGTGGTGCATTCTGATGATCCCTCCCCAGTTTCTAAATCTACTGGGGAAACTGCCTGGGCTAAAACACCTTACACCCACACTCCTCACAGACTTACATAGGGCTAGACAGGAACAGAGTTTCTCTTTTCTTCTTTTGTCATTCCCCAGAAAGGTATTTCTCACTAAGACTGGCAGAGTATACCAAATTTTTTGCACTAGGAGGTGCTGGTCCATTATGATTCCATTAAGAAAAGCACTCACATTCTGTGAAGTATCTAGAAATGCTATTTATTAGAGCTAACACTCTAAAAAGAGACTAACATAGACAATCTTACACCCATTGGATGCTGAGAACCCTGAGTAATGAAGCATGTAGCAGGACTCTGTTCCACATACAGCACATCATGCAGACATGGTTCATACCAGAGGTTCTCCCCTTTTGGTCTTTTAAGGTATTGTAAGATTTTTGTATAAGGAAAGAGCTGTATTTATCATGTCTACAGTCAAACAGAAACAATGTTTGCATGGGAACATCTTGCTGCAGTTTGATCAGGGCCGCGTCACACAGGTCGCATAACCACAGGTACTGTGTGGGAGCTGACAGCAAGCTTCAGTGTAAACAAGAGGTGGCTGAGCTTCTCACAAGGCTTGGAATCTGCCAGCACAACACAGGCCTGAAGGCCACACTGTAAGAACAGTGCAGCGCGGCACAGGCACCAAAGGCATGGGCCAGTGTTGTGTCCTCCAGAGAAGAATGTTCTGCATGCTGTAAGGCAAGGCAAGGACCACGCTGCAGGTCCCTCACACAAAGGTACAGAGAGCATGTTGTGGTGGAATGAAGGCACAGACTCCTGCTTGTGATTGACAGAAATCGCTTTAATGCTAATGATCCAGGGTTTATATACCATCGGCCTTCAGCTGGGAGTGGTTAAGCAAACAAGGCAGAACACAGCTGCAGGTCACACACCCACACAGACACATTCGGGCAGCTGCCATGCACACACACAGAGACATTCGGAGTTTCAAGCTACCCCTTCGCACCCCACGCATTGCAAATTGCACACCAAGAGCAATCCCTGGCCTGCGGCGGACAAATGATGCAGAGTCAGGCTTTTTCAGGCAAAAAGCAAAAGGCAAAAGCTTATCTTTTATACGATTTTTCTACTGTCCACATGAATCTATGCTACATCTCATTGGCTAGGTGTTCTTGTCCACGAGTCTTAGACCATCTTCTGATAGGTGGTTACCATGTCTCATCACACTGGTCAGTCTCAAAACACACTTTTGTTTTCCATGGCTGTTTTTCTTCTGCTTTCTCAGGCCTGGCCCAAGGACACAGGTGGTGTTTTCTGCTGTTTTGCCAGGCTTACAGCCGCATCCTCTTAAGGCCAAAGCTATCCATAGCCCAAGAATCTTCCACACTGGCCAGTAAATCAAGGATTTAGATAAAATAATACACAGTCATCTCAACATTTCCTAGGCCGCCTTGTTTTTCTTCTTTCTTGTTCTCATGCTGGCCTGCTACACACATCCACCTTCCAAGAGGAGCTGTGCAGGACAGGAGAACTTAGAGAGCCAGGCTTTATTTGGTCTCTCAAATCAGCCCCTTGGGGCATTGGTACGGTATCGTTTTGAAGGATACAAGAACCATTGGCTTCACAACAACCACACAGGGCACAGAAAGAGGGAAGGGGAGCTCGCAGTCCCACCTGTGCTAGGGCAGGAGAAGGAGGCAGCACTCCATGACTAGCTTCCCAGGCACAGGAGCCAGAACATCCACCTTAAATACAGTCATGATGCAGCCAAGTGGATCACAGAAGCTGCAGATTGCTCCCAGCTTTCTTTGCTGAGCATGGTTGTGGTCATGGCAGACAAGGTTGCTCTTGTCCAGCAAGTCAATGTCCATCATTTCCACATCATTCACTTATCATCCATGGCCCCTTCCATATACCTCTTGCCTGCTGCTGCAGCCACTTCGATGTGCCTGTCACTTTGCCTGTTATCTTTGGAGAAAGCTGCAGAAATACTCACCTGGCACGGCTAGCATCTACCAGAAATTTGGGTGCCTGAGCTCTAGGAAAGGGGAAGGATCGAGCATATATGCACTGGAAGGGCAGAAGATGGGTACTATTCAGGTACCATCATCTGTAGTGACAAAGATGGTGTCTGAGACCTAACAAGGTGGGGAGGTTGTGAGAAGTGTGTATTTTTTTAAGCAACCTTCTTTAATTGTGGCCAGTAGCTAACTCTGGAGAGTTGACCTTGGATGGCTGTTGAATACACACCAAGCCAGTCTCTAAATCCTCTTTAGCAACAGCAGAGGTGGAGAAACTACGATGAAAAACCTCATGGATCACGATAAAGGATGGAGGATAATTCATGAACTAACACCATGGGCAAAACAGACTTGACTTAGAGAAGATTAATTTAATTTATTGCCAGTTAATAACAGAGTAGCACAGTGAGAAATAAGAACAAAACTAAAAACCCCTCCCACCTGTCCTTGGGCAGTGTCAGGTCCATCTCTGAGCTGGCCAAAACTGTCCCTGTCCAATATGGAGGGAGCCCTGGTCTCTTCTCATAGTACATCACAGCCTTCCACTATCAAAACCTTTCCACTGTAGCTCTGGATAGCCTTACTTCTGTCTTGCAACCTGCGCTCAAATGGTGTCATTGTGCTTGCTCTCTCTTGGCTATCATCAAGGAACATTTTGTATGGGAATGGAAAAATTTCTGCCTAGGAGGTGCCTGCTACTTGTTCAGAAGAAAACCTAGTCATTGCCATTACTTTCCTCATAGAGTTTTGCAAACTCCCAGCATGAGACAAACGTTCCCTTCCGTGGACCAGCTGTTGTGCTTTTCAGCTCAGCACTGATGAGCATTTCCTCCTGTGTGCCAGGTGAAGGGTCCAGGGGTTCAGGGCTCTGTTGGTGGAAAGGCCCTGAGGGCCTTCTGCCACACCTTGGCAGAGAAGCCACACTCACTCCAAGACACCTGTCTACAATGAACTGCCACCAGCAACCCCCCACTGCTTTGTGCAGGCAAAATCAGGGAGCAGGGGGCCATCATTCCTGTCAGTCCTGGAGGGCTGCCACCTCTCTTGTGACCACCATCTCCCACCACCTGGCTGAACCAGTCGTCCTCAGTGTTTCCAGGCTGTGAGTGTCCTCCTGGCCAGCCTGGCACTCTGGGGCAGATCTCAGAGCTGGCAGCTGCCTCTCAGCCCTGTCCTGTTTTCAACACCTGGGCGTTCCCATTGGAGCAATGCAGCCTTTCCCTACCTGGCAGGTTTTGTAACAGATGTTACCAGCAGTGCTGACTGACAACTGGGCCTGTCCTAGCATGGGTAAGGTGCTCTGTCTGGGTGTGGGCAGGAAGAACAGGTGTCAACACAGAAGGGAGGGAGGGACGCAAGTCTTGGAGCAGCTCATGGCCATGTCAGGTGCTGTCATCTGGTGAAAGGTGCAAGACTGCAAGTCCCAAGAGATGCCAGGAGAGTGGTGGTGGACTAGTGGGGCTGTCTCTGCCCTGAGATGCTCCCAGGTCTGCAGCTTGGCTGAGTTTGAGAGAAGAAAGACAAAGCCTGGGAGAGAAATCCAGGAAGGAGAGTTGCAGCTGTGCCTGTGCCTGGGTCCAATCTAGCAGGACTGATTTAGAGAAATTCCACCACAGCAGATAAGCACACAATGCATCAAGAAGTACTTGGGCAGACTTGCTGCCTTTTGGAGATCATAAAATCATTGAATAGTTTGGGTTGAAAGGGACTTTAAAGTTCACCTAGTCCAGCCCCTCTGCAATGAGGAGGGACATCTTCAACTAGATCACATTGCTCAGCACCCTGTCCAACCTGGTATCAAATGTTTTCAGGGATGAGGCATCCACCACCTCTCTGGACAACCTGTTCCAGTGTTTTGCTACCTTCTTTGTAAAAAAATTCTTCCTTATGTCTAATCCAAATTGACTCTCTTTTAGTTTAAAGCCATTACCCCACTTTGTCCCCATGGATGTTTTTCTTCTAGGCCCTCTTCAAGTTCTGAAAGGTGGCAATAAGGTGTCCCTGGAGCTTTCTCTTCTCCAGGCTGAGATGCTTCAGCAACGTCGGGTGACTGGCTGTGCTGATCCTGCCCTTCTGTAGGTGCCGACAGCAGTGGCTCCAGGCAGACTTGGTGGTTCTCAGCACATGTGAGGCAACACCATCCCTGTCTCGATTCAGCTCCCCTCCCCTGTGTGTGGGAAGCTGCGTATATAGAAGAAGTCTCAGCTTAAATGCAGACACAGTGAACTCAACAACTCAGGAGCCATGTGGCAGGCCAGTGTGTTGTCCCTGCGCCGGGCCGGCTCCCAGGGCTGGCAGAGGGCCTTGCCCCGGCCCGGCCCCGCCCGGGCTCTCTCCTCCACGGCCCCCTCCATCCGCCTCTCGCCCGCCGCCCGCAGCCTCTTCGATGAGCCGCTGGCCATCGCCGTGCAGGGCCTCGGCCCGCGGCAGCGGGTCACGCTGCGGACATCCTTGCGGGACGAGACGGGAGAGCTCTTCCAGGCCAGTGCCCGCTACCAGGCGGGGGACGACGGGGAGCTGGACCTCGCCCGCTGCCCTGCGCTGCCGGGGGGCAGCTTCTCCGGCCTGGAGCCCATGGGGCTGCTCTGGGCTCTGCAGCCACAGAAGCCCTTCTGGCGGCTGGTGAAGCGGGATGTGCAGAGCCCCTTCCTCCTGCAGCTGGATGTGTTGGAGGGCCACGGGGAGCCTCCCGGGCGGCTCCTGGCCCAGGCGCAGCACGAGCGGGTGTTCCTGCGGGATGGGATGCGGAGAGTCCCGGTGCGAGACGGGAGGATCCGGGCGACGCTTTTCCTGCCCCCCGGTGAGTACCAACTGCAGCCATCCTGCTTTCCCTAAACCAGTATTTTGTTAGTGTAAGCTGTTCCATGAGCTCTGTGAAGAGGAGTCCATTAAAGCCTCTGTCCTTTCCCCCTTCTCTCCCTCTCATCCTCCCTCCCTCCCTCCCATGGCACTGAGCAGCCTGACCATCCTTCCTAATGCACCTGCCCATGCAGGTGCCAGGACACAACTGCAGAAGCAAGCAGAGGAAAAACCCTTCCTGCCCAGAGCTTAAGATTACAAATGTGAAGAAATGCATAGCAAGTGAAAGTGTGTATGCCAGGAGAGCTGCTGGAGATAAGAAATTGCAGAAGAGAGTGATGGGCAAGGGCTCTATGCCAGTCACTGGCATTTCTACTCAGAGTTTCAGGAATCCCTCTCCCCCCTCCCCAAATAGCAACTAATTAATTTGGTGGCCGTGGCCCACCATATTGGGATTTCTCTGAACATCATGAGTTTGTGAAAGGAAGAAGAAGAAGGAGTCAAGAGCATTTACAGGGAATAAATCTTTCCAGAAGGAAAACACAATAATTTAATTACTCTGGAAAAGGTGCAGATTACCTTTCTGAGGTGTAAGAGTTGCCCAAGACACCACCAGTTTGTAGCATCTTCTGGGCAGCTACACAAAGATTTCCCTGCCAGAATCCAGGGTGCAGGAAAACTGATTTCACAGGCTCAGCATCCCACCCACAGTGAGGCCATGGCTCCCTCCCCTACCTCACTTCTCCCCCCACCTGCTGACCAAGAGATGGAAGGAGCCACCTGCATACACTTTATATCCAAAATGTCCTCCTTCCACTGAGCTGAGGCAATTACAGTAAGCCAAATGCTGCTGCATTTCATCAGAGTCCCCTGACCTCCTCCTTTTGAGTCTGTTTTAAAATGATAGGCCCTTGCCACACTTACTTGCAATTTGAATTGTTTCCTAGGCACAGGATAAAAGGCATTTATCCTCATTCTGCTCTCACTGCAGACAATCTTCAGATTAGCAAGAGTAAGCTTGGTCTGTTGTCAGTATTTTCTGCGTGCTCTGAGTGTTCAGTCTATGAAGAGTCCATAGATGTGCTGTTGCCTGAATGCAAAGAGTCACAGAAGGAAAAGCACAGCACTGTTTTGATCATAGTGCTCTCCTTGGTCCCAGAGAGTGAGCAGATGCTGTGCTTTCTCCTTTCCTCCATGACCTGCAGCAGCACACTCCCACCTTCCACCTGCAGCCTTATTTGAGGATGCACCGGCCACTGTGCTGAAGGCTGTGAGACCATGGCATAAGGGCATCCTCGAAGAATGGGAGGCATGAGCACACTCAGGCCTGTGGCTTTCCTGAAGCCAAAAGTAGGGGTGAGTTGCCTCTTACCCACTGCCCAACATGTCCATGGTCATCTTCTCTGGCCTGGGGCTTGTGGAGCCTCCTTGAGGCCTGCAGTCCCAAAACCAATCAGACTGCAGCAATGCAATATGCAGAGTTTTCTCTTTCCTTGCACTGGGTGGACAGGTGCAGGATTTTCACAGGATGAAGAAATGAGGATCCTGGGCCAAGAAAGGAAGATCCAAACAATGTGCTGATCACCCAGTGAGATACCTATGGCATCCTGTGCAGAATTTGATATTGATCGCAGTCAGAGGCATGATTATCAAAGAAACAAAGTGCTGGTCGGGTGGATCCAACTTACCACAATTCAAGGCATCCCAGATGTTAAAAAGCCACAATACAAACAAAAATGCTTACATTTTCTAGTTTGCATTACATCTGTCAAATCATGATACCATGAGGATTTTTATAGTGGCAGGTGAAGTGGTTGCTACAGGGCTGCTTACAGGAAGAAGACAATTTGGGACAAGATACCTTTACCAAAGAATCTCTGCCTGTTGGCCCTAAGCACAAAGCATAATAGGGCTGATTCCTAAAACAATAAGGGTTTGCACCTTGCCCAAGAGATTCTGTGCCCTTTTTCCTCTGCAACATGCTCTAGAATTTTTTCAGATGCTGACACTGCACAGCCAAGTGACTGATCATGTCCTTTCCCCACAAGATGCTTTTCTGCAGTTCCTGTTGGGTACCTGGTTTGATGCATTCTAAACCAGGGAACATTGAAAGGAGTAATTTCAGGCAATTCTTATATTTGTCCTGTTTGCTTCAGGAGAAGACACCTTTCCAGGGATCATTGATATACATGGAGCTGGAGGAGGTCTTTCTGAGTACAGAGCAAGCCTGCTGGCCAATCATGGCTTTGCCACACTGGCCCTGGCTTATTATCGATATGAAGATCTGCCCCAGAAGCCAACTGAATTACACCTGGAGTATTTTGAAGAGGCAGTGAACTATATGCTGCAGCACCCACAGGTAGGAGTACCCTCCATTTCCCCTGGGCTCCAGGGAGCACTTCTATAAAATGCTTCTCACATTGCCCAAGTTATCTTTGGAGGAAGTTGCAGAAACACTCACCCAGCAGGGCTGGTATCTGCCAGGATTTTGGGTGTCTGAGTTCTAGGAAAGAGAAGGGTCAAGCATATATGCACTGGAAGGGCAATGGAGAAAGATCACAATGCACTCTCACAAGAGACAGCTCAGCTAGAATAGGGAAGGTTGTACAGGAGAGAGCCTTTACAAATTGCCAGCAAATGTCCTCCTACAGTCTCAAAAGTGAAAAGTAAAGAGCATCTGCCAGTGTCTAAGACTAACAATTTTAAGCTGTGTCATATAAACTGTCCTCAAATGGTTGAGATCATGTCCCCCCTCTTCTAGCTGATTTCAGAACACCAGGGAACATTATGCATGTGAGTGGTTTGAAGGGGAGTGGGGGATGGGAGTGGGTGGGCCTGTTACTTGTCCAGAAGAAAAACTAATCATTGCCATCACTTTCTTAATGTGGTTTTGCAAACTCTCAGCATTAGACAGTGTTCCCTTGCAAGAACCAGCTGTTGCACTTTTCAGCTCAGCACTGATGAGCATTTCCTCCTGTGTGCCAGGTGAAGGGTCCAGGGATTGGCCTGCTTGGTTACTCCAAAGGAGGTGAACTGTCTCTTGCCATGACTGCCTTCCTGAAGAACATCACGGCCGTTGTTTCCCTCAATAGCCCTGTGTGCGTTACAGCTGTTCCTCTCTGTTACAAAGATAAAACAATCCCCCCTATAACTGCACATGAACAACATGGCAAGGTCACCGATTCCAATATTCTGGATTATTCTGATACCTCTGGTGACCCCTTTCAAGCCCCTGACAACCAAAGCCTGATCCCAGTAGAGAAAGCTGAGGCACAGTTACTATTCATTGTGGGACAAGACGACCATGTTGTCAAAAGTGAGTATTATGCTACTGAAGTCTGCAAGCTTTTGCAGGCTCAAGGGAAGGAGAATTTTCAGATTCTCTCCTACCCTGGAACAGGGCACTGCATAGACCCTCCCTTTTTCCCTTTGTATCCTATAGGAACCCACCCTCAGTTTCACAAGCGGGCTGTCCTGGGTGGGGAGCTCAGGGCTTATTTTAAAGCTCAGGTTCATGCTTGGCCACAGATCCAGGCCTTTTTCCAGAAATATTTAAATTATAAGTAATGTGCAACAAATGATGTGCAAGCAACACACAACTTTGAACAACCAGATATGATAAATTCTGTTATATTTATCAACCTAACAGCTTGTCTCAACTGTACCAGTACAACTACAGTATCTTCCATGACTGTACACATCCATAACTCAGAAAAGAAATGGGTTTGTCTTTTCTTCCCTGAACCTTTTTGTTCAAGTGTCAAGAAAAGAAATGGCATTTTTTGTCTTTTATAAAATAGCTCATGTGCAAAATGCACTATTATGTTTCTTGGAGGGTTTTTATTCTCCTAATACTTGACAATACTTTCCATATTCCTGTGGTGTCTACATGCATACACTACCGTCAGCTCATATTTGAAAGCAACACCTCCCTCAGTTTTGGAGCAGGGATTTCACTGCTCTTATGGTGAATGTCTCATTGCAAATGACATCGGTGCTGCTGGGAATATGTAAGAATGGATGCTATAGACAGGATGCTGGGCTGTCTCTGATTTACTCCGGGGGAAGGTCATTTGTCTTTTGTGCCTTCTTTCCATCTTCCCTTCAGAAGGTAGTGCTCTGGCTAGTGGATACTTCTGTCCCCAAGATATCATGTGAAAAACATCCTGCTGAATTTACAGCCATTGTGATCTCCTCCCACATGATATGGAACATGTTAATCTTTGTTATTGTGCTGAGAATTTTAATAAAAGACTGAGATTTGAAAGCCATAGAGTCATTTGTTGTGCTTTGGTCAGAAGCACAGTTTGCAATTTGACCGCTCTCTCATCCCAGGGTGAAACCTTGGGATTGCAGAAGTTTGGTATCTAGGGCTGTCCAAGCAGGAACAGGACACCGTAGAAGATAGCCCTCTTATGTTCACTCATCCACTCCTCGTGTCACCAAGCATAGAGAAAGAATGTTGAAGTGTCCAGGACTTTTTCCCTTAGCATCTGCTCCAGCGTATGGTCAAGCTGATCAAGGTGATCAAATCCAATACTGTAAGCCAAGGAGTGTTGTTCTCAACAACAGGAGTAGTTGCCACACATTGAGGGCTGGACACCAGACAACGTGCCCAAATGCCAGATGACAAAGCACCTCACCTGTTTAGGAGAGAATGGGTAATGTCCATGGGGAATGAAAGACTGCTGAGACTCTGTCCAGTACCCCATACCACTTAGTATTTCCAGCCAGGACAATACTCAGGATTCCCTTACATATTTCCACTTGTTTCACACCACTGAGTCAGACATGAGGAGCTTGGAGTGTGAGGCACCCCTACCTGTAACTCCCAGGAAGAGCCTGAGACCCTAAGGAAACAGCTCTCCCTCTGCAGTTCCTTTTGGATCAGAAGATCCAGCTCTGAGTAAGATGGACTGCATGGCCTTCTTTTTTAAAACCTTGCAAAATCCATTACTATAAGAACCAGATACTTCCTGACCTACCTAAAGAGCCTGCGAAAGCACTCCTTTCTGGTTCCCCCCGCACCCCTGACCACCCTAACCATCCTTCCCAATTCACCTGGCTCTGCGCCTGCCAGGGCTGAGCAGAGCCTGGGGGAGACATAAGCCACTTTGCCCATGCCTTAGGGCAACCAACACAGAAGCAGAACCGGCAAGGAGAGGCTAAGCAATGCCGGGCTGAGGCTGGCGTGACCGCTACCCGCCCGGGCTGGGATTGACGCTCGCTCCGCCCCGCCGGGGCGTGACAGCGGCACTTCGTGTCCGAGCACGGCCCCGGTTCCGCGGGGACCTGCCCCCGAACCCGCCCCCAGAGGCGGGACCGACCCAGGGCCATGTGGCAGGCCAGTGTGTTGTCCCTGCGCCGGGCCGGCTCCCAGGGCTGGCAGAGGGCCTTGCCCCGGCCCGGCCCCGCCCGGGCTCTCTCCTCCACGGCCCCCTCCATCCGCCTCTCGCCCGCCGCCCGCAGCCTCTTCGATGAGCCGCTGGCCATCGCCGTGCAGGGCCTCGGCCCGCGGCAGCGGGTCACGCTGCGGACATCCTTGCGGGACGAGACGGGAGAGCTCTTCCAGGCCAGTGCCCGCTACCAGGCGGGGGACGACGGGGAGCTGGACCTCGCCCGCTGCCCTGCGCTGCCGGGGGGCAGCTTCTCCGGCCTGGAGCCCATGGGGCTGCTCTGGGCTCTGCAGCCACAGAAGCCCTTCTGGCGGCTGGTGAAGCGGGATGTGCAGAGCCCCTTCCTCCTGCAGCTGGATGTGTTGGAGGGCCACGGGGAGCCTCCCGGGCGGCTCCTGGCCCAGGCGCAGCACGAGCGGGTGTTCCTGCGGGATGGGGTGCGGAGAGTCCCGGTGCGAGACGGGAGGATCCGGGCGACACTTTTCCTGCCCCCCGGTGAGTACCGGCCCTGCCGGGCTCCTTCCCCCGCGGGTGCTGCCGCTGCTTTCAGCCCCGTACAGGCTCCCCTTGAGCTCGGTACCAGGCGGACTACAAGGGTAAGCTGAGCCTCACCAGTTGGCACTGGACACTCCTCAAGGAGGAGCCTGATCAGCTCAGCCTGCTTTGGTCTGCTGGGCACACTGCTCAAGTAGAGCAGCCGCGTGTGCTGAAGCACATGTGGGTTTGTTTAATTGACTCTTACTGGACATGAAGACATTTATCACAGTACTGGTTTTGTTCACAAATGCCATGGGAGGTGGAAATTCAGCTAGTAATTCTTTGAGTAAATAGAATTTGCTCTCCCAAACTGTAGAGTTTAAGCCTCCTGCTGCTTCCCTTTGCAGCCTTCCCACAGATCCGAACTCAAGTTATGTATGTCCCAGTTGCTGTAGCCCAAGGCAACCCAAGCTGCCTTTTGTCCCCAGTTCTTCCCTGTTTGTGAGCAGAAGATCAAGAAAAGCATTAGACAGGTTTACAGTATTTTTGTCAGAAAATAAGCATTAAGAGGGCCTTTGACAAATGCGGTGTTGTCCTCCCAGCAGCTGTCCAGATTTCTGCTAGTTATCTGTCGGAAACCTCATCTCTTGCATTCCCTTGGTTGAGTGGTTTGTAGCAGCCGCACCACTGCCACATCCCAGCTTTCCTTCCCGCTGTGATCCAGAGGCTTTCACCAAGCATGTCTCTGGAACCCCATGTACTCAAAGAGCTCCTCTGTGTGTCATGTGCCTTCCGCTCTCCCCTTCCCTGTCTGTCCCTGGCAACTCCTCCATGATAGTGCTAAAACCATATGTGCTGTCCCAGCCGGTGCCCTGGGCTCTGACTGCACTGTAGCCTTGAGCCTGGTGGTGAATTTTCCGTTCTTCTTGCTTGTTGCCCTTGTTCTACATTTTAATCTGCAGACACCTGAGGGAAGCTTCACCTTCCCTCTTGGCCTCCTCCTTTTCGTGCTTTGTTAGCAGTTTGCAGCCATCCCTCTCAGCTTTGGACTGGCCCCTTGAAACTTAGGTAAAGCTTCTCTTACCAGGTTAGCAAGGTTGGCTTCAAATACTTTCTTCTTTTAATCCCAGAATAAATGGCTATAGTACATTTACACTGAAACTGAGAAGCTGGAATCGTCAGAAGATATTTTTTTGGATAGTGAGAAACGCAGTAAGGAAAAGCCTCCTGGGTATTACTGAAGCAGAGCTTGATACCTCTGCAGTGAATTTATGTGATATAGAGAACTAGTTGTGACTGTCAAAAGATCCCTTCTCTTCCACCCACATGTTCCCTGATGTTATCTAAAACATTAGGAGGCCTGCTAATCTGTGCTGGCTTGTTTAATCTTGAAGCAATGTAGCCATTTAATTAAAACTGGCACAGTAATTTAGGACCCTTAATACGATTCTACTGATCTAGTTATTTTTTTTTTTTATTATTATTAAAAAGATGCATTTCCAGGCCTATGAATTTGGTATATAAATTAAGAATTGTGAGTTAATGTGTCCTGTTTTGTGGTCTTTTGCAGGAAATGGCCCCTTTCCAGGAATTATTGACTTGTATGGAACTGGAGGAGGACTCCCTGAATACAGGGCATGCCTGCTGGCCAACTATGGCTTTGCTGTGCTGGCTCTGGCTTACTACAGCTATGAAGATCTCCCCAAAGAGATGAAGGAATTCCACCTGGAATATTTTGAAGAAGCTGTAAACTATATGTTACGACACACACAGGTTGGTTTGTTCATTGACTCACTACAGTGAACTCTCATTAGCTAGGTCCTGTTGTGGTATTAGCTAACCTTCTTCCAGTATCCTTAGAAGCTTTCAACACCCTGTAAGGTCATTTAATTTTTCTATTCTACTTAATTTGCCCTGTGTAAAAGAAAATGAAGGTAACCTATTCTAGATTGAGTCCAGAGGACTGTACCATTATCTTAGAGGAATGGGTTTAATACGTTATATTTTTCAGATACATTTTAATGACTAAGCTACCTCAGAATATTTCCTGTGAGTTAGACACCAGGCATACTAGAGAAGCAGGAGAGCAGCTGATGTGGAGCCTACCATCCCATGTTATCTTCTTAACAGGGGAACCAAAGACAGTGGTTGAGTATAAGAAATACCTTATCATGAGTATGATACTGTCATCACTTATTGCTGGCTTTGAGCATTCTGCACTGAAAGAAAGCATTTGTAGAAGAAGCCTCCCCTGTCACTTCCCTCTTCTTCCCTCAACTGCCTTATAGGAAAAGTGACTTTGGGACTGCACATTTACAAGCACAGCTGCACTCTCTGCTTCAGCACTGAACCTTGTAACTTTGTTAGAATGATGCTGCAGTCTCAGTAGGGCTTAGGATCATAAATCAAGCATGGAGCAGTGCCCAGGGTCCCTCAGACGTGGGCTGTGCACATAGGACCTTAGATCCCTGTACTTGGGGTCCAAATTTGAGACAAGCACAGTTGCAAACGTGGCAACATCTTAAAGAAGTGGAATGCTATGGTTCATTTCTTGTGGTTTCTGTTCTCTCACCTCCAGGTTAAAGGTCCAGGAATTGGATTGCTTGGAATCTCGAAGGGGGGGGACCTGTGCACCTCCATGGCTTCCTTCCTAAAGGGCATCGCAGCCACTGCCCTTATCAACAGCTCAGTGGCAAATGTGGGTGCAGTGCTCCACTACAAGGACATCACCATTCCACCCCTTGGTTTCAATTTGAAACGTGTCAAGGTCAGCAAGTCTGGGATTGCTGATATTGTTGATGTATTGAACAATCCATTAGAAGGGCCTGACCAGCAAAGCCTTATCCCTTTGGAGAAGGCTGAGTGTGGCTTCTTGTTCATTGTTGGCCAGGATGATCACAACTGGAAAAGTGAATTCTTTGCAGTTGAGGGGAGCAAACGTTTGCAAGCTCATGGGAAGGAAAAGCCTGAGATAGTCTGTTATCCTGGAGCAGGGCACTACATTGAACCTCCCTTTTTCCCGATGTGTGCAGCCTCAATGCACCTGCTAATTGGCAAACCTGTGACATGGGGAGGGGAGCCCAAGGCACACTGTGAGGCACAGGTAGATGCTTGGCAGCAGATCCAAGCTTTCTTCCACAAACACCTCACGGACAAGCCATCTGGAACATCCAGTAAGCTGTGAAGTAGGTTACTTTATAGTTGAAGATGCTGGTGTTTCAAAGATTGTTTTGCTTAATGGCTCAGAAGAACAACGAATATCTGAGAGTAAGCTATTGGGTTTCTTGGAGGATGTCAGTGGGTGAAAGCATGAAAGCTGCTTTGTTTTTACATCCTCTAATCAAGATTAGAGGTCCTTGGTCTCTGGTTTTGTGTAGTATAGAATTACAAACTGTGGAAGACTAATGTGGTAAGGCTGGGTATTCTTTGAATGTGAATTTAAGTGGAAGGTAACTCATCCAAGCTGAGAACTGGGATGAAAATGTGCCTTGGCTTTCTCAGAGGAAACGTATGCCATTGCCCTTAACAGAGCCAGCTTTGTGTTCTCGTTCCAGTGTTCTAGTTTTCTGGAAGCAGCAGTTCTCTCTTCCTGCCTCCAGTAATCTTTCTGTTCTCCTTTGTTGCTGCTTCCCCTTCTCCCACACGACTGAAATGCATCTGCCTTAACAATATCTAATCTTTCACTTAGCAAAAGCAGCAATAGTGTGCCTCCATCCTCAGATAGCACATCTCCCGTTTAATAGGCAACAACAGTCCATAGCCTGATGTGCCATTCTGGGCACATGCAGTACCAATGAGACATTTAAACAGTTTGTGAACGTTTGTAAGTATGAAAAACAACAGACCTGGCCCTGTTGGTAGTCATCCTGGAGCCGCTGGAGGGTAGCGGCTCCCTTCCTGTGCATTCCTTTAGCGCCTGCTGGCAGAAGGCCCTGGGAACAGCCCGGCTGCGGGGCTGGGGACTGGGAGGGCGGTGGGGCGGCTGCGGCAGCGTGTCCGCTTCTCTCTGAGCAGCGGGGGGCGGCTGGGCGAGCTGTCAGCCGCGCCGGCGATCGCCAGCACGGGGCTGCAGGGGATGCTGCCGGCGGGTTTGCGCTGCCGCATTCCAACACGCCGCAGCCGGCGGTGCCTGCCGCACCCAGCCTGGCCGCTGCCCGCGGTGTTTGCAAAGCATTACAGGGGCACTGTAACCCGCTGCCCGGCCCCGCCGCCCCGGCCCGTGGGGCGGTTCGGGGGAGGCGGGAGCGGCCCGCGGCGGGCGGCCTGTCCCGGGCTCGCTGCCGCGCTCGGGTGCGTGGTCTGGGGGAGGCGGCCCGGCGGCCGCGGGCCTATGCCGGGGGCGGGGAGGGGCTCTGCTCTCGATTGGGGCCGCCTGCAGGGGGCGGCGGCCGCGGTACCGATATCTGGGGCGGCGCGGCGGCCCCCCACACCCGCCGGCGCCATGTGGAGAGCATTCGCTGCCGCCGCCGCCCCGGCGCGGGCCCTGCTGCGCGGCCCGCCCGGTGCCCGGTGGGTCGCCAGCCTGGCCGTGTCCCCCGCCGCCGGCCCGGCCGACGAGCGGGTGGAGACGCGGGTGGCGGGGCTGAGCCCGGGGCAGGCGGTGACGCTGCGGGCGGTGGCGGCCGGTGACCGCGGCTGCCTGTTCCAGTCGTGCGCGCACTACCGCGCGGACGGCCGCGGGGGGCTGCACCTGGGCACGGACGCCTCCCTCGGCGGGGACTACACCGGCGTGGAGCCCATGGGGCTCTTCTGGAGCCTCGCCCCCGCCGGCATGGAGCGGCCGTACCAGCGGCTCGTGCCCCGCGGCACCGACGAGGCGATGAAGGTGGAGGTGCTGGTGCACCAGGGCCACAGCCCGCCCGGCGCCATACCCGGGCCCGTGGTGGCCAAGGCCGAGGTGCAGAGGTGGTTCATGGCCCCCGGCGTGCGGAGGATCCGGCTGAAGGAAGGGGTCGTAAGGGGCACCCTCTTTCTGCCGCCGGGTGAGTGTCCCGGCCAGAAGCCATCGCCTCGGGGCCGGCGGGACCCCCCGCCTTCTCTGACCAGAGCAGGGAACGTCTCTCTCAAAACCAAACCTCTCTAACCCACGGAACCCGCGTTCCGTCACTGATCCGCACGCCCTCCCGCAGACAGGCGGCCGGTCTGTTCCCTGAAACCCTGCGGAGGCACTCCCGAGAGTGCCTGTCCGGACGGAGCCCGGGTGGTGCGAGCCCTGGCCCTTCTGGGCGGCCCCGGGCGGGCAGGAGGTAAAGGACAGCAGGGACGGTCGAGTTACTGCATTGCTGTGCTCGGCCCGCCGTGTTTCAGTAGGGTTGATGTTTCCTCTGCTCTACCAGAATCTGTAACATTCAGGAAAGCTGATGCACTTCATTGTGCGAGAGCCTGTGCGGAATATCCCAAGGACTACCTAAGTAGGATTGAAGCAAAGAGGCATTTTTCTTCCATGTGAAACACAAGCCAGTAAGCGGAGCAGCAGAAGGGATCTCAAAAATACACTTATTCCCCCTCTGTTATATTGGAGCCAATGCTAAATTGTAGCTGGGTTACTTTTGTGGTAAAACAGCAAAATAGATTTATCAGCAAGTTCTGTCTGTTCTGCTTGTGGGATGGTTGTCCTTTATGAGGTGTGATACTCTGATGGTCTGCTCGTGGTATTGGAAAACGAAACTTCACACCAGTGATGAGGTTTGTAGACTTGGGCCACGATCTAAACTTCATGTAGTTCCCTGACTGTTGTGCTACTGGAACTGCCCTCCACGTTACCTCTAATTTAAAACTACTTGGTTCAGCAGCTCCTGTAAGTATCACTACAGTATTAGGTATTTCAGTATTTTCAGTGAATTTCCAAACCAATAATTTTTTTTAATCCATTTAGATGTGGATCCAAAGTTCACTGAAGAAAAAAACAACAGCAGAGATTGAACTTTGAATTTCAGATGTTTAGTCAGCATGCTGAATTTTCCATCCCTGAGATGTGATTATTTTGCGATCCTGGCTTAGGGCATGAGTTTGATTTCTGCTGAGCTCAGTAGGAATTCAGAGATCTGCAAGATAGAACTGTATTTTCCACTTTAGAAAGTTTGGCATTGTAATAGTGTAGAAAAGTCTGGACTCATTGCTTAAATGATACTTACATACATAAATGCATCCGTCTTGATGGAGGATCCAGTTACAGCATTACTACTATACCCTGCTTTGCTCCAGGACAAAAAAATTGTTAATACTGTTAAGATAGGAATCTTAAATGTGAACAATTCTTAGCAGAAGTGAGATGATGTGAGTGGGCTTATGCTGTAGCTTTAATATGAAAAATTCCTTAATTCAGACATAAGAGTTACAGGTGTGGGGTTTTGTTTGTTTTTAAATAGTAGTGAAGTTGTCTAGTCCATTTTATCCTGCATTTTAGAGAGCTATGCAGGAACTATACTTGGGTATGTGTAGGCACTCAGGGAGGCAGTCCAGGATTTGTGTATAAGTTTAAGGTTGTCTTCATGAGAAAGAAACAGTAATGCTTGACTGTGCTCTGATTACATGTTCTTGCTAGAAAGCTTTCCAGGTGATAAATTAATACATATTTTCTAGCCATGTAGGCTGACTGCTGTTAACTAAAGATTGCTGTTGATCAGGGTATTATGATAAATTTATCCCAACATATTTTCTCTCAAGAATATTGAACTTATGTGAGCAAAAGATGAGAAGAGAGAGAGAACCCAAAAGCATGGTTCAGTCCCTTTCTGACTTCCTAATGCTTTAACTTAGGAGTCTTCTACCATCTAGCATGTCTTGTCCAAAACTTCCTTTCCTCAAGCAGGTTGAAGTGTCAGAGATCTTTTCTTTAGTGGATACAGGTAATGTCAGAGAGTCACCACACTCTTGCACAAGCGGGTCCTCTTTGTGAGATGGTTGTAATGAGCTGGATCTGAATACATCAGAGGTGACATCTTGTGGCCAGGGGGGGGAAAAAAAAGGAAAAAAAGAAATTGCTTGCCTGGGGTCTTTACAACTCCAACATGGTAATGTCCTTAGACTTTTAACCCAAGATCTGCTGGCTTGGCATACAAATGTTACACCACCACCTTGGCTGCAAACACATGACTGTTTAAAATTGTGGTTCTGATTATTTCTGTAGTTATGTGGGACAGACTGTACACATGTAGGTGCATGTTTATCTGTATACCATGCACACATAGCCACACCCATACAGCTCTCAGTTTTACCCTCCATCTCATCACATCTGCAGCAGCAGTTCTCCTACCAAGTGCTGATATTGAGATGGAGCCGGTAAGTCCAGATGATTTTGTTTACCGATGGGTGTCTCCTTGCTGTGCTTTGCTCAATGCAGTTTATTCCAGAGTTTACATAAGTTTTGTAGCATTTATTTTGAGGGATTAGTCCTCTTTGCTCATTACTCAGGAGTTTACCCTTTTTAATTAAGACGTGACATTTTTGTGGGGAAAATAGCAGACTTAAGGTATGATTGTTCTGAAGGTGGGAAGACCATTGAAAAATACATTTAGAACAGTTGTTTTGTTTTTAAGAAAAGTCTAACTTCACCTGTTTTTACAGGAATGTAAGGACCTATTCTTAGTTTGAAATAGTTGAAGTGGGATACAGCACTAGTTCTCTTTATCTCTGCTGTGCCAATGGAAAAGTAACAAGCATTAATAGCAAATGTCTTAATCATTCTATATATTGTTCACTCTTCATCAGACAGTTTTTAGTGTCCTCTTTGATAAACTGTCCTCTCTACCTCTTCTTTTTAATATAGGGGATGGCCCCTTTCCAGGAGTGATCGACATGTATGGTGATGAAGGAGGCTTGGTTGAATTTAGATCTAGTCTCCTGGCTTCTCGTGGTTTTGCTGCTCTTTCTCTGCCATATTTTGACTTTGAAGATCTTCCTAAGGTCATGAAAGAACTCAGACTCGAGTACTTTGAGGAGGCAGCTAGATTCCTACAGCGTCACCCAAAGGTGAGTGTAATGAGAGATCTCTTGGGACAAAGGAGGAATCAGCAGGCGTGCCCAAGTGGTGGTGGTGATTGATTTTATTTATTTTTTTTAGTGTCAGTTTCTGCTGGGCAGGTTTAGGCCTAGTAGTGGGAAAATTTTAGGCCCTGCATAGGTGGCTGTGTATATAACTGTGGAGAGTGAATGTCTTCCAGTATGAGCGGTTAAATAAAGTCATGCTGGAAACTAGAAGACTACTGATCATTAGGATAGTGAAGTGCTGGAATGTCCTCCAAACAGGAGCAGTGGTGATAATTTTTTTTTTTTTAAATGAAAGCAATTAGTTTAAGAGAGGATGATACAAAGCTGCTCAGTAGTCATTGAAAGGATGGATTCGATGGTTTGAGGTGTTGCTTTCAGTTTTACTTTACAGGCTCGAAAAAGACGAGATTAAATGCTCCTTATCTAATCATTTGAATGTAATTTGTGAGGTTATTTTATTTGCCTGAGACACACATGGCAAAGCACTTGAATTTTCTGCAACCTGTTTGGGGAAAAAGAGAAAAAATTTGTATCCACATAGGCAGTAGGGCTCAGGTGAGGATCCAGTGCTGGTACATCTTATGCCTGTCTGTGGGGTTTTCTGCGGGGTTTGACAGCTCTTGGTGTCTCTGAAAAATAAGATAATAAACAGAGGGAGGAGCTTTTGTCTGTGCTGTAGCTTTCCAACTGGTCACATCAATAATTAACCTAACCTTTCCCTTTTTTAATAACACAACTCCAAAGTAATTTAATGGCTAATCCCATTATAATGCATACTTCCTTTATTCCTTTCTTCCTCTCTTCTCCACCTTCTATCTTACCTGAAGGTAAAAGGACCAGGAGTTGGAGTGATTGGGACTGGGAAAGGGGCAGAATTAGCACTCTCCATGATCACCTTCCTGCCAGAAGTAGTGGCTGCTGTCTCTATCTCCGGCTGTAGTTCAAACACAGTCGCAGACCTCCATTATGGTAAGATGACTTTGCCTGGGCTGCGTTTTGATATGAACAAGGTTAGTGTCTCAGACACTGGTGTATTTGACATTTTTGAAGCTCTGGATGACCCAATGAATCCTGCTAATTCTCCTTGCATGATTCCCATTGAAAAGGCAGAAGGTCACTTTCTCTTAGTGGTAGGCGAAGATGACCGTATGTGGAAGAGCTCCTTATATGCTGAGCTGGCAATC
Source organism: Acropternis orthonyx (assembly GCA_035583155.1). Taxonomy (NCBI): domain Eukaryota; kingdom Metazoa; phylum Chordata; class Aves; order Passeriformes; family Rhinocryptidae; genus Acropternis; species Acropternis orthonyx. The sequence goes on along the minus strand of JAWWEU010000158.1, from coordinate 27,747,289 downwards.
AGGCGTCTACGGCAGCATGGGAAAGAGAACTTTGAACTCTTGAGTTATCCAGGAGCAGGTCACCGAATTGATCCTCCTTCTACTCCATTTTGTCACGTAGCTATGGATCGTGTTTTGGGGGTGCCTGTTCTAGGGGGTGGAGAGGGCAAAGCACATGCCCATGCACAGGAACACTCCTGGGGAAAGATTCAGGAGTTTCTGCGCTTGCATTTGGGATGAACATTTACACACATGCAAGCTGTTGCAGAACTACAAGGACTGAACTGGAGCCACCAAAATGACTGGTGAATTGGAGGGACTGACCGAGAAAAACTTGAAATATGAAATAACCAAATGCCTATAAAGGTATAAGTATAAATCCAAAAAGAAAGAGATTTTTGGACCAGCCAAAGTTACTTTAACTAGGAACACAGAGGAGAAGTGAAACAATAAGCAGGCTGCACTATGATACAAATTTGACAGCCCAAAGTGGTCATGATATGAAGAAACAAGTATCTGAAGAGAGTAGTAGGTACTTTCTTTCTTGCAGTATTTGTGACTCAGAGAACATTCACAGCCAGCCTACACCCTCAGCAATGACAGACAGGATCGTACCTGGGGAATGATGGATGATAAACTTTGACATCAGAATGATGAATGATTCTGGCTTTGAGTCCTCACTTACCTTAGCCCAGAACTCAGATTTACAGCCATATATACACCTTGGAAGTGTTTTCTATTTACATGAAGCTGGAGACATCTATTTGCAATGAGGCTGGTGTACTTAGTATACCTTATGTAGTGGTCTTCTGGTGATACAGGTTGTTTCTTTCCAAGAAAAACTACTTGTAGAATGGGAAAATGAAGAGTACTTTTCCTGTAATCCAAGGAGAATGGTGGCACTAGTACTGTGTTGTATTGGGGGTGTAACTATCTGTTCCTATAATGTCTTGGATTGGCATATGACACTCGGAGTATTAGAATTCTGTTGGATAGCTTAGAGCACAGCTAAATGGAGCCAGTAAGTTAGGGATTAAATACTCATGGAACAGATGTTGACAGCTGTTCTTACGGAGGAAGCAGAGTTGAGAGACAGAAAACCTTACCCACAGAAGATTTTAAACTGACTGTAAAAGGCTGTCACCTTATGGTAATGATTAACTTAGAATCATAATTCTTAAAAAAAAAAGAAACAAAAAACCCAACCAAACTAACAGTGCCCTCCAAAAAAGCTTGAACCAAATCTAGGATATCTTTTCCGTGACTGCCTGAGGTTGGTTTTTTTTTTTTATCCTAGTTAATTTTTGGCTAGTGCCTTATTTTTCCCCACCACTGAAGTAGAAAGAAAGAACTTTGTCCCAAATGAGTTGATCTCTTGAGAGGGCCTTGCTGAAATGGTGACAGTGCTGAAGGCCTGTTTAAATGAGAGTCTCTATCAATGCAATTTCTCTTTCCAAAGTCATTTTGTCAGACCAGTTTGCGAGCTGCCCAGGAAGATACAAAACCTTCATTTATGATACTCAGTTTTGCTTTGCTCTCAGGGATCTTCTCTCTCCAGTTACTGTCATGATGCTGCTGCTCAGGTCTTACTAGCTTTCTGCAACTTACTATTCCTTATAATTTGATTAAAGTCATATGTTCTTTACGCACAATCAATGCCAACTGAACAATTTATCCATCTTTACAATTCTTTACGAGGGAAGCTCCCTCCTGCTAACTCCACACATGATGTCTTCATGCCTAGTCTTTAAACTCCCTCACCAGCTGAAGGTGCTTTTGCCAAGCCATATCTGGTGCCTGAACCTCTACTAACACCAGCAGCCCCAGATGTCCAGGACCAGAACCTGCTGCGATGTGCTTGTTGGTGTCACTCATACTTTGTACCCTGCCTTTTTTCCAAACTCATTCCACGTGGCAGCCATAGAGGAAAGGGTTGTCTGAAGGTTTCTGTTTGTCTGTCTGCCTTGTCCTGTGCATCTGCAGTAGTTGGAGCTGTGTAATTAATTGCGCAAGAGCAGCACCTCCCCTAACCCTGTTTTGTGACTCTCCCAGTGCCAATACCTGTGTCTCCACACTGCAGTCCTACTTCAGCATATGCACTGCTATGCGAGATTGCAATCTGGAGGATCAGGAAGTAAATGTTAAGTTGTAAATAAAACAAAAGCCAGGTAGGTTTAGAGTCCTCAGACTTAATTTTCTAAATTGCAAGCCTTTAAAATAATTTAGTGTTAGTTTGTCAGATACATGCAATTTGAAAGAGAAGTAAAACACTTTCTGTATTAAAAAGCAACCTTGTGTAAGAATTTGATGTTAGATTTTTGTTTCTGAATAGTTAATTTGTTTGGAAAGCTGAATGATACTTTGTTTAAAAAGTAATGAGGAAAAAATAAAAATAATGTAATTTTACTGTGAAGATTCTTTTGTGAATGTGTCAGGCTCAGGGTATTCCTGAACAAAATAACTCATAGAAGGGCCTGTAGAAAATCAGCCAACTTTTGCACTAGTATTTTGTACACTGACAGTGCTGCATGGAGACCAAAGACGCATCACAGATGCTGCAGAAAATACAGCTGTTTCCTTAAGTGTACATGAACTGAGTGCCAGATTATGGCCTTAGTTAAAGCCACGGTATTTATACTGATTCTCATTCACAGGATCACAAAATTGTTAGGGCTGGAAGGGACCTCTGGAGAGCCTCTCTAGTCCAACACCCCTGGCAAGGCAGGGTCACCTGGAGCAGGATACACAGGAATGTGTCCAGGTGGGGGTTGAATGCCTGCAGACAGGGAGACTGCACGAGCTCCCTGGGCAGCCTGTGGCAGTGCTCTGCCACCTTCAGTGTAAAGTTCTTCCTTGTGTTGAGGTGGAACTTCTTGTGCTTCAGTTTATGGCCACCGCTCCTCCTCCTGTCGCTGGGCACCATTCTCTTGACACCCACCCTTAAGATATTTATATGCTGTTGATGAGATCCCCTCTCAGTCTTCTCATCTCTAGACTATTCAGGCTCAGCTCCCACAGTCTCTCCTTGTCAGAGAGACGCTCCAGACCCCTAATCAACTTTGTGACCCTCCTCAGGACCTTCTCCAGGAGCTCCTTTGCTTCCTTGTACTGCGGGGCCCAGAGCTGGACCCGGTAATTCCTTGCCAAGGCTCAGTGGCACGGCGTCCGGCACTGCGGATGCAGTGCTGGCCGCCCCGGCCCCTCTATGCGCCCACCCCATCCCACAAGGCGCCGCGGCCGCCCCGACGCGAGTTCCGGGCCGGGGCGTGGCCGCGCCCGTAGCAACGGAGCGTCCGCGGTAGCAACGGCGACATGGTGGGTGCTGCGCCGGGGCCGGGCCGGGCCGGGCAGGGTGTGTGAGCGGCGGCCGAGCCCCCCGGGGCACAGGGCAGGGTGTGTGAGCGGCGGCCGAGCCCCCCGGGGCACAGGGCAGGGTGTGTGAGCGGCGGCCGAGCCCCCCGGG
>JAWWEU010000158.1:27726391-27743747 GCA_035583155.1 Acropternis orthonyx | reverse complement strand
GCACAGGGCAGGGTGTGTGAGCCGCGGCCGAGCCCCCCGGGGCACAGGGCAGGGTGTGTGAGCCGCGGCCGAGCCCCCCGGGCTGGGCCCCGCCGAGCTGGTGGCGGGGGCTGGGGGCGGCGTGGCGGTCTGTGCCGTGCCTTGGGAGCGGGGCGGGCGGGGGGAGACCGGGCTGCCATCGTGCACACACCGCGGTGTGGTTAAGGCAGCAGTGCCTGCGGTCGCTACAGCGATTCGCTTGGTATCATCTGTTGCTGTGCCGTTCCGATTTCCTCTATTGAACACATAAATAAATGTTTGCAAATGAAGGCGAAGTGTCGCTGTTTTGCTTTTTCCTGGGCGTCTAAATTTTATAAATGCTCTGTGTCCAACTGCCATGTTTAGGGAGGGGAAATACTTCTGCTATATCTATTATAATACATTTTGTCCCCCTTCAGGTAATCTGTTTCTTGTTCCTGCCATGTTGATGGTGACTCTTCAGGGTGACAATTGATCATTTGGCATTTTGAGTATTTTAAGTATTATTACTTTCTTTAGTTTAAATACCTGTAGAAAATTATTCAACACACAGGTGGAGGAACCCTGAAAATGACCTGCTCAAAGGGAGGTTTCCCTTAGGTAACCTCACTTGGTAGAAGATACTCTGATTTATCTACAGAAATTTCAAGTACACCTCAAAGAGAATGAAACCCCTGATACGTGTTCTCCAAATAACCCACAGTGCCGGTGTTCATGTTTCCACCAGCTCAGCAGAGATAAGTCAGCAGAGGTCAGGGAAGAAGCTGCTTCTTGTGCTCACATGGATCACTAGCTTTAAAGACCAAACCATTTTTAGGCATGGCTTTGAAACAGGAGCAGGGACTGGTCATATAATTCCATTTCTGCCTTCAACTTGAGTGACCAAAATCAGGTACCCAAGTGCTGTACTGATTTACTGCCACAGTTACAAAACCAGCAATGAAGTTCTGTTCAACAAACCCAATTAGCTAGAAGCTAGCTGTTTTTTCTGGCACATGGGTAGCTGTTAATTGGATTGCATGAGGCTGCTGGAATAGGAATTTAGGATTTCGATCTTCTGAGCAGGAGGAGGTCAATGCAGCTGTTTATCTGTGGCAGATACTGAGGAGGTGGTGCTGTGGCACATGTTCGCCAGGTCATCTGCAGTGGGACCATGAACTAGCTATCAGTTGGTATAGACTGCATTGAAACGAATGCCTGTCAATGGGCAGAAGCAGCTGGAACATCTGAGGATGTGCAGTGATACATGGCTAAGTGGAGGGGCATGTTGATGTTTGAGGTGCGTGCTCAGGCTCCCTGGTGTTGATGGGTCTTAGGTGCTTGCTGCAGGTTCAGTGGCTGTGGCTGTGTTTTCATATGCAGCTGCCTCAGCTGTTGGCTTTTGCCCTGGGACCAGTGTTTCCAGGGGTCCAGAGTAAAGGACCCAACACTAGAGCTCTGTGACTGAGGCGGTTGCCTGTAAGATTTTGGGTGGAAGTTAGTTTGTTGGTTTTAACTTTTACAGTAGGGGTTTTTTTTTAATATCTTCTTACCTGTAAGACTGCTTTTACCCACATGTGGTAGTGCTACACTTACTTAAAAGCAAAGAGATGCCAAAACTATAGTCCTCCTTTATTTGTAGAAAGGGGGGCTGTTGATCAGTGGAAGATTGGTCTTTAAAACCTTTTTAATCCAAAAGACATCTTAGAATATGTTTAATGTTTAGAGAAGTGTTAAACATGTTGTTTATATACTACAGTTTTGGGTACCTTCATGTGGTTTTATAAGACTCTGATGTGCGGCAGAAAAGTGTGAGTTAGTGACACAGAAAGTTGGTCAGTGGGTCAGTCCCTAAAAAGCCTTGCACAGCATCTCACAGATTTTTCCAACCTGAATAACACGTTTGCACATATTATGATGTAACTCAATGCAAAGCAATTGGAAAGAAACACCAAATACCAACAGTCCAGATTGCTCTTCAGTTTTGGCAAGATGTACCTCATTTTCCTCAGTGAATCTGTATCATTCTGTTTGCTCACAGACATGCTTTCAGATAGGAAGTTGCTGATGCACAGTAGAAAGTGTGAGGGTTTAAGAGCATTAGGTCACAATTTTCAGTGCAGTAGCTTCTTATGCCTTTGAATTTAATTTCACCATCCCTGCTAACAAGCAGTGTCCCATGGGGCAGACAGTAAGATCAGGAAGATAATGTCCTGTCATTAAGCCCATTGTTTGCTTCTGAAAATGCTGCCAAGTACCTCAGAAAACAAAATTATAGGACACTGAGGGGTTCCAGCTTCTTCAACTCAGCTGACACAAGACAATACAGGAAAGTGGTAGAAGGGGATAGAAGAGCAGGATAGGAAGAGAGAAGGGAGAGTAAATAGGTTTGCAGTGAACAAGCTCATTAAAAATTTGTGACGAAGATTCATGTAACTTTGTTTCATTTTCAGGCAAAAGCAACGACTATCAAAGAAGCTCTAGCCCGATGGGTAAGTAGAAGACACTAGAACAGTGTCTAGCTGCTTTGCAGTACTCTGTGCCATGGGGTTTTACTGTGGTCAGGTAAATTTGTTTTTCAAACATTGTAGGAAATACATCTGCATGAAACATCTGCTTTAAGAAGTTTCACAAAGTAAAATTATGATTACTGTTGTTGTAATAATACATTCTGTTGGATTTTCTGTGTGTTCTTGTTAAATTGATATGACTGGTAAAGATGAGTGTTTTGCTCTCCTGCTTCATTCTGCTGCACGTGCATTGGCCTGAAGCTACAAAGGGACTTAAAACTGGGGATGTCTTATGTTTTAATTATGCTCTTCTCACTTCACCTGAATGTAGTCCTTCCCACAGAATAAACAAGTATGAAATTCTCACTGTACTGAATTCAGTGAAACTTCTACATGTCTTTTGGCGTGTTGTCCCTCAAATTGTGCAAAGCTTAACTCAGAATCTGAGTTTTTTGCTGGTTTTTCTTTTGAAAGTACTGTGTTAATACAGAAGGTGATTAGTCTGGTCATGACTGACCTGCTCTTCTAGAAAGCTGTGTGTTGGCAAGGATGTGGATGTAATTTCAAATGATGGTGTAGGATGCTCTGGGGTCTGGTTCACAGTCCAGTAAAAACAGTGAGAATCTTTTCCAGTCTCAGTGAATTTTAGATTAGGGCACAGAGGTGCAGCTCGGTGTACATGCACTCCCCTGCTATTTCTGGCCAGCTGCTAGAGCAAGGTTTTATAAATATTTTGGTCTCTAGAAGATCTGGATGTGAGACAGTATGGGCAGGTACACTTGAAAGCCAGAAGATCTGTACTATTATCAGCTCAAGGTACCAGCCTGTAATTGAAGACTACTTTCATTTTGAATTTTATCATTATTTAGTACCTTTAGTATTTCAGGTGTTTTCCAGTTATGTTGACATATCCCACAAACTTCACTCCTGCTCTCCTAAGAACTACAATGCAACAACTTGTGAACTTTAGCATTACTAGAGATGTGAACTGAGTCTTAAAATGTTGCTTTTCCTCCCTCACTCTTTCTGCCCTCCACAACCTCAGCTCTGCATTTCATTTTAAAGATTTATTTTCCATTTGCTCCTCTGTCACATGTCTCTTAGAGATAATAGGCCTGTGTCAGTGAGTTTCCATTAATGTTAGGCGTGAAGTGCTGAACTTGCTTTTCTGTTCAAGTTATTGGGGCTGAGTCTAAATCTTCCTTTTACTATTTCTAATCTGGGTCAAGTGTGACTTGTACAATTGGATTTGGTGTTGTGTTAGGTGTTTTTCTGGATGTTTTTCTTTCCTTGGGCATAAGGGTTTACTATGCCCTACAGCCATGGTGACGTTAGTCAAATAAAAGCAACTTTAAGTCAAAGCAGCTTCACCGTAGCAAACATGTAACCTGTTCTTAAAAAAGTGTATCTGTTCTACCTGTGGTTTCTCTATGGCACATTGTGGTTCTGCAGCTGACCTTTCTTCCAGAAGTACTTGGCAATCAGGATGACTTGTCTTCCTGTGGGTGCTCACTGCTGGCCAGAGTCTGTGTTGGAAGCTCTCTCCCTATCATGTTTTTAAGGAAAAATGCAGAAAAGAAAATGGAAGTTTCACATTCACACAGTGACTGTATACATATAGCCATATTCTAGCAAAACATCTGACATGCTTATTTGCTAAATCTCTAATTATGAGTAAAAATACCATCATACTTAATTTGGACAGGAACTAGAATATAAGTAAATGTACAAGACAACATGCTAATTTTTTATTAAATTAAGTTTCCTGAAGTATTTTTTGTTCATAAGAGGGTAAATCAGAACCTGGTCTTCTGCTGTGGGATTCTTAAAGACTTCTGGCATACAATTAATTTCATTACAAAGTAGCCATATAAACCAGGCCACACTCAGCTCTCTCTCTTTTCAGTAGCTGTATAAAATGGGGGAGAAAACGAGTCCTTGTTTTGAAAGCGCTGAGATTTCTTCTTTGTTAATGGACCTCCAGTCCTGCCACTGAACACTGAGTGAATTGACAAAATGCTCCCTTTGTGCTGCCAGGAAGGCAGCTGTCAAAACTGCTGCTACTCCCTAAATAGATACTTGTTCCAAGTGTTTAGCCAATAATTGCCATCACTTCAGAATTTTAAAAGACTTAATAGACTATGTTTTTTATAAACCCAGAGGCTGAAGTTATGTCCATGTTTCTAAGGCTCTGAACTTTCCTAAGCATTTAATTTAGAAAAATATCAACCTAGGTTGCAAATAGGAAATTCATCTTTTGCTGTATCCTCTAAAATGTGAAATCTTCCCCCATTCTTTTTTAATGACTAATTAGAATGTTTTGTGGGTTTTTTAGATTCTTAACTCTATGAATCTGTTGAGGTTTTCCCCCAGAAAAGCCCACTCCCCCGTGTTCAGTTTGTGTTGTGAGTTAGGCATGAGTTCTGAGGTCTCTGGGTGAAGTGAGAAGGAAATTTTTCTAGCAGAGCTTTTAAGACTGTTTCTGCTACAGACTGGCCAAGACTGATGTTCCTATGTGTTAGTTTCCATGCAAATACCTTAATTCACAATTTTAAACCTCCATCTGTTTTCCATTCTTTACGGCACAGGACTCCTTAGTTAAATTGCTCAGGTGTAACACAACTTTTTTGTAAAAACATATGTAATGTAATGTATAAGTTCTTTTGATATCTTGAAAATAAGCTAGTCTTCACCTTTTTATGCTACACCATCAGGAATCTTGATAAACAGGATTCAAAATGCTTTCTCTTTTCAGTAATACCTTTTAGTAGCATAGTGGAATTATTTCTATAGTAATTGCTTTTGTAGTAATCTTTTAGTACAGTAATTTTTGGTGATTGCATGTAGCAGTGAGCCTCTTCCTCACCTTCTCTGTTCTTTAGGAAGAAAAAAATGGCCAGAAGGCTTCAGAGGCAAAGGAGGTGAAACTGTATGGTCAGGTTCCTCCTGTAGAGAAGATGGATGAATCTCTCTCCATGCTTGTTAACTGCGAGTAAGTTCAAATAAAAACAAATTGGAAACAAAATATCCTCTTCTCTTTGTTTTTTTTCTTTTCAGTTTTTATGCTGTCCACTGTGCAAATATGTATTTACTATGCTTAAGTGTGGCCTTCAAAGCAGCAGCTTTCTCTTTTTGTTGTTGTTTTTTTTTTCCACACCTGAGCTTCTCTTTCCACACTGTGTGCTTTTCAATTCAAAGATCCCTGTGACTTAACTCAGAAGATGTTAGGGTAGATTCTGTATTAATATTTGTCCCCAGAAAAATTATATATAATTACAGGCCTGTGTTTGGAGTCTGTCAACTAACTGGCACATTTACAATCTGCTCCAAAATTTATGGGGGAAAAAAAAAAAAAGAGGAGATTTAAGCAGGACTTACAGAAAGATATTAGAGCCATTTCAGAGATAAACATCTATGCATTTGATAAGTCTAGGCATCAAAAGATAATCCAGTATGTTATATAAGTACCTTATGGTACATTCCCTGAAGCTAAATAAAGTTGAAGAAGCCTTGATGCTTTGAGGATATTTTGAGTCTGTTTACACATAGTCAGATCACCATCTAATGAGAGAAGAACAGACAATTATTTCTAATGCAGTGGTGTTTAGACATGGATTTCTTCCAATACAGTGATCCCATATATACTGTGAATTGATTATTCTTGCTTTTAAAGGAAACTGTCGCTGTCTACAAACTGCATTGAAAGAATCGCCAACCTGAGCAACCTAAGTAAGTGACAAGCCATCCATCCATCCATTATGTTCCTTTTCTAGTTTGTTTTGTTAGGATATATATCATTTGTTATATGTGCCCAGCTTTATTTACACCTGTTCTTATTCTTTTTTATTCCTTCCTCTTAGAACATTACAGGTGACCATTAGAATTGTAAGTCTCACTGGAGAATGCTGTAATGGTGTATTGAAACAGGTATCCCTGCACTAAGCTTGACAGTTGCCTCACAGTGCAAGTTTAACAGAAAAAAAAAAACACAAAAATTCCCTTCAGTAAGCACTTCAGTACCCTCCAGTGGGCCTTGCTGTGATATTCAACACCTCATCAGTTCTAGAGTAAGGTAATGAATGTTTTCCACACTCATGATGGACATAGTTTGTAGTTCAACAACTCCACAATTGCCCTATTGCTTGAAGTGAGGTTGGAGTGTTGTAGACTTGGATGGAAAAATGTCATTGCACTTTGCAGAGGATTGGATATACTTGGTTTCATTTTATTCGTGCTTTATAAATGGATGTGCCACCTATCTAGAAGTGTTTCTTTCTTGATCATCTGTCTGTGAAACTCATTGGGCTACTGACTTTGGGACAGAAATCTTAATGGTCTTTCCTCAAGACTTTGACTGTGTGCCAAGAGCTGCAGGTTTTGGGGTGGAGCTTCCAGGCTTTTCTGTTCCCATTAAAATGCCAGTGGACAGACAAGAAACCTGGAATCTTCTCCACTCCAACTGCACACCAATAGGTCTCTCAAAGAGCTGGATGAACTTAATTATCTTCACAATATGCTCAGACTTTAAAAAATGTGCAAATACTAATCAGAGAAAAAATATTCCAGTGGTCTTTCCAAATAACTGTACTGTAATACTTCAATTTGAGTAACTTTATCATTAGAGAAAATAATTAGGCAGTTATACATAAAAGTAAAACCAATGAAATTTTTAAGTGGGATAAAACATTAAAAGCCTTTAAAGCATCTTAAATATTTATATTAATAAAATGTGGATTCAAAGCATCCAGTCTGTACCAAATACTTGATCCTAAAGCCTATGGGTTCTGTCTCTTAAAAGTAGAGCAAATGAGGAATTCACTGCCTGTTTGGCTTCTGTGAAAGAGAGAAAGCAGTACTTATAGCTGTGATAAACAGGGCATTAATTATTACATACTTGCTTTTGCTTATTTCAGAGAGGAAGCTGAGAAACCTTTTTAAGTATCTACACTGTTTTCAGACAGAAAATATTATTATAATGTATATACCTGATATGGTAGTTATGTCAAGGAGATAATTCTGTGTAAAGGATCACACCGCTGTATCTATACATGACGAAGAGGCTTTAGATGACAGCAACAAGTGTTAGTTTTGTGTGTTAGAGAATGTAAATGTTCCATGAGGGAGGTCTTTCTTCCTTTAAAATATACAGTATTTTAGAACAAGAGTGATAAAACCCAGTAATGACAGTTGGAAATAATTTTAAGGCATGGCTTTTTAAGCAGTCTCATTTTGGTATTTGTAAGTGTCACTTCATTTCTTACAGATTTCAAAAGCTAGCGCAAATTTGTAATTTATAAATGTGAGTTACAGAGAGAATAGCTGGCTAGATCAAAAGGCCATCTCCCAGCACTCTCCCCCATGGAGGTATTAGGGATATGCTGGAGAATATTAGCTGTACTAGGCATAAAATAGTTTAGACTTAGTTTAAACATAAAATTTTAGACTTACTCGTTATGATTCTTTGGTTTTTTGAGCATGGTCACGTATTAAGTTGTGCTTCAAAAGAAAAAGGCTTCTCATTGTACCTCAGCTTTTTAATGACAACTAATCTTCCTGTTTTAGAATATTTGCCAGGTGTGGTTTTAGTAGGTGTGGTATCATCCCTGCATTTCTTGAGACAGAACATACAACTGTCTGTTCTAGATCAGCATTGAGTCTTCATCTTAGTAATCACTAAATGCTACACGTGCTGTCTATGGAGTATCTGTGGCTACTTGGCTGGAACTTGCACTGGTCTTGCCATTAATTACTGTATTTTCAATCATTATTCATACAATAGCAAAACAAGGTCATTAAGGATTTCATTCATTTAATTTCATGCAGTTAGGAAGTGTTAAAACATTTGTGAAAGGTATACATCCAAAGGTAACACAGCTACATGCTGCAACTCAGTTTTGCTTATTTACACCTACAAGAAAATTTGTGGGAAAAATGAAAACAAATTATCAAGAAGACTTCTAGTTTGTGATAGCTTTGAGGTACACTAGTATTATACTCACCCCAGCATGAACAGCTCACTCAGAAAGGAGTTTTATCTGCCTGCTAGATGAAGTTGAAATGTCTCTCCTCAGACATCTGTAAGGCAGCTTAATATGCTGCCTCTAGTACAGAAACCAAATCTGCTGCCTTAAGATCAGAACAACTTTTGCCTGGAGAAGGAGTTTGAATTATGTAAGATCAAAACAAGCAAGTCAGCAGTTAGAGTTCAGGGGCAAGGTGAAATAATAATTTTTACTGAGTATTTATCTGGGCTGAATTTCAACTGGCTAACCTGCACATGAGCAGCTTTTTATTCATGAGCATATTTCTGAGCTGCTGATCTGTGTAGGTCAGGAGGTTTTGTTTCTGCTAGGTCATTCTTTCTTAAGACAGCTTGTTCAGAGTACAGTTTCTAAGTAGACTATTATGTTTTACCTGACTTGTAGCATCTTCTTATTTAAAAAAAAATCCTGTTTCTTAACAAGATTTTTTTTTTTTATGTTACAGAAAATTTAAGGATTCTGTCATTGGGGAGAAATAACATAAAGAACTTGAATGGACTGGTATGTGCTTCTTAGCATCAATTCTTCACTAACAAAATGAAATGCTGTCTAGAATGAGGGATAATTCCCCTGTGTTCATACATGTCTTTGCTGAATTTAATAAAATTAATTTAATAAAAGGTTATTGCTTAACCTTTTATTTTCTACTTTTGCTATGATCTGTTCACCCTCTCATTACACATTGCTTCTGAATTTTCGGATAATGTTTCACTTTTTTATTTAACTTCTCTTCGTGTTTGGAAATTTACACTAATTTACCATTCCGAAGAATTTTAGAAAGAGAGATTTTGTTGTCTTTGGTAAAGATGAGCAGAACTTTTATTTGAAAACTGCCTCCCATTTGTAAAGTTGTTTAAATTCCACTGGCTTTACATGAATGTAATTCCTACAGACTTTTTGCATATGGAATTTTCTCCCTGAAGATTCTTAGGCTGCTTTTTACTACAGATATTGGCAGTGCTATGAACACACACTTCCTGAGAGTCTGTCCCTTTTATGCTGACTGACACCTGGAGCCCTATGGCTTTAGAGAAGGTAGTGGTAGGACTGAGTCTACCTAGTAGGGAAAAATTGAGTTGAGTTAAAAATTGGATCAATTCTGTTACATTTGAATTCAAGGCAGAACTTTTTTTTTTAATTAACACTTTTTAAATGAACAAATAGATTATTTTCTTTCTCAAGAGATACTGTGTGTTTCTTCTTCAGAATGTTTCTCTTCAAAGCTATTCCTACCTTCAGAGATGCCATGTCCCTTTAGTGTGAAATGCAAAGTTAGTGTGTAATGACTGGTCTAATAAAACCTCTCTTTTGAGAGAATTATGACAGCAATTTTTGGCCAACAGGTACAAACATACATGCATCTGAATAAATAATTCCCTTATACGGTATAACATCCCTTATGAAGCAGTTTCTGAATTGCATTCACTTCATATATGCTTGCAGTGCAGAAGCAGCAAAATTTGTCTCCTCTGCCCCTAGGCCTTAAGAACAATTCCTCCATCCAGCTATTTCTTGTTTTATTCTAATATTGTGATTTCTGTCCTCCTTACGTATATTTGCATATATAATTTTGCTTTTAATTCCCATGAGCATTTGTCATGCATAAATAGGGACCTGCTTAAAATTAAATTAGGACAAATATACCTTAGTAACCTGTATGGGGTGAAGAAAGAATCTGAAGAATAAGGAAGATGTATTTCTGCTTACCTGAGTAGTCCTGTTGTTTTACAGGAGGCAGTTGCTGATACTTTAGAGGAGCTGTGGATCTCATACAACTTAATTGAGAAACTGAGGGGTATCCGTGTAATGAAGAAGCTGAAGGTTCTTTATATGTCAAATAATTTGGTGAAAGACTGGGGTAAGCCATGCATCTCTACTCTGTAATTTCTCCTGTAGTATGATGAATGCATGACTTAAGTCACCAAGTGAAAAATAGTGCTGTATCCTACGAGGTTTTGAGTCCAGCTGACAAGTCTGCAGACATGTACAGAATCCCTAAATATCCACCCATGCAAGAGAGTAAAGATAGTCAGAACGTTGAATTTAACTTCTAGGTCCAATTAAGTTTGTGCTTTGAATCATCTTCTTGGACCTCTTTTAAAATGCATACCTATTCTTTAACCTGATACCAGTTAGAGCCCAAGCAATACCTCTCCTGTTGTATCCCATGCTCTTTATGTTTGCACTGAGTTTGAAAGGAATATGTGGTGCAGATATACTTCCCGTGTTCCACAATCTGTGTGGTGTTTTCACCTTTGTGGTTACAGCAGAGTTTGTGAGACTGGCAGAGCTGCCATTGCTAGAGGATCTGGTGTTTGTAGGCAATCCACTACAAGAGAAATATGCCTCTGACAGTTGGATTGAAGAAGCAACCAAACGGGTACCCAAGCTGAAAAAGCTGGATGGTGAGTTTGGGGCATGAGGCAATTGGTGGGAGTTAACAGCCTAATATAAAGACAACTACAGGGAAATGAATCATAACCTTAGAGATTCATCTGTGTGCCTGTGAAATTAAGAGTCCTCCCTCCTCTCTTTGGAGGTATTCAGAAGTAGTTACTGAGATCCTGGCTGCAGGATCTTCTGAGAGTGTTTGATGGATTTTGGAGTGTTAAATCTAAGTGGTCTTGCAGCCTGCAGTTGGCCATTGCTCCATAGTTACCCAAGTAGTTTTACCATATAACTAATAGGGAACTGAAAGATTTTGCATTAAGTAAGTTAACCAGGCTTTAATTTGCCAAGCTGAATTACAGTTTTCCCAGTAAATTTGATTTACAGTTTTCCCAGCAAAAGAGGTGACATGAGGGAGTGGAGATAGACAGGGATATGCTCTGTTTTCAAAACTTCATGCAAGTTTCCTAAATGCCTGAATGTCCTCCTCCATCACACTGATCTCTTCTTTTTGGTGACCTGAATGGCCTGGGAATGGCCTGAAGTTGTGTCTGTGGGGGTTTAGGTTGGATATTAGAAAAAGGTTCTTCACCCAGAGGGTGGTTGGGCACTGGCACAGGCTCCCCAGGGCAGTGGTCACAGCACTCAGCCTGACAAAGTTCAAGAAGCATTTGGATGATACTCTCAGGCACATGGTGTGACTCTTGGGGGTGGTCCTGTGTGGGGCCAGGAGTTGGACTCGATGATCCTTGTGGGTCCCTTCCAACTCAGCATATTCTGTGATTCTGTAATTTGTGAGCTGTCCTCTCCTATTTAAGACACTGAAATGAAAAGATACTAAACCATGTCCTGACTAGTGACTACAAGTTAGGTAATTTTAAAATATATTTTTAAATATGTTAATTTCTGTTAATGGACATGTTAGCTGTTCACTATTATCCCATTTACTAAAGCACTGGTAAGCACTAACAAAGAGAATAGCAGCAGGGAAGCGTTGGGATGTTGACAAGAGGAGACAGTTTAATTACAAGGAGCAATAGATGGGAAATCTATTACCAGATTCTATATAAAACTAGATCAACTGCAGTAAAAAGAATTATTAGGAAGTTGAAGACTGATGAGAGAATTGTATTGCTAGGAAGGATGACCTGCAGTAGTCCATTTGCTGTTGTGGTAGGAAACATTTTGAGAGTGAAACAAGAAATGAAACAGGCCACGTATTTTTACAGGCAAAAAGTCATGTTGATAGTATAAGGTTCGATTTACTAACCATACTAAAACTTGGTCATGTATGTCATGGAAACATTATCATGAAGCAGGGGCCCATAAGAGAAGGCTGACGTGCTGGTTGGTTGTTAGCAGTTGAACTGACTTGGTGCGTCTGCCAAAGACCACCTGAGGCTGACCTTTGCAGATCCTGCTTTAGTACCTTTTTGTTCCCTGTTACCCAAGAAGTTGGAAAAATATCCAACAGAAGAGCTCATCTGTTGAAGGCTTTTCTGCTCAAGACCAGTTCAGGTATGCAGAAGTTCGTGTCAGTTAGAAACAGCAGGAAATACAACTCTTGCCTCTTTCCAACAGAGGCCAGATTAGCTTTCAGGTAGATGGGCTTTAACTGTGTGTTTCTCTGAATAATCTGTTTGTAAATCTTTGCCAATTTTCTTCTTTTTTCCCCCCCCCCTTCTCTTAGGTACACTAGTTGTTAAAGAAGAAGAAGAAGAAGGAGCAAACTGATGACACTTTCTTGTTTGGTATTTAATTATTTAAGTGACTGCAGATAGCTTGGCACATAGACTTTTATATAAATTATTTGAAGAAAATCTTTGGGCAGTTTTTAAAAGACCAGCTTATCTCCACAGTCTCTCACCCAAAGAGTTAGTTACCAAAAAATTGGTCACACTGATTTTGTCAAGCTTATGACACCTTCTATAGAGACTAGTGGAGTTGAGTTTATCTGCTGTTTGGCTAGCAAGAGATCTTTACCTAAATTAATATATAGTTATTTTTAATTCCTGATTGGTGGTGCTTATTCACTCTTAGGTTATAAGAGAACCATTTTAGCTTGTTAGGTGCAGCTGGCCAACATTTAATTGGAAGCACTGAGACCAAAAGAACAATGTTGTGGTTTAGAGACACCTTACAAGCTTTGTTGTGTTTAATTTTGTTGTGGGACTCAGTGTTTTTAATATGCAAGTTTGCCTTTCCATTCCCTGAACTGTTATGCCAAACGCACAAAAAAGGTATTGATCTGATGATCATTTGTTCCTGGCCTTAAGTTTTGAAATGGGCTTCTCACATTGGAACTCAATTGCATTGCTTAGGAGGCCATGTATAACTTATGTATTTATTTTTAAGAGGCAATGGGAATGCTTTGCATGGTTTCAGTGAGACTAAAATACCTGCTAGCTTTTTTTTTTTACTCTAACTAAGAAATTACTTTAGATTGGAATATGAGGCCTATTAGCCTACAGCTGGTTCCTGGTTCTGGATTGGGTCACTGGTGGACATAATCCTTCTCAGCTCTGGAATCTTCCTGTAGCTAAGTAGACTGATACTAATAGAGAAACACAGAGAACAGAAGACCTGGGCTTGAGGACAGAAAGTTTTGGCCTTGGGGATACTCATTTTTTATGAAAGCACAGGTGTAAGCTGAGAGGAAGTGTATGTAGTTAGTGGGGGAAGGTGAGGTGAGATGAGATGGACGTGGGCACTGGGAAAAAAAAGTATTGAAGAGGTACTAAATGTGCTATATTGCAGGGTAACCAGTTCTAGTAAAGTCCCCTTATATGACCATTTCTAGTGAAAAGTATTAAACAATGGTGAAGACATACTTGATTACACTGTGGGATGACAGTAGTGCGGTTTTAATTCTTCTCTTTGAAGAATAGATTGAGTCACCTGAGTAGATTTTTCTGCAGCTCCTTTTTTGTTTTTTCTTTTAATTTGTGGTACCACCATTCAAGTGGTGACAAGTGTACCTGCTGGTTCCAGCCCAGACATGGAGGCAGAATGCCACTCTTAATTATTTTGTTTGTGAAGGTGTGGCAGGAGTTGAAATCTTGGAAGTCAGGGTCAGAGATAAAAAGGTAGAATTGGCTCAGGCAACAGTGGTACTGATCTGGAGCTCCAGGTATAATTGTAGTAGAAGATATTATCTCTCTAATCAATTTCTAAGTGCACTGTGAAGTAGACAATTACAAGACAATCACAGTTTAGTTTCAATATATTGCTACTTAATCTGTGATTGTTAGAGGAATTCTAAAGCATTCCAGTTTAAATTGGCAATTGCTGATGAGGTTTGAGTTTGATTTAGATCTGTTACTAAAAAGAAGGTCAAGAGCACAATGACAAAAACTGTGGACATTCTTCACCCAAGCACAAGCTATTTTCAGGCAGCTGTTCTCTTGACCAGAAACTAGTTGACTAGTTCACTAAATTTAGCTTACAGAGAACTTCATATTTGTATGTTACTTCTTTTAGAAGTATTCTCCTTGCTTTATCATTAACAAAGGCACCACTGACCAAGAAGCACCATGGGAGAGAGTGCCTATAGCCAACAGCCATTCCATATAGGCATCTTCCAAAGCTCACTTGCAGCCAACCACTCTTGGCAAAGGGGATGTGCTTGGGCAGTACGTGAGCACATGTAGGCCCTACTGACCCCATCTGCTGGGGGGGCCCACAGGGGATTGGCTGTGCCCTTGATGACCATAATTGAAGTGTGGGTACTGTGAGCCAGAGCTTGAGTGACGCAAAACTTGCCTTCTGAATGCCAAATTCATCTCTGTGTTTGGAGATATTTTCAGAATAGCCACATGGTGCTCTTGTGCTGGTGCTTGGTCTCTCCTAGCATGACATCTGCAAGGGTGGTGTGTATGGCTGGGTTAGCTCCTGACATGAGATGTGACACAAGAGAAGGGGAGCGATGGGCATGGTCCAATGCCAAGTAATCCTCTGACTGATCTTTTAACGTCTAAATATGGTCTAAGTCTGTACATTTCTGAAGGTCGTGTTAGACACACCAAATACTCTACACTTCGGCTATTTTGGGGACACTCTGAGACCACAATACACACTGAGTGTTCTGACTACATGGTGAGAATTGAAATGAAACACAGCTCCATTGACAAGCCGTGAGGGATAAGAGCAGTTCCTGGCTCTTGCAAGTGACCACTAGAGGCTACACCTATGGGAATCAGCCCAAGAACTACTGTAGGTGGTGGTACAGCTGGATGTATTGTGTGGCCCACTGCCACTGGCTCCTTCCACAGATTTAACAGCACAAATTCTCTAGTGCTTTTTTGGGGGGCTGCATTTTAAGGACCATCAAAAAAGTAAAAATAATTATTGAAGGAACAGAGCATCCAGCCTCAACACAATTATAACAGCACCATGAGACACAAGATTTCCCTCACCTTTCATCCTTCACACTGTGATAAATTAGCATATAATTTAAAACCTTTCTCATAAAAACGATGTCAGTCTCAATGAAACAATACAGTAAGAAAAGAATAAACTGTGGCTCTCTTTTGTCAGGGGATGCTTCATCTTGAAGCTGGGTGGAAGCTTCAGCTTAACCTTAGTTTGCCTAGTGAGTCATGATTACTCTCAAGAACAAATCAAACCGCACCCCGCCCCCATCCACCCCCCAACCTTTTCTCCTCCAAAATAAGTAAAGTTTTCCTAAAATTTTAAATTTGCACTTTAAAATTATGCACTGGATGTGGTGGAAGACATACAGAAGTGGTAGAATTAGATCAGCTGGTTTGCATATTGCCGGTGCTACGCACTGTCACATAGAAGCTGACAGTGACACTCGCCCGAGGGATGTGCTGGAAGGCCTGGCTTTCACTGCTACACTTTGCTCTTCCCTACCACACCACATCCAAAGAAGGAGTAAGCACATTATTTTTGATGGATGGAAAAAGCACCCATGTAAAACTTGCAAGCCATGTGGAATTCTGCTTTTCCCATGAAATTACGGAGGAGTAGCATCCACTTTATTCCTTAGAGAAATATCCTGAAATCAAATTAGTAGTAGGACATAGCTGGGGTTTTTGCTTGCTTGTTGGCACACTGACCTGTCTTCAAAGAGCTGATGTATGCAGTGATTATTGAGAACTGCTGGAAAAATGAGAGAAGAGACCTGAGAACCACCAGATGACTCAGGTTACAGTAGAAGTAGACTCATCTAGAAAAATCTTCAAGCAAGAGAGCACTTTTAACATCCCCTTTGGCTATCTTTTGTCTACATAATTTTGTAGCATGAAAAGCTGTTAAATTTGCTGTGTTTACATTATTTAGGCCTATGGTTATAAATGTTATTCTGTGAAACTTGTTTAAAAATAATATAACCTTATTTTATACAAATGTCTTTGGCTGTTGTGTAATGAAATAATTCAGCTTGTGAAGAGTGTTCAGAAATTCATTTTGTTCTCATTAAACTTTCCTAGTTGCTCAGGGAGCAATGTATTTATAGTATGATAGCATGTAAATGCTGTTCGTTATTGCCTCTATTTTAGAATAGAAAATAACTTAAGACTTTAAAAATGCTGATATATTGTGATTGTTGTCATCTGATACATAAATATTTTTCAATCTTTTAAGACATTGGTTGTCAGAATTTGTTCTTAGCTCCTAAAAGTCTACTACTACTATATGGGGAAAAAGAAAATTCAAATAAGTTAAAGAACTGGGTAGTCTTTCTTCAGTACAAAATTACTAATTCACTTTGAATTTAAATTCTCTTAACAGCAATATACTATTACTATACATTAAACCCAGGTAGGGAAGGCTAACTGATTCATAAGCTTCTCCAATAGGAACTTTAGCCTTCAGTAGACTGTGTCACTGAAACGTAATTTCAAAACTGATGTAAAGAAAATGCTTTCTACACCACAGCCCACTGCGGTTGGTCTCAATAATGACAAGAGCAGCATCCTACACTGATGGTTGTAATGCTATTTAAAAAACATGTAGGGAAATACTGCAGAATTCCTCACAATAACACTAATTCAAAGCTTACTAATCACTAAAATTATTTAAAAGGTCTCTTTCAGTAACGGAAATAACTTCCACAAGCTTGGGCTTAGAGCCTCCAGTTAAAAAAAGATGGAAACCGAAATGCCCAAAACTTGTGACTTTTTTGATTGTTCAAAGTTTGTTTGCATGACTTCACAGTTTTAGTACACAGTACACTTTACCACCTTTGTCAGCCGCCTTTGACGAGGAGGCAAACACATTATTTAAAGCCCTAAAGTCCTGATCTATTATCTGAAGTGAAGGCTTTTGTGAGAAAAATTTCTCTTTTATTAAATTTAGGAAAACAATGGAGTCCGTGGAACAAAGAAAAATAACAAGTAGGAAAAATTTACTTACAACATGTGTTGGGTGCCTTGGCCAGGTAGATCCAAAAGCACA
>JAWWEU010000158.1:27684436-27726291 GCA_035583155.1 Acropternis orthonyx | reverse complement strand
GGGGTTTCCTTACCCATATTCATGTATGTTTTCCCTGATCCCGTCTGCATGGGTCCCTGATGCCAGCTCCAGATTGGTTCAGGCATCTTACAACTTTGCGATATGCCTTATAGGTTAGTAAAAAAAATCAGAATAATAATAAAAAACCCCGGAAAAGTAAATCCCTGAGTTAGTGTTTTTTGTTTAATTCATTTGCTTGTAATAAAACCATTTATTTCTCATACTTTGGTGTTCCCTGTTTCTTCTGCACACCAAACAAGATACCACTTACTTCTCCAAACACTACTGATCAACAGCCACAGGTACAGGACTAAACTAAAGCAAGGACTTCTGCACTGAGCTGAAAAAATCAGTGTTTTCTTGTCTTTCTCCTGCCAGCTTTGCCAAGAATATTGAAATGAAAACTTCAGCATAAATTAAATAAGCCGAAAATAGCAGCCAAAAAGAAACATGTGTGCTGCCTTAGACTCTCACTGCAATCTCGCAGGAGCCTGGTGTCAGGCACTGCTACTAGTTCCTGCCTTCTGCTTTGTGCAGTGACACATTGGCACCTTTTAAAGATGTTGTCATGCCCATAGGTGTGAGAAACACCTATGTAGCATAGTTAACTAAAAACAATGAAGCACCAAAACAGAAGGACGACGTTTTGAGGATGGATGGAAGCATATGAATATTTAAAATCCACAGCAAGAGAGCCAGCTACTGCCAGAGGGAACAAAAAGCAGTGCTGTGTAACAAAATAGGTTTAAAACCTCTCCTTAGACTCGGGTAACAGACAAGGGCCTTTAAGACAGTATTTACTAAAAGTTTTTTTAAACTCTGCCATTGAAAAATGTGCAGTATGATTTACAGTTCAAGCCATCCAGGAATTCACATGTGATGCAGCCCTCTCAAGCATTAAGTTACTCCCCCATGCCTTTGCTCTGCCCACGGTCTTTGTAGTTGTTTCAGGTAATGTCAGAATCCCGCTGGTCTTATTTACAGCACAGTGGACCCAGAACTATTCCCCAGGAATCTCTAGCAAATTTCAAAGCTGTTTCTGGCTTTCTGGGAGGGTGCTCGGCTTTGAGAGGGACAGACGGCCCATCAACACCTCTGTGAAGCAATGGAACCGCCTCTGCCAGTTATCTGCTTGGATGTAAGACACAAAACACATCGCCGGCAGGTGTTTCAGGGGAGAGTTTCCACTGAGAAATAGCCTCAAGGGTGGCTACCGAAAACGATGAGAGAGCAGCCTGACCAGAAGGACTTATTACCAGCTTCCTCTGCTCCACAGCCAGCCTAAAGCCCCGGACACACGCATACCATCAAAAAACTCAGCTATAAAACTAATTTTTAAACCTCTTTTAATAAAAGGTATTTTAAGATATATAGAGGATATTAAGTAAATAAGTTACATAGTACATTACAATCACATCAGCAAGATTTCCTTTAGTGTATTAATATTTTATAAAAATGCACACAAAAAATAAATTCAGTCCAGTCTATCACAACTGTACAGCAACAGGTAAATATATTTATATATGTACATTTTAAACATGTAACAGTCTTTCAAAAGGTGCCCTAGGCAGCAGACACACAAAAGGAAGTGTCTGCTCACTTGTTAAAATAAAGGTAATATACTTTATTATAAAGCATTTATACAGTAATTACAAAGGCTGACTGCTCCTGTACAGTACACCAAAGCTTTGACTAAAAATTTAAAAACAGAACATAAAAAGAATGAACACAAAAAAAGTTCATATCAAATCTGAACTATGAGGGGAAAAATACATGTGGTGAAGCTGCAGGAAACTTCTTTAAAATACACAATTACATTTCTATAAAAATATATGTTGTCTTCTAATCTGGAAAAGTTAGGGGGTTTTTTTTTCAGTCTCAGCTGTCAGTGGAATCTTAGTCTTGGAAAGAAAGATCCTTAGACAGCTGGGGACTCAAAGTTTGTGTCTTCCTAACATGACACAGAGGAGAAGGAGGGTGAGTAAAGCAGCTGAACCCAAGTGACAACTTGACATAGAAACTCACCCCCACAGAAATCAAATGTGATTGTAGACTCTGTTTCTGTCTCTTTAAAGCTTTATAAACTTCCAGACATGTATCAGAAGATAAAGCAGGGAGAAAGTTGGTGTGGGAAAATGTAAGGTTTCTGGCAGAGGTAAGCACTGGACTGAAAGTGCCATTGTATGAAAGCAGACAAGACTCCTATGGGTAATAGTCCTCCCTACTCCCATTTCCTTAAAACAAGATATGTATCTATGGGAACTTTCTAGTCCACTGCCTGAAAGAGAATTAAGAAGTGTATGACTGCTGAGAGTGGTTTAGGAAACACTTTTTCTGAATGCTGATTTTAATCTCAGTTTGTTGCAATGATAAAAATGACTAAAAGCCTCAGTTTGATAAATTGGGGAGCATTTTTAGCTAATTTGGACATTGTCTAGAATGGTATTTAACAGATGAATTACCTTTAAGCTTTTGAATTTCTGTTTTTGCCCTGCATTTAAGCAGCTTCATTCCTACCTGTTTCCCAGTCAAAAAAATGCCACAGTCCTGCATGGCTGAGTGAGATTCTGTACACCTTCAACTTACAGAGCTGAGTTCTCTCAGATACCATCATCTGTATCAGTAAATGGACAAACATCAAACAAATTAAAATGCAGAGTGGTTCTTGCAGCAAGACTGCAAAAAACCTGTGGCTATATCAGATATGCATCACAAGTGCATGCATCTACCTAGTAATTACATACACACAGAGTCTTAAAAAACTCAGATGCTATCCCATGCAGATCACAAACATGACAGACTGAATCCATCTGCAAAGTGCAGACAGAAGCACAGGCACAAGTATGTGATCAGGGCAAAGCATGGCCTGTCACTGCATCTCCGTGATGCCAGTGCTGGTATCAGGACTCAAACAGGTAATGGTTTCAAATGCAGCCACCTGAAGACTGATCTCACACTGTAAAAGGCAAGTCTATTAGTACACATTTACAGAATTGCAGTCTATAAATCTTGTATTTGTTCCCATAGAAAGAGCTAAAGCAAAAGGGACACCTTGTTCAAACTGAATGACTGAGCTTTTACTGCTCATTTTCTAAATTAACAGCAAACCCCTACACTAAATGGGGACCAATCAATAGGCCTTTAAATGACAGAAAATAATGAGCATGGAGTTTTAAAACAGATATATCAACAGAACACAGACAAGAATTTTGCTTGTTTTGGGTGGTTTTAGATCATTACTGGAACAACATAGCCTTAAATTAACACTGTGCTGCAGCAAAGGGCCACTCAAGTTATTTTTCCCACACTAATAGTAGGAACACGACCCACTCCATTTTAGACAAATTCAGTTCAAATGCTTTGTCCACAGAAATTGTGAGTTGGTTGTTTGGGTTTTGGTGAGTTTTTTTTGTGTGTTTTTTTTTTTTTTTTAAAGCAATCCTCTGCCAACTTTTGCTACTAGGCAGGATCTAATTCAAATATAGGATCAATTCCAAACTCCTACCATAAGCAAGTGGGCAGGTTTGGCTTTGCTGTTTGTTTTTTAAGATGATACTTGGAGGAATAGTTTTCCTTACCACCATGACAGAAAAGAGGTCTTCTGGTGGCTACTAGCAATTTATAAATATGCTCAGAAACATTCCAGCTTGATGCCACTTACTTGGAACGTTTACCTGATTGTGGTCAACCATGCTAGCCCATAGCTGTTAAAGAGGTTATCCTCAGAAAAAGCCCTTTTCTGATTTTCTTCCAATGACAGACCTCACGGTGCCCAGTTTTCCTGTTCTCTTCTACTTATACTGCACCAGGGTGGGAGAGGAACAACCACTACTGGACTCAGTGCATAATATACACAACTTTTTTTGCAAGTTAAGAAAATCTCCGATTTGTCCTTACCACCACCTCAATGGCTTGTCCTTGCTGAGAGGAAAAAATTGTATCAGTTTCCTAAAATAGAGAAAATCCATGAAAGATCTGGTCTTTGAAAAGTATAATAATGCTTGCATTCATGCATCATCTCTGAAAGAACTGGTACTTAGTGCAATCCCATGATTTGCTCCCTAAATCTTTGTTCTTCAAACGATTCAACTGATCATTTGATCAGCTGTTTGTCACCGTGATTTGCTATGCCTTCGCTAAAACTACTTCAAGCTTGAAGGTGATGTACAGTGAAGAGTAAAAGACAGGGAAATAGCCTGATTTTCTGCCAATAAGGAGACCAGTATGTTTCAGCACAAAACTCTCTGCAGATGTGCCTTACCAGAGAACACAAAAGTTCTTCTGGCTTAGTATCCAATATTCTAGCTTAGCATCCTATTTTCTAGCTGGAACTATACCTGCTAGTTCATCCTGTCCCTTGCTTTTTCCTAAGCATCTGCTCCTGATCACTGGTAGAAACAACACATGAAGCCAGACAGAGCTTTTGTCCCAGTACGAACAGCTTCTGGTTTTCCCTAAGAGATCACATACTGATTGATTTTGTACTGCTTTAGCAAGGACAGTAAAGGCATTTTCCTAAGACACTTTCATTAACCTTATTTTAGTTCTCAAATTTAATCAGATCTCCTCTCCAATCTAAAAAAGATATTATTTTTTTTTATTTTTGCCATGTTTCTCGATGTGTGCGAGTTCCACCTCCATTTCTTTGTTACATGTTTCTAGGTCTGCCCGAGCACATATATTCCAGGCAAATACATCCCTTACAATAGGATGACAACATCTGCACTACTTTAAGTCCTATTTAGATACACTCACAAGCCCGGCTTGTTTCTGACCTGTTGCCCTGCAGTTCTCAAGATCTGGTAACTTCCCAGAAACATGCTTCAGAATTTTGTTTAATTGCATCATTTTTTTTTAAGCTGCAATTAATCCCAAAACTGTAAGTGGACCACAAGGTCCAGCTGCTTCACCTACTCTCTGTCCCAGCACAGTGTGCTAAAGCTTCTGTTCTCTCCAAGGGCCCTCCGATAACAGCATGCAAACATTTTCTCCAATTTATAAAAGAAAAAGAGATAACAATCAACACTGAAACTCTTTGTAGGAAGACTGATTTGCCTAAGCTTCTTTTTAAAGATTAGCAGCTTTTAGTTCTTTGCAGTTTTTGAATGATTTTAACAGTTCATGATGTGCCATCTGTTTCCACAGCCTAGTTAAGTCAACAAGACCCTCGCCTGTAGGAACAGGGAACAGTCATCCAAATGCTGAAAGGAAACCAAATTTCGATAGGAATGAAAAATACAATCTTGGCAGAAAATCGAACACTTACAGGCAAAAGTGTCAACATTACAAAGAGTGCAGTCCTTAATGATACTCCTACTGGTTCTGTAAGAGTAGTAACTGTTTCTGCTACTAAGAAAAAGGATTCTATGCAGAGGCATAGACATGTCCAAGCAAACATGGTGCAATACACAGCCTCCCAAATAAAAGAGTGAAGCCATCATGGTGGCATAAAACCACAGGGCAGGAAGACTGCCAGATGGAAGCTGGGATTAAAGCCACATTCCATAGTTAACTGGGAATTTATCTAGCAGCTCAAAGGGTCAAGATTTAGAAAAAAAAAAAGAATCTGCCAGTCAGGCACAGTCTTGTAGTTCACATCCAACAACATCTCTTGGATCCCTGCTCAGGAAGGCAGGAGCCATCGGCTCCTTAGGTACTGTCGGTGTGACACAGTGCCAGCCCCCGGGAAGCTGGGGATCAGTGTGGCTCCGAAGGGCTGGCTGGAGGGAGGGAACTGGGCAGCCAGGCATGGGCTGGGACCAACCAGCCATGACGCACAAAGAAGTGATCTGATCCTCTGCATCCTTACAAAATAATTATAAACGTGGGCTGAAAGACGTTCAGAACAATCCTATGCAAATCTGACATGTGTCACCTGGACCGCTTTACTTTTTCTTAGCTCTCTTTCACCAGCAGCTTTTGGTGTCTAGACTTTTTGGAGTACTAGCTCGTGTCAGTTCTGAAGGAAGAGTCAGCCTTTCAGCAAAGGGCACCCTCACAGCAGGACCACTCAGCAGGCAGTGCTGCCCAGCCACTGGTGACAAGCTTCTCCTGCATGGACATACTGTCTTAGAGGAAGTACTTGGGGAACTAGGGCCCCACCATAAAAGCTTTTGATGATGGCAATTTCAAGAGGTAAATGAGGGCTGCCAAAAGACAGAAATGGATACTGAGAGGTAAAAAACATTCACAGAGTCATCACTGCTGGAGATAAGAGACCATTCCTCCCATCTCTGAGGTGCACACAATCCAACACACAAGAACTGGGTTCATTTTCACTAAACAAACTTGCTCCCATCTATGCAAAGTCAAACGCAGCAGTTTTCATTTCAAATTGCACTTGTGAAGCCCAGACTACTTTCCTTTAAGTTAAACAAAGGCAGATTATTTTGTTTTCCAAGATGGGACAACCCGCAAAGCCTGTGGGTACTCTAATCCCACAGGATATTTTTGTATCCATTGCTGCATTCTTAATGCCATAAAAAAAATGACCTCAGGCTTCTGTTTGAAAAATGAAACTTCCTCTCAAAAGGAAGAAGAGTGTCTTGCTCATCCCACTTTTAATTTTTGTGAAACAGAGGTCAAAAGTGCACACCGTCTTTTCCACAAAACTTGCTGGCTGCCTGAATAACTGCTCAGAAAGGCAGGAAAGCATAACAGGAAGGAGAACTTGCTGAGAAAGGAAACATCTCAAGTCACCAGTGTCACAGTAACTGGATACCCTTACCTCAGAGTATTTTCATTTTCTTGCTCTGGTCTGGAAATATTTATATGCAAGAGTCCTGTTACCATCATTCCTGACAAGAACAAAAAAAAAAGGTCTGACTGACCTGAGAGAACTTAATTCCACTGCAGGTGACATTGTTCTATTATGTACCTCGGGCATCATTATAAATAGAATAGAAATTTTATTAGTCTTAAAAAAAAAAAAATAATCCAAGTTATCCATCATTCTGGCTTAGTCAGTACTGGCAAGGTGAAGTGGAACATGTGGCATGAGGAAACGGCAGCACTGAAACCGAGACCTTACAGCTCAGGTAAGAAAAGTGCAAGCTAAAGAAGTGAGACCACCAAGAGGGAGGTTGGGTCCAGTCTTGCTACTCCCGCCCCTTCTGGTCTGCTGCTATATTTCTCCATCTTCGTCGGAGCTTGCGCTGCTGCTGGTGCTGCTGCTGCTCCCACTCTCACTGCTCTCCTCCTGCTGGGCCTGGCTCCGCGCTGCCGCCGCCGCTGCCTCCTTCTCTTGCTGCTTCAGGGCAGCCGCCTTCTTCTCCTGCTCTGCGTGGCTCTTCATGTGAGCACTGCGGCTCTTCACCTTGTAGAACACCCTGAGGAAGGCACACAGGTACATTAGCAGTGGTCTCTCCTGGTGCTTCCCTGGAAGGGCTCCTGCTGCTCCAGCCCCAAGTCTATGGGCTCCAGCATGGGTGCTCACGCTGGCATTGCAGTAGAGCATCTAGAGCAAACACGCAGCTGACTCAGCGTGCCAGCAGGAGGTGGAATGCTCGCAGGAGATCCTGAGTACCTTCAAACCACTCACTTTGTTTCTTACTATGGCCATTTCCTCTTCCTTCACATTCAGCTCTAAATTCAGAGGGGCAGCGCTGGTATCTGAATTACGCACATGCTGCTTAACACAATGGGGCCCTGGTTTTCAGGCATTCCCCTGTGCTGCAAAAATACAGTAAGTATGGAGGCCAATGAGGGTCCAGTGCCCCTCCTGAGCCTGGTCCACGTAGCTAGAAACACTTGAGATTTTTCCTCCTGACTTCGTACTTCTATGATTTATTCCTCCATCTTTCACCATTAACTATTTGGATTTTGCACCAAATGCCACAAGAAAAGTTTAGACACCATTAAGAATCCTTTCATGATTGTCCTTTTTCAGTAGACAAGACCAAATCCTAACTGTCTGACCTCTTACAGCACTGCTTTTTCCAATACCATGTACTCCCTGAAGGCACAGAGACAGGGTGCCTTCAGGGAAGTCCCAGACACAGCAGGAATTTGTCACAGACCTGGTGAGGTAACTGGACAGACTGCATTTTCTTGCCATACTCTAGTTGGTGTCTTTCTCAAAATAACGGGATAACCACTGGTATTACAAGACTCTCCTGTTTTAAAATGAGCAATTTATGTAGGAAACTGAATGACAGTTGTGATTTTGTTGGCAACAAACCTACAAAAACTACTACAACTGAGTGAGGAAAGACAAACGTATTTTACATCCACCAAAGATAGGTGCAAATCTAACCAGGTGAACTATGGACCTACTCGCCTAATCCCTGCTGCTATAACAATGGTAGTGTGTTACGTTTCTACACCACTGTTCTGAAGCCTATACCTTGTTCTTCATATGTGATCTGGCAATTACACGGAAACTACTTGTTACAGAAATCCAAGCATTACAGTGGGGCAACACAGCAGCTGCTTGAAAGTACAACTTAACACCAAACACTGTACACAGTTGAAATGCAGGTGGCGTCTCATTCCATTTGAGGAAAAACAGTCCCTAATTTGCAAGTATTAGTGGGGCAATAAGTCATTAAAATTATTGTAAATATCTCTGGCCTAAATAGAAAGATGGAAAGCTCATTTGAGAAAAAGCTTCCACAAAAGATGCCCTACGATGATTCTGTGACTATTGCTGGAAGCAGACTTGCTCTTACCTGCCACATTTTTTACATGGAAATGTGTTTTCTGTGTTTTGAGTTTTATTGGTAGCATCTGATTTCATCTTCTGTCTCCGCTTCTTCCTCTGGACTGGAGCAGTAATAGTCTTTCGAGGCTTCACTGTTGTCTCCCTTGGCCTCCTTCCAATTCTGCCTGTGACAGTTGCCTCTTGACTCCTCATATTGCCATCACTGGCCTTTGGAGAGAAGGGAAAAGTTAAGGCAACCCACCATCAGAAGTAAGACAATGGCTGAGCTTCTGTGCTTCATTTATTCCAGACCAAGGTTTTATTTAATGAGAAAGTCTTCAGGCTACTTTCAAGACATTTCTCATCATGGCCCTATGCATGTGCCAACCACAAGGAATTACAGTGCATTTTTCTCCCTTATGTGTCCCAGCTCTCCCATCACACCACAGTCTGGTTGACAGTAATACTCTGAGCTACCCCAGCCCAGTGTCTTGCTCCAGGAGAAGTCAGAGATGAAAACTTTTTACATCTGGAACTGCCCACTAGCTATCTTCTAAAATACTTGCAGAGTGAAGGTGGCATAGAAGGCACAACATGCACAATGCAGCACTTACTATTACACCATCTTGTAGTGTCTGTTCATCTTTGAGAGCATCTGCGCTCCTCTTCCTGTTATCTAACCCTTCCTCTGCCTCCTCTTCTTCCTCCTCTTCCTCCTCCTCCACATGCTCCTGTTCTTCACTGAAGATGTCCCTTCTGAGAGGAAGAACACGTGCAAACCTATGGGAACTCTTCACCAGAAGACAAAGAAACTGTTACTTTGGTGTCTGTAAGTAAATGTCATTATGTGACACAGGACACAAGTCTGTGAGTCTGGACTCCTCCTGCGGAGGAGCGAGATTGCTTCCGCTTTTGACTTGACCAGCAAATGAGACAACATACAAGACTTCAAACCACAGCCCAAAAAAGGTGAAAGAAATTTACGAAATTACCTTGATGTCAACTTCAGCTTCATCTTTCATAGATCTCTCATTAGCACCATCAATGTCCCCAAAGATTAAGGTCCCATTCCGACCAATTTTCACCTGTTTCTTGTATGTGTAGTAGAATTCCACACACTGAGCCACTGTTTTGGTTTTTATCTGGTGTTTAAAAAACATCAGAGTCCAATGGAACACATGATTTTAAGAAGACTTATAAATAATTACTAAGGGTGCAATAAATACACTTCGTATTTTCTTTCCTCAGTAATCTCCATTCCACCACAGCTGCTGCAGGAGCCTTCTTCTCTGCATCATTCTCGCCTGTATGTGTCATCCCACAGCCCATCCCCTATTCCCATTGTTATTCACTCAGAACTACAGAACCAACTTTCCAAAGAAAAGCTGGTCAATGTAAAGGTGACAGAACCTGAAACTTTGTAGGCTTAATGCACCTCTTAGCCTCTGAAATGTTCCAGTTGAGCTGTCAGGCTTGAGAGCAGCCTTTCAGTTTTATGGGGGAGCTCTGTTTTTCAAGAGCACTTCAGAGGAGAGCAGACCAGAATACCAAGCCAAAAATGGAGATGAAGGTTTGTGGCTCTTTTCCACTTTGGCCACATGCATTTCATAGGCGTATGGTGGCAGACAATTATCAATACAGACCCATGAACCATCTACATATTCTGTATTAGTGATTTTCCTGAAAGTTTTGGAATATATTCTTAGCTTCTGAGCTTTCACAACTTAAATACCTCTGGGGAATTTATTCAGTAAATACATATCAGCTCCTGGTTTTGCATTCTCCTTCAGTGATTTCCCCCTTGCTGACGTGCCATACCACATCAAAATATGACAGTGATCATTTTTACCGTCACAAAAAGCTGAAAAGAGAGGCCCTAAAGGATGCATCATTCCCATATCCTTCTCTAGTGCCAGGCCATTTAAGTCAAACATTACCAGCACTCTATAAATATGCCCTGCAGAGGAGTTACCTGCAGCTCGGACTAATGGAAGTAATGCAGCAAGTACCAAGGTTAAGTAAATAACAACAGTGGAACAAACACTATTGTTCTAGCTTTCCAGTGAGATTTTATGCTGTGCTGTGTGATAAAATTTCACTGAAATCTTTTGAGTGCAGGACTCTTAGGTTAAAACTGACGTTTCAGAAAAATCAAGGTTGAACTTCCTGTATTAAATGCTCAACAAACATGTAAGAATTTGCTGTAATTTAAAAAGAAGGTAACTTACAAGCTTTTGGACCAAGAAAAAGTCTTTCTTGTAGATTGCAATGCCTTTGTTGAATAACTTTTTTTCAGCAACTTTCCACTTGTCTGACCCTGTAGGTAAAAAAAGAGTTGTAATGGAAGCCCACGCTATTTCAAGTGACATTTTCTTCATGTTTGCCTTAAATAAGACTAATACACACATGTAAAGGTGCAGTCTCTCCTTGAACCTACTGCAGCAAAACTGCAGACTGCTATTAACCCCTCCCCTCCTGCTCCACCTCAGCTCTCCTCTCCTCACTTCCTTTGTGTTAACTCTACTGCTCATCAACACCAGTTAACCTCAGTTCAGATTGCAAAACCCACTCAATTAGATGAACTAAGATGTTGCCCAACCAAACAGCAATGTGAATAGACACACTTTGTGGTGGCCCAGTCATTAGATTTTACGGAAGGGAAATTGTGGGGTAGGAGAACAGGATCTTCCCTTTCAGTGGCAATCCACTGTACCTGAAGATTTATTTCATCTCGAATACTCCTCAAATATTCCTTGCCTCCAATAATAAACACATATAATAATAAACAATCCCTTCCTTCCTTATAGATATTAATCAAATAATATTTGCCAACCATTACAGTAGAGTGTGTAGTAATGAAGAAATGTAGTTTCTATGCTTTACCACCTTACATCAGGTCTTTCAGGTGGCTCAGGTCACTCTCGATCCCTGAAGTTAATGTTGCACAGCGGACTATTTTCTAATTAGGTGGAAGACTACAAAGGCAATTTATGCTATTGAAATTCTGCAGAAACACTGACAGGTATCAATAGTTGGCTGAGGCTTCTTCATCAGTCTTGAAAACTGTTAGTCATAAAACTCCTGTTTAACTCCACCCTGGAAACTCGTGCCAGACAGGCTGTGATTCTAAGGCTGTCAGCGCCCTTCTTATACCTACTAGCTATCTTTCTGCGTTCTCTGTGGCTCAGTGCAAGGGACTGCATTCCCTTTTCCCCATAAAGGAAATCAGAACACATACACATGCCAACACACACACACAAATGTTCAGAAGGATGCCATGTTTCTTTTAAGTGTCATAATCTGCACATGCAAGACTTCTGGCAAGACACCATGTGATTTATGGGAGAGGAGTGGTCTTTTAATCTTCTTGTAATGTTACAGAATTCCTCAAAAAATCAGAGAAGGATAGAAAAATTCCTGTATGATAGCAGGCAGCACAGAGTTATTCTGGTTAACAAACCTGTGTAGTGATAATCTGCCAAAGGGTGGGTAGGTGGTCGCACTGGCCTCTTCAACAGCAGGTTGGTCAGAGCTCCCTACAATAAATACAGGTAAAATAATTAATTTAATATTTGGGCTATTAAAAACAAATATCAGGCTATTGTTAATCCTCCCCTTTTTCTGGCATGTTAACTGAAAAGAACCATAGCACAGTTTAACACTTGAGACAACTTTAAAAATTACATTCTTGACTATCCCCCTAGTCTTGGGTACCACAGGCAAATGGTATGTTCTTGGCACCTCTTCACATCTGTGAATTGACACAACCACCACAGAATTGGGAAAGAGCTAATTTCATACACAGAGACCATGCAACAGTTTCCTCTCATTAAACAAAGGCCTATATTACATACTGACATCCCAAAACACTGCCTTAAATGATGCCTGCCTTCCACATTCAAGTCATTGTGATCTGATCTCACTTAACTAAGCAGTATTTCAAAATAAAACAGCAGTCACATGACTAAAAGATTTGACGGATACACAAACACACAAAGTCCCCTCCCCTCAAGCTGCTTTTTAGTTTGCTTTTAAACAGGAAGTGCTTTCAAAGTTTGCAGGAAGGAGACAATGGAGTCATGCTTCCACTGGCGGTTTAAACCACCTGAACAATGAGCTCCTGCTGTAAAAGGCAGTCCTGCTACTCCCTCATGCAGCACTCACAACCATGGGCTGGCAGAAATTTAACACATACACACAAAAACTATTTGTGTTTGTTCTCTTCTCTGATGCAGGTCAATGCAGCCTCATAACTGTCAGTGCCAGGAGATGGGCAACAAGGCACTCCTGATCACTCTCAGGAGTGGCAAAGGGCAATAATGAAAGTGTATCACATCTTACAATACTGATACAAAATCAGCAGCACAGATGTCCTATAGACACAAACAGAGAAGTTAAATGGATCTGCCAAAACAAAGAGGAGCACTTTGTTTAAGCTTCAGCTCTGGCCTCTTATTTTTCCTTCCAACATAGTAATCTTCCCAGGAAGACAACATTTAAGACTTGCTTAGCGCTCACCCTGGTAGACTGTCAGTGTGTCTGTTAAAAAGTCAAACATGTCAAAGTTGGAAATATAAAAGGTAGTAAGTGAACATGGCACACTGTACATGAGACAGAACCCACTTTAGGAACATCCAAGGGACACTAACCAGTGGGAGCCAGATGCATTGCAAGGAGTATGCAAGGCTCTCCTCTCAGGAGTGACAATTTATCTGACCTTCCTTAACTTTTCTGATCACACTGAGTTGAACAGCTGGGAACACTCACCAGAATGCTTCCCTTTGCTTCATGTAGGAAATGCAACGCCAGCTCCTGGTTGGTTCCGGCACCAGGAAAAATGCTTGAACAGGCAGCAGCTAGCAAGTTTTCCACTATTTCCACAGGAGTACAAAAATATTCAGGTAAGAAGATTAAAATAAAGCTTCCTATAAGAATTCCATGATTAGTTAGCTCTTTTGAAGGAGGACTAGACATAATAGAAAGTAAAACTTTCAGAGAAGCTGAATGTCCCTGAAAATTTATCTGGGTCAAATCTGGATCCAAAAACTCATTAGACTGCAAGGTCATGCTGCACTGTTTACACATGGAGTTTCTTTTAAATCGCCTCCCTCTAACTTCTTCCTACCTCCCTTCACCTCAGAGTTTTCTTGAATCCACTCTTACATTGTGAATTTTCATTTCACAATACCCTTTTTTCTCTCTCATCAGAAAGATTTCTTCTGCCTACACTTCCTCTTCCCTTCAGGATTTATGCAGGCTACAACCCATGTGCAACAAAACCAGACAGCTCCCCAAGTCTGCTACCAGCTGCCACAACTCCTGCTTCCTCATCCTGACTTCTGTCTACAACTTGATTTTTCCAAAACACTATTCTGTTATGTCTAGAACATCCTTCAAAAATATAGAGGTGTACCTGGCTTTCAAAGGTTAACAAAAACAATGAAGCTTCACTAAGCAAAAGGCTGCTCTTGACTAGAAACAAATGGTCCCAGTTTTCTGTCAATTAAAAAAACCCTCCCCCTGCCTCAAATGTGCAATCTGATAAACAAGTTTTACTCCTAAAACTGTTTTCAAACCCACTCAAACGTGTCACTTGACTGGCAGCTCTGAGAGATTTTAAATTATGCCTACAGTAGATCTGTGGTTACCCCTACAACCACTGTGACAATTCAGTCCTATTTACCAGTCAGTGGAAACCTTCTTACCATTCTCTTGGGTGACTTTGTTGGTCTCCAGGTCGCCCCAAGGCTGCCACACCAGCTCTGCTTTATGTTCATCAACCTCTGCCAGAGATCTGTCTTGGAGTGATGGGATTTCTGCTTGAAAGCGAGTTCCTACATTTATTCGCCTGCAGAGAAGGAGAAAAGCAACAGTCAGGCCTCCTTTACAATATTCAGGAAGTCTCCATCTCTGCTAGAAACACTAATTATGAAGAAACAAATGCAATAGGCTCTTGCATATAACGTCAATACTGTTGTAGGTTACATTAAGTATGACTCAGAAGTTGGAGGTTTTACATCCATTACCAGTTTCCATTGTCTTATCACCAACGGCTGAAATTGTAGTTAAATTAGCATCCCCTAACAGCTGCTTGAAGAACACTTACTGGCTTCCAAAACAGATCACTTTTTGAGAGGCTGTCACACAGACTCCTCTTATGGCAAGCTTGCTCCCCATGAATAGGAGAGGTGAGCCTGTTTTAGCCTTAACATTCTGTCAGCTGTAACAGCAGAACCACAGTCTCCAGAAGTCCTTTTCAACCTAAACAATGCCATCTGGTCCAACTTCCCATTCAAAGCAGGATCAAACTTTGGTCCGTTATGATCTTGATACAAGCTAGTGTCTTCTAGATACTAAAAACTGAAACAAAAATATAAAACAATGAAAGCTGTGTTGCTCATTCTGTATCACAACCAAATCCCACTCTTTTAGCAGCAATGTCTTACTTTTAGATCTGAATTAACAGACAGATTTTTCACTACATGCAATCCACAGAGCACGACACTAACTGTAAGTCAAGGGACCATCCAGAGAGATTCTACTCTGTACTAGCAAATGCAACTTTGTGCACAGAGATAGGGAAGAACTCTCCCCAAAAGACTGTTCTACCAGACTTCGAGGTCTGGAGGACTACACCAAGAGCACAGCAAGCAGTGACAGCATGGATGTCCTTTATTGTTGCTCTGTGTCTCAGTGGTAAAGTAAACAGGGACAGCAGTAGCTACACAAACTCAGTGCCAAGTATGTCCAAGGACAACTTTCTAAGTAACACAGAAACTATACATACAGAGATCCAGAAGAGAGAACAAAAGAAATGTCCAAGCTAAGTAAGCAAAAAAGCCCTTCAGGAAACCAAGATATCAGAAAATCCAAGATATTTGAGAACAGCTGCTGCTCAGACCACTTAGAATATAATGAAAACCTCCTAATTCTGAAATAAGGTATTTATACTTAAGGCAAAAGTGTTCCTCTTTCAAATGTCAGTCAACTAGCACCACACTGGTGGTTCCTGAAACAGTAAAGCATACAGAAATAAGATCTTTTTTTGAGAGAGCAGATCATGGAGATGATTAAATTCTGGAGTTGCTTCATTGGAAAAAAGGTGAAATTCCCTGGCAAGGTTTCCTACAATTCTCAAGTCTTGGCTTCACGCTCCCCCCCAGCATGAAGGGAAGCACAACTACCAGAGAAAAAGCATGACCTAGTACACTAAGGAATAGTAACAAAGACATCTGAGAAATGCCAAACTCCAGACTTTTCTGGTCCTCTGGTATGCTGAAATGACACACACATGTCTATTACAAAAACAAGAGTTTGGAAAAGGTGTGGGTAGGCCTTGAAACAACACATACGACCCATACAAAAATCCAGAGAGATACCAGCAAGTGTTTCAAGAGGGTGTTTTGAAGTACTGAGAGACTGTGGTATCAAAGGGAAGGAAACAGCTATCATTTTATGTTATAGAAGGAGAAGCAGCAAATATCTTATTTCCCTCTTTTACGCCCAATGCATCATTTTGGTATTGTCAGTAAGCACCACAATCATGAGATGTCATGTGTTGGAAAAGCCTGCACTCCGAAAAGTGGCTGACTTCTAACATACATAAAAAGAGATTTTACCAACTACTTCTTTTGCATCTATAGCAGATCCAGATCTACTTAAGGGGAACAGTTTACAGTTCATATGTAAACAAAGAGATACAGAAGTTAACTACCCTACACACTTGTTCTGACTTCATCACCCATTCAGCAGCAGCTCAACTCTGACAGTGTGGGATTCCTGCTTGGACAAGCAGAATCTGCTAAATGCACAGACTGGTGCCAGCTTCCTCTCAGTAGGTGACGGCAAGTTGACATCCAGTATGATCGATGCAGCAGGGAAGTTTTAAACAAGCTGCCATATAGTATCTGTCTTTTTCCCAAAAACACTACCTCCAATATTTGTTGAAGGTAAATCAATAGGAACATTACATATTTCAGATCACGGCCATGGACAGGGAACAAAAAGCAGTTGAAAATGTTTTCCGTTTTTCCTTCTCTTTTCCTGTTCATTTTGGACAGAAAAAGCACAGTCCAGACTAAAAATAAAAAGCGAGAGATTTCATGCAAGACTAAGAAGATATTGCTAGAAAAAAAGCAAAACAACCATCCTGGTAAGCCAGCCCTCCTTTCAGCACACTGTGGTGGACTACAGAGTGATGTTCATGTGGAGGTCGTCTGCTCACCGTGATTAGTCTCGCTTACTGTTATGGCATGCACTTTCATACAGGAGGAAAGGGTTATGGATTATGATCCACCCTAGAAGGGATGACAGCTGGAAACTGACACTTTGCTGTCACCTTATCTTCTGCTTTTGTGACCAGGTTTTGGTAGCAGGGGGGCCACAGGGGTGGCTTCTGTGACAAGCTGCTGGAAGCTTCCCCCTTGTCCAGCAGAGACAATGCCAGCCTGCTCCAGGATGGACCCACCATTGGCCAAGGCCAAGCCAATCAGAATGATAGTAATGCTTCTGAGGTAACATATTTAAGAAGGAAAAAAAAGGTTATTGTGCAGATGAAAATTGCAGCCAGAGAGAAGCAGAGTGACAACATATGAACAACTCTGCAGACACCAAGGTCAGTGAAGGAGGGGGAGGAGGTGCCCCAGGCACCAGAGCTGAGACTCCCCTGCAGCCTGTGGTGCAGACCATGGTGAGGCAGCTGTGCTCCTGCAGCACATGGAGATCCACAGGGATGCAGAAATCCATGCCCAAAAGAGGCTGTGACCCTGTGGGAGGCCCATGCTGGAGCAGGGTCCTGGCAGGGACCTGAGAGGAGTCCACACTGGAGCAGGTTTTCCTGGAACAACTTGTGACCCTGGGGGGGACTCATGATGGAGCAGCTTGTGCCTGGAGGACTGCACCCTTGGAAAAGGGACCCATGTTGAAGGAGTTTGTGATGAACTGTTGCCCGTAGGATAGACTCACATAGGAGAAGTTCAAGGAGGACTGTCTCCAGTGGGAAGGATCCCACACTGGAGCAGGGGAAGGACTCTTCTCACTGAGCAGTGGCAGAAACAACCTAGGATAGACTGACCATAGCCCCCATTCCCCACCTCTCTCCATTGCTAGGGGCAAGGAGGGAGGAGTAGGGGGGGGAAGGTGTTTTTAAGATTTATTTCTCATTCTCCTGCTCTGACCCTGTTAGTAATAAATTTTATTACTATTCCCACTTTGAGTCTGTTTTGCCCATGATGGTGGTCACTGAGTGATCTCTCCTGACTCTTATCTCAACTCATGAACCCTTCATTATATTTTCTCTCCTCTGTCCAGTTGTAGAGGGGAGTGAGAGAGTGGCTTTAGTGGGTACCTGGCATTCAGCCAAGGTCATGCCACCTGGAAACAGATAAAAAGACTGCACTGGGAAATTCTGGAGATTTTGTGTCCCAAGACACAGTCTCCTCTGACCTTCCTCGAGAAGAGACAAATGGAAAAGCTGGAGGGCAAGAATGTGAGCCCTCTTGAAAGGCTATCAGAAGTTACTTTGTATCTTTAAACTAAACTTAGAATATGACCTCTGATATGATCTAAGAATATGATCTCTGGGCTAGCAAAGACTAAGAATTACACCTTGTACCTGCAATACCCAAATAAAGCTGGGGAGCTTTTATGTTCTGCTACAGAGGTCCATTCAAGCTACATTATTCCACTGTTCCTTTACTGATGAAGCCTAGATACCAGTATAACAAGAGCTCTTGCCTGTAAGCATCAACAGTGCTCCTGAGACCCCCACCGGGGCAGTATAATGTGGCAACACCCAGAACTGAGGCTGTGAATTGGGAAGGCAATTCACAGCTGATACACCACAGCTATATTTTAGGCTGCCTAGCTGAGGGGTGGCTTTAAGACTGATGCAACTGAATGACAAAACTAGTAGGACACAAGAATCTGTGACACCAGCTGCTTATTGTAGCACTTCACAAAGAATTAAGCTCCATTATCACATTTCCTATTTCACCTCTCTGCAATGAAATGACCTTTAGGGAAGCATTAGCAGAAGGTTTGGGAAAGAACAAGACATTCAGACGACTGTATTAGGTAATCCCAAATTAGGGTCAGGACTACAAATCAAATTAAACTTTTTTTTCCTTTTACAAAAAGAATTCTTCCTGCCACATTTTCTTTAAGGAAGATACCTCTACAAAACCGACCACAACAGAGCTGCCGAACACAGAATGACACCAGTTTATTAATTTATCGTGGTTAGAAATTAAAAGCTATCTATCTGCGTAAGCACCTCTTCAGTGAGACTTATGATGACAGCAAGACAACTCTGCATGTCACTCCCTTTTAGCAAAACGAAATGAATTTGCATTACTAAGTTACTGTGGTTTAAAATTGCCAGCAACAAATCTGAAAGTTTTCACACAAAACTGTAATTGCAGCTAACTTTATGCCATTAACTTCAGCAATTTAAACCAACAGACACAACAGCCAAAGACAACTGCAGCATAGAGAGCTAAAGATCAAGTTGGAGAACGGGGGAAGAGAAAAATCTTTTCAAGACATTCTCCTGGATTAGTGTGAAATGAACCAACAGCAAAAAGACTAATTAGGCCATTCTGGAAACAAATTTAAACACAGCAAATGTGCTTATTTCCACAAATGGGCTCAGTCTAGAGGAGATTTGCAAAGGTGGCAAGAATAATCTGGGTTCATCCACAATTACAACATTTGCTCATGATAGCCTGCTGCCACAAGTGCAGAAAACCGAGCTTCAAACAGGAAGGCAGAATGGAAAAAAAGGCAAGAAAAAAAAAAAGTTGTCTGCAAATGTTGCAGTCCATTTTTAAAATACAAGCCATTTTGGAAGAAAAAGAAAAAGCCCTGTACTTATTTAGGGAGAGTTTGAGTTAAAGTATCTCAAATGTTACGGGATACGCTGCAGAGTAAGAGCAGAGATTCTGCACTGTTCCATCAGTGACACATAGCCACGTGGGTGTTTCCCTGCCATACGGGTGTTTCTATGCCATGCATCTCCATGATTACATTTGCAAGAGTTCATTAACTAGGTATGATAATGGAACTGGAACTACCTTGGGGTAGAGTTCTGCAGCACTGACCTTGAGCTGGTAACAGTGTTTGCAAAGACTGTGCAGACACATTTGCTACTCTGCTCAGGTTTAGCAGGACTGGCCCCAAGCCTAAGCTTACAACTCCAGCTTCAGTATCTCCAGACTGTGTTCCCTAGCACTGCTGTGTCCACATATGTCTGAGGTTTCCCAGCACACAGCTGCTAAAAAGACTAACTAGGTTTATCAGCTCAGGGCACACACCCCATATGCCACTGCCTGTAGCGCCTTCAGACTGAGCTCGACCCTGGGGGAGTGATGTGTTTGCAGTTGTGATGCAGCTACAACACACTGCATGGACAACCAGTGATCTGACCAGTCCAGGTGAGACCTGACTACAGTCTTCCGTGCTACATTCTGTCCTTCCTCTAAAGGAGGATTATCTTCCCACTCCAAAACAAACATACAGCATACAAAGTGCTCCTACACAACAAAACAGGACAGATTCACTTTTAGTTAACTAGCAGTATTTCAGCCCAGAGACAGACAAGCAGTAATAGAAAGCAATTAATATCATCAAAATTACAATGCTTGCCCAAACAAACATTATCTATTGTACAGAGTAATTTTTAATAAAGACAACTTATATTTTGAATCACCAACAGGAATACCTTTAATACTTCTAAGAGATACATCATTTGTAGAAAGAGTAGCTTGAAGGTTTAGGAGGAAGAAAGGAAGCACATTTACTATGAGGCTAAGGATCTACGGGGCACTTACGGTTCAATGCTGACTGGGGTGGCTTCCCCCACTACGGTAAGAACCGGAGGAGTAACTTCTGAACTATCTGCAAGGAGAAGAAAGAACTGCTCAGACAGCTCAGCTTCACATCCGAGATTTACTTTTCACACAGCTTTCAAATCTAATCAGAGCTGTCCATCTCTCAAAAAAGGTACCCACAAAAAGTAAAGGAGTTTAATGTGACCAAGAACTCGTCTTCCTGCCCTCAGTTCAAGATGCTGATAATCTGCTACAGAGGAACTGAGTTCTCCCTTCCGAAGACCGTCAGCAGGGGGTGTTGCAGGCTGCTTGTGAACGAATCTTAAGATCCCTCCCCCTGCAACATTGCATTTCCTCCATCCCAGTTCCACAAACAATCCTCAACAAGCCCCAGTTCCACATAACCACACTTGCTAAAGGTATGATCTTCTTCCTATTACTCCACAAGTCCTAATCACAGATTATCCAAGAAAGGAAGGATAAAGCAAAAACTTACTTGATCTAAGCAGAGTTCTGTGACCACTTTTCGGTGTCATTGGAGGTGGAACTGAATGGCCACTTGAAGAAAGGATAGCGTTAAAATATAGCCCAGATCCTTCTCTCACGGGACTAAGAATTGGTGGAGGAGTGTAAGGAGGTAGCTCAAAGTTCCTGTCTGAAGGATGATCTGCCAGACGGACAGGTGACCGTAAGTGGCTCTGGTACGGAGTAATGTTAGAATACACAGGGGGTGCAATGAAGGTGCCAGCTTTTGGTGGTATGAAGAGTGGCTCGGGTCTTGGCCGCTGCTTTGGTTTTCGGGCAAAGCCCTCTGCTTCATCCTTTGGAACAGCATCTTCATGCTATTGGGGGGGGA
Organism: Acropternis orthonyx; assembly: GCA_035583155.1. Taxonomy (NCBI): domain Eukaryota; kingdom Metazoa; phylum Chordata; class Aves; order Passeriformes; family Rhinocryptidae; genus Acropternis; species Acropternis orthonyx. Next base: position 27,704,966 of record JAWWEU010000158.1, on the reverse strand, counting down.
AAAAAAAATCACGTAAGTTACTTTTAAAACCTCAGGTCACTTGAAAAACTTCAGAGATGACAACATCTTCATGGCACCTCAAAATCTGGATAGGACAGCTAGAAGGTGTTTCAATAATTAGCACAGAGGGAAATAAGAAGGAAGAAGACAGGGAATGTAATGGACACAGGAATTATTAGGTAGCAGCACTAGCTCTGAGTGATTATGAGGTTGTATTTTACAAGAACTACACATACATCTGGTCCAACCTTCATGGTAGCTTTAGAAGAGCACACAAAAGCATAGGAGGACCCTGGTATACCAGGGTGATACCAAACAGCAGCAAGAGAACAAGAAGACAATGTAAGAATATTTTATTAGATGGTCAAGCATCTGATTTCAGAGAAACTGCCTTAGATTCCTGCATTTCTCCAGTATCTGAACAATCTCTTGTACTTCTGGATAGGAGAGAGAGAGGAAATTTTAAAAAAAAAAAGAAAAAAATCAACCCACCCACTCACTACCATGCAACACTCAAGTACCAACCTTCAGAATCTCAGTAAGAGGTTTCAATTACATAACAAATCTTCACCTTGGATTTCATTCGTATAGAGAGATATGTGCACTACTTAGAATTTGTTAGCATCTATGCATGTATGAAGAAAGCACTCGACAATTAATCTAGTGTTACTGCCCATATGGCTTTATTCACTTTTTAGTAGTGGGGCATAGCATTAGCTGTAGGCCATGAAAGGCAGCAATGCCCAAATATATGGCAAAATTATGATGAAAAAATCCCCAGACTACATACATTCCAAATTCAAGCCCTGAGATCAAACTGCGTAATTAAATCTAATAGATTTGGCTCATCTTTGGTTTCTTAGCATATCCATACCTGACTTGAGGTTTCCATGTTAGTATTACGGTTAGATCGCCTCCGAGTGACTATCACAGAAGGCTTGCGTTCACAAGGAGCTCGATCGTTTGTTTGGCCTCTCTGGAGCTTTCCATCCTCAGACTTTTCCTTTTCAAGGCTCTGCAGGTCAATTTTTCTCACTGGCACAGACACAGGAATGATAAGAGGCACGAGGCTGTTATCCTCCCGGGCTTTTTTGGGAGCTGGTGAAGAACTGGCAAATTCCACAACACTTTTTGCAGCTGTAGGTCCTGGAGCTGTTACCAGCACACTCTTCTCCTCTGAATTATCCAGTTCCTGAGAAGAAAAATAGATTTCTAAAAAGTTCTATAGTACTTACGTAGTAAATCAGATGGTATCTCACTTTCAGTGTATATCAAGTTTCTTGATGCAATTTGCAAGCTGAAATGGATTTGGAGGCATTACTGGAGGAAAAAGAATACTTTGCAGTGTTTCCAAAATTTTGTAGAATTTCTTGAGGATTGCCTGCAGTCTCAACTGCTAGAATATTTATACACATCATTCTTAAGAATCATTTCACTACCTATGTTTTGACATTTTATTTTCCAGATAAATTTGTGCCTTGCTGTATAACTTTCAACAAACCTTCTTCAGTTTTAGTAATGATCAAAATCTGCAGGTTATTAATTTCAAATATTGGAATTCTGTTCCAGGAAACACTGAACCATGATAATACTTTAGTTAAATCTCTCACACAAAAAAAGCAGAGCTAGCTTTTTGCTGAATTTTTTTTTCTAATTTACAGGAAAAAAAAGCAACTCTTCTTATTATAACTTGAGCCATTGAATTTTGTTGTCTAACAAGGTTTGAGCCTGAAGGACTTCTGCTCAGCTGAATCAACAAAGTATAACTGCAAGCCAGCACTTTTTGCACTGATATTACAGCTTCCATGTCTGTTTTACCCATGGAAACCCTAGAAAAGTGAGCTCCAAAGTGATGGGAATGAAGGATGAGTTACTAGATAAACACATGAATATTCTAACACCAAAAGGCTTCAGGTACTGCTAGAGATCATTGACTTCCAGTCCTTCAAATCAACATGTTCATTTCAATGTCAGTTCTAAAACACTTGCCAGCTCACTTAGAAGCCAGATATTAAATACAACTTTCACAAACACTTCTCTCCAGGGATGTAAAACATCTTCTTGAGCTCCGATGAAGCTGTAGAATATGTTCCTTTTGGTGTTTTAGAACACTTCCCCAATTTCAGGCTCTGTTTGGAAAGCCTTTGGATAGGATCAGGTATGCAAAGTCATGCTCCATCAGAGCCACAATCTACTGAGAAATCCACCTGAACAGCTGCATTTTTAAGGAAGAAACATAACCTCACAGGTATGACAACAGATCTCCAACTGGACTTCCAAAATTCTGCAGGGATTCTGAAGCCCTCAAACAGAATCTATTGTGTGTCATTACAAGTATCTAACCTGGGTTAAAAAGCCAGCATGAACAGGTGTTGTCCTAAGGGTTCAGACACATCCCCAGTCATTTTACTGTGGTCACCAATGAAGAAAGTAATTTGGCTTCACTGATGAGAGAGAGAATATGCTCCAGTGAAGAGCCAATCCATGATAGCTAGAAGAACACCAGGCTGATCATCCAGCTTTGATGCTATATTTATATTGAGGGAAACAGAACTGTATTGTCACAATACACACCAGCCAGAGCCAGGGGTTAGTGCTCTGGTCTCTCTCCAAATGAGAGTCCTGGTAATTTTTTTTTTATTTTAAGAGCAAGCAGGTCCACTCTGGAAAACATCAAGCCTTCAAAATAAACCAGGTACCAAGCTCAAGCACATAAAATCTACTGTATCAAGAAAACTCAGGACTGGCTGGTTCCAAAACCTTTTATTAGAATAGGGCTAAGTATGCACAGAAAGGTTAATCCTGTAAGTGACATTGCATTTTAGAAGTCTGACTGCTTCTTCACAGAGACTGCAAATGTCTGCCTCTACCACACAGCGATGAAACACACAACTGTAAAGCCACAAGTGGCTTCCGCTGTCCCAGATTGCACTTCAGGAGAAATTAATGAGCTCTGAGGATCTACCTTCACTCCAGGCTGGTGATATGCACTTGCACTTTCCCACAAACTACCAGTTCTGGCTTTGGAGGACATTCATGCTGACAGACACGTCACTAGGAACCACTACCTCTAGCTAGCAAGGGACTCTTGCAAATTTTTGCAGCCTGCCTCCATCACTTCAGGTAAGAGAGACTGACAAGGATGCCTTTTAAACACATGAACAGGTCATCTACTGGAAACAGACATCTGTGCCCACTGGTCCCGCCTGCACCCAGAGAAGCAGCTCACACTGCTGCTCTAGGTAGGCCTTCATTCGTGAGGGAAATTGATGCTGTTATCACCTTATTACTGAGGCCTAGTTAAACACTTGGAATAGCTCTGGGGTCATCTTCTGGCAGCAATATCAGCAGCAGGCAGTTTTGAAACACTGTTTAGAGCACTGCATTCACACTACATTGTTTACACCACTGCCAAGAAAAGTCTCGGTTTTAATCAGGTTACTTTTAATCCACCTGACATAGCTGTTTAGAGTGCGAGCACTCTGGCACACTTTGTGGGTACAGCAATAAAACAAGTAATGACAACTGGAATATGAACAAGCACCAATTCTGACCAACCTACAGACCTCAGGTACTTCCTGTGTGCTACACAGACCTCTGTAGGCCAAGAGTCATGAACTAATTTCCTGATTACAAGGAGGAAATTATGGCAGCTAGTCACACAAAAAACGTCACTTTTCTCTGGCTGTGTGACCAGCTAACCATGCTACTTTTATTTTCAAGGCTGGGAGGTTACCAGCAAAGGACTCTCCTCCTTAATGATAGGACAGATGACCTCTTCAACAGAAAAGAGGAAAAGGAGACCTGAACAGTAGCAGAGGTTGAGAAAAGACACCACAGGGAATGTAATATTAATAGTTGAGACATTCCTAAAGATGTTGTGGTTCACACCAGAGCTTTTCTGGTCATGAAAGACCACACATGCTTTACTAAGAGAGGACATGACTAATTTTGGAATTAAGCTATTTGTTTCAGATCCCTAAACAGTTTCTCAACTGTTTGATTTTTCTCAGAGATAAGCAGAAAGGAGTCTCTGAACAAGGGACAGGACCTTCAGTTTTACAACTGCTAGGGGACTTTCAGCCGCCTCAGCATCCCTGATACAGAATTTGGGGCAGGAGGTCTTCTGAATAACTCCAGCAATTTGTTCCACTTTCACTTAGACTCTTGCATAAAAATTGAGGGATGAACTAGTGATCTAGAGTCCTCCAGGACACCCATGGAAACCTATTAGACATCCTGGCATTCATCCTGCCTATCCCTCAACCTGTTTCTAAAAAACTTAGAATTCACAGACAAAACTCAGTCACAACAGCTGGAAGAACTGTTTCAAGGCCACTGCTGTAATCAGACTAGAAAACCACACCAGCCTTTTAGAAACACCTGCCCACAGAGTGCTTTCTGCCATCATTCTGCATCATCTGCATCAAGTAGAGGCAGCCTCTCTGCCAAAATGAAGCTCTCAGTCAAAATGAAGCTTGTCCATGAAGGAGGTGAGTCCAGAATTACAATTCTGCAAATAAGACTGTTCTTTTCTTTTGTAGGTGAGTCCAGAACTACAATTTCGCAAACAGAACCTTTTTTTTCCCTTTTGTATGTAGCAGTTGGTGCCCTGCCCTGTGCCAAGGGAAAGAGGCTAGGTAACTAAAACCTCTGTCTCCCTTCCATAAAGAAATATTTATATCCAGACACCCTTTAAGACATCCATTTCAGATCTGAGAAAAGTTTTCTTCGTTATTTAAGACAACACTGCCTTTTTGCACATAGAAGTTATATATGAAATGAAACAATAAAACTAAGAGTTGAAAATTTACAGCAGTCTGTAAGCAGCCGAAAGCTTGCTTATGTGAAAAAAGGCAGACACAGGTGATGGGCTGCTCTAGTACAAAGCACCAGTTGTGACACTGCCAGATATTGCTGCCCAGAATACTATTTTTGTGTAAGGTACACACACCAACATTTGAACATTCAAACAACTGGTTCAACGTATGAATGTATCTTCTTTCATCAATAATTTAACTCTACTACCTTCTACAAACTCTTCACATAACCTATGCAGAGAAGACTTCTATGTCATTTTTAACAGCAAGACACTAGTAAGAGAAGCAGACCACTTTCCTCCCATAAACATATTTTCTTTTTCTCCTTGCACAATATCCAACCCCTTAAAGAGCTCAGGAAAGCACTTTAACATCTTTCAAAACCTCATCCTGAAAGCCTGAAGAGATCTAAATATAGTGTTCTTCTGCTAGTGCCCATGGAAGCAAACAAGCTGCTTGCTTAACTGCAAAGAACAAAAGAGCATCTGTCAAAACACTTCTCTAGTTTAGTCCTTACATTATGAATCAAGCTGCAAGTAGACATTCCTTCAAATGGCTAGTTTCTTGCTTCACCTCTCAGGGTCTTTTCCTAGATGCTCTATTTGCTTTTTCTTGCCACTCAGTTTGTGATCAGAGTGCAATGCTAACTGTAGGCCTTCTGCAAGGTAACCACACAGTGGCTGGGGAAAGTATGAGCAAACAGACCATGCTACTAACTACTATTGAATCTGCTCGTTCTACTGGAGTTAGAGCAAAAAGAACTGAAGACAACATCAACGAGAAGTCACTGTTCACTGCCTGCTGTATAGGAGGTGGAGCAGGCTATGGATATTCACCACGTTGGTTTTTAGTACTGTTTTTTCACTGGAATAGCACATTCCTCTAAGGAAGAGATGAAAAAACCAGTCACAAACAGACTAGGAAAAAAAAAAGATGATGAGAACAAGACCTGGGAATAAAATACACTTCCCTTTGTTGTCTGACTGGGCAGCAACACAATTGGCAAAACCATAGGTAAAAGCAGCTTATGCACTAAAATCTGTATTTCATCAGCCTTTGGCAACAAAGCTTCCAAGGAAGAGAGTATGGTTACTTCTCATGAGAGACACTCAATGAAAGATTAGTCAAACCACATCTGTAAGAAAACGTTCAAAAAATGATCCCTCAAAAAACCTCACCCAACTCCAAAAATCCCATCACTTGCTTCCCCCTAGGGTAGTTAATCTTGAACTCTGTCATCTTGCCATATGGAATACATACCGTACAATTTAGACTGATGGGACACTGAAAAGACAGGAGTAGTGAACTATCTATTCAGCCAACACTAAATTTCTTCCCCTTCAAGCCCTACAGTCTACAGGCAGGCTTTGCCCTCAGGTCATTCTCAGAAACGAGATGCTGCATGAGACAGAACTTGTTACACCTTGTAGGAGTTCTTCATGCAAGTGAGGCTTTCTCAGGCTTTTAATATTTGGCAAATACTGAACATGTAAATTGTACCACATAATTTTTAGATAGCACAATTTAGAAATGCTGCAACTGCTGAAACTGAAAAACTGGCAGGTAAGCAGCAGTCTTAACAGAAAAGGAAGAGAATGTTAAAATGGTAAAAAGAAACAAGTACACTGCTTACACTTGTCTCTCAAAATTCCTGATCACCTTGAGGCCTAAGCTGAAAATAACCATATTTTGAAATCCTGAGTTAAAATCACATTCAGTTTTAGTGAAATAAAACTGCCCTTTGGTGGTTTCACTGCACTAGATCTCTGTTCTCCCACATCTATGAATTGCAGTAGCTGAACTTACACACCTTCACCCCAGAGCTGCCCATGCTGTACACTTCAAGACAGCATCCTGTCCTGCATATGTATACAAATTCCTTTCATTTCAGCCCTATTTTGTAGTCTAAAACATGCTATATTGATTAGGATGTATACCTTACCTTTACATTCTGAAGAGAAGCCAGCTCAACAGCTTTTTGGGCCAAAGTCAGCAAATTGGCTTCTTGAGAAACACGTCGTCTCCGTCGGGTACTCTGGATTACACCACCTCTGACTCCCTGAAAATCATTAGTTCTCTGAGTATTTTCTTCAGCTGCTGCTGCCTGTTTCTCCTCATCTCTACCATTCTGTGCTGGGGCTTGCCTGTCTGTTTCCATCTGGCACTGCTCACTATTGACCAGGACATCCTTCTGTTCAAGGTCCATTCTTTTGTGGTGTGAAAAGCTACTTTTGTTGTGGGCCAGTGATTCAGGCAGCTGCTGTAAGGGGACCTCTTGCTGATGTGTTTGCCAATGATGCAGAAATAAATTGCTAGGTTGTTCTTCTGCCTGCTTGGAAGTCAACACTTCTGCAGATGTCAGCAGGACACCTTCTTTGGAGAGTCTCCGTGACCTTCTTGGAAAGGGAATCTGGGCCTGAGGTAGCACAGTCTGTTGATTCTGCTCTGTTAATGCCTTGAATAGTTCCTGGTTCCTCTCTGCTTGCTGAAACTGGTGTGCCATCATGTGATGCTGAGGTGCTGCAGCTGCCACATGAGGCTGTGCTATGGAAGCAGTCTGCTGCAGCCCAAAGGTTTGTGCAGCAGCCTGTTGCTGCTGCTGCTGCTGTGGATAAAAATTTTCAAACAGTTGTAGCTGGGGAAGAGCTTGCTGTTTTTGCTGAGCAGTAAATGCTGGACTGGAAGAAGCTGGGGCTTCTTGAAAGACATGTAACAACTCAGGAAGACCTTGCTTTTGGCCTTGGTGACCAAATGCAAGTTGGAAGGGCTGCAATGGCAGACTCTGATTCTGTTGCTGCTGTTTCTGCATTTGATGAAAAGAATTCATTTGAGCTTGCTGCCTAACCAGGGCTTGTTGTTCCAGTTGAGCCTTCTGGGACATCATCTGCTGGACAGCATCTCCATATAAGTCCAGCTGTGACACGAACACTCCTTTCTCTTGATTTCTTTTAAGGGCTTCTGGGTGGCCATAGAAGCCTGGGGCACCAGCATTGGAGTGGGGTCCTTTTGGGTTGCCCCCGAAAACCATACTGTGGTTCCACATTGAAGGCGGAGACTGCCAGTGGCTGTCACCCCTCTCTGGCAACCGGTTTCCCATCAGTGAATTCTGCCATTTGACAGCTGTTACTGACTGGGGCATCATCATTGATTCTCCCCTATCTTGACTGTAAACAGAGTTCATCAAAGCAACATTGTTGGGTGCACTTGTCAATCCTCCTGTGTGAGAAATCTCCATAGTTTGGGAGACCGGTATATTTCCTCCATGACCATAGTACTGTCCTTCCTTAAGCTGCTGCTGTGGTTCTTTTGACAGCACACCTATTTCCTGCTCATTAAAATAGGCAACTCGTTTCCCAGTCCTTTTGCTTGAAGACTTTTGCTGAGCCTGAAGATTCATGGTTCAGTCTATTCTCTCACCCGCACACACAGTGTTTACAATCCACCCATCCCTAAGGCTGGGGGAGGAAAGGCACAGAAGTCTCTCTTTTCCATTCAGTTTTAGTAGTAAAGGGCAGGAAAGAAGTCCAGAGGAAAGTGCTTTCACTTCCTTTTTCTTTGTGTGCTTCTCCCACTTTTTACTCTTACACTTTGTGGTTCAGAGGTCAGCAGGGTCCACTTAGTTACAGGTCCTGAAATAGAGAAGCAATTGCAATGAATCATCAGCAAACATAACTGGCCCATGAACACTTACACGACAGGCAACAATGTGTATGTCTGTCCCACTTCCCATGGAAATGAAGAGTACGATATTATGTGTAAGAAACAATAGATCTGACTTGCTAGAAGAACGTAAACCAAAACAACAAAACAGATATCACACTGTACTTGCATGATGCAAATCCCAACTGTACACAGACTTCTGACTAATCACCCAAGCTCATCCTGTAGGTTTTCTCTTAAACTCCCTCTCATCTGGCCAATTACTTCTATGTCTTCCTGTAGCCAGAAAAATCTGTTTCTAATCTCAACTCAAAACCGCAAAACAAAAAACCCTCATGGCTTGCCAAAAGGCCACATTTCCCAAAGACCTTTACAACACACACATGTACAGAAAGGCTGCAGCCAAACACGCAGCAAGATGCTCAAGTCAGTGTTCTGAAGGAAGGGGCCAGGGTCATCAGTCACACCGCTCCTCATTCCCCTCCAACCATTACAGCTGCTTTCCAATTAAGAGCTGCCCACCAAGCTTTCAAGCACTGGAGACAGGGCCTGCTCTACCTGTTGCTCTCTCTGATGTTTTCTTCAACAGCTGAAAGCAACTGCTCCTGCTCAGGTCACACTCACTGGAAAGTAGTTCAGGCAGACTGTTACAGCTGCTCCCACACACCAGCAAACATCTGTTAGTGTAGAGCTACAAATATAATAGGAGAAAGCCTTTCCTGAACAGGCAGTCTAAGACAATTCTACCTTCTACCCTTTTCATCCATGGAATAAAGCTATCCACGAGCTGTAAGAGTCTAGCTTGCAGGATTATGGTCTAATGTGTTAGCACATACACTAGTATTTCTATTAGCACACCTAAAACGTTTTAAGATGTTTAGTTTCAAATTTAATTAAATTCTTAAACTACTACTACTAACACTCAAGTTATTAAGTGTAAGTCTCTATCTTTTCCAACATGCACTCCATTTCACTTCAATTCCCACTGCCAATGTATTTCAGAAAGATTAAAACAAATAGTTAAAAACCTATTCTTGTTACAGCCCTTCTGCTATATGATCAAGTTTCTCTGAGTAGAGCAGGTAAGGCTAAAACCTGCAACCCCATTTATCGCTCTCTCCAATGAAAAATAATAAATAAAAAGGAAGCACACTGAAGTCCTGTAACCTGAGTTTCCTCTCAACAGATATCAGTACAGCGCACATTTTAATACTGAGGTGGGCTTGGGAACGTGATGAGGAAGAAAAGACGAAGAGTTTTAATTAACTTACACAACTTCCACCTCAGAAGCCAAGCTTGGCTTCAGTGCTACTGGAACCATGGGACTGTGTTTCAGAGCGAAGTGACTCACTTCCTCAGGCTGTTACATAGCTGTTCCCCCACACTGCCTCCCCCTTCACTCTGGTTACAAACCGTGGACCTCTGCCACCTCATATCACAGAGCCAGGGCATTCCTCCCTCCTCTAAGCACAATGTCCAGCTCATTTTCCAGGCCTCTCTCACCAGGACGAAAATAACTCTACGAGAAATTATGGACACGTGAGATGGAAAATTCTCTCTAAACTGCAACTAGTATACAAGTGCAGATTTCATAAAGTAAGTTTTTCCTATTTCAAAACTTCACCAGGAGAGGAAAAAACATCTTACAACAGGAAACTGAATCCCTGGTAGCAAGAACGTAGAGGTGGAAAGGTTGCTATATGCCTCTCTGGAGCGTTAATGTTATCCTCTCTCCTTACTTTTTGCAGCACTGCAAATGTATCAGCTCAACCACAACACTCGAGGAAATACTGCAACAGTGGTTTCTAACACTGTCTTACTTTCTGTGATCATCACAAGCTGTTTTTCTCTCCAAACTAGACAATCTTGTAAAAGTTTTCCTTCCACTGATGCTTCTACTTACTTTTGTATTGATCAGTCACTTAATTTCGATAAAAAGAATGCAAGGTTTTCTGTATACCCGAAGGGGTTACCACTAGATCAAATTTCAGCCTGCCAAACAGCTTTCTGAAGTTCCGCTGTACACTTTTTTTTTTTCCCCTACACTTTCAGGGAAAATGCCATAATAACTGCCAAAAAGCTGGCATTCAACTTCAAGCATCCTTGTTTTCAACCTCTCTTAAAAAAAAATTTAAAAAGAAGAAAAAAAATCAATTAAAATTAAATTTAAAAAAAGGGGGGAAAAAGTTGATGCTGTTCTTGATAGTAGTGGCTGAGATTTACAGCTATTACACAGACAGGTATCCAAAAGACCTTTAGCAAAAGGACTCTCAGGTTAGTAAGAAAGCATTGCATTAGCCCAGCTTTCCAAACCTCCACTTGTGTGGACTTTGGCTCTGTTTCTTCCATTAGTAGATAAGAAGCCACCAGCATCACAAGGCCTAACTCAGACCAGTTTAGAACTGCACCAATCTGGGAAAGAGATAAAAAGATGCAAAGTTTGAAACTAAGTTCAGAAATAACCTAGAAGAGGGAAAGGAGTATGTACAACTGAATTTGTTCTCCAGCCCAAAACCCAGGAGAGTGAAAAGGACATTACCAGGAAGTAAAGAGATTTGAGGTACTTTGAACAAGACATTCTTACCAAACTTCCCAGTTACATGCAAAAATAACTATATTCTAACTAAGAGAACACCAAGAACAAAAGAGGATTTGGTGCATCCAGTATTAAATGGTAAAAGAAAACATCATAGAATTAGCTCTTTACAAGCTCTTTCTATATAGAAAAAAATGAAGAAAAAGATCTCGTATGTCATCCCAATAATAATAGTTTGTAGTTTAAGCTGCAGTGATAAATGTTCAAGTTGCCGCATGACTCTGCTTCAGGAAAGCTCACACTTGGCAGCTTCACAGGATGAGCACTGCTGGCTCTCTGACTAAGCAGGCTTCCCTCCCTGAGGCTGAGGGATGAGCTCACACTATCATCATCGTAGCCAATTACCAGCTTTGGGGTTTTTTTTTGTTTTGTTTTACTTTAATTTCAGGACAAGAGTCAGCCCGCAGTAGCACAGTAAAACGGCAACACACTTCTAGTTTTAAGTGTGCTGTGGAGCAGTACATCCCTGTCCATTTCTTACCTTTACATAAAGCACAGAGACAGTTCCAATACCGTAATTCCCAGAAGATAATGTGTCTTGCCTCCAGATATACTGAGGTGTTATGATACCTTGCATTGCTTTTACACTGCACAGAGAAAAAACAGAACCTAGCATCAGTATATTTTGTTTTAATAATGCTCAGATTCAGCATGCAACATCATCAGTTATTTTCACTTCCAGGAACTTCTGACATTCAAGAACATTGCTTGAACTTTCTTCACATGAATATGAATTGGATGTCACTTCCTTCAATTACTGTAAATATTTTCAGATTTCTAAGGAATTTTTCATATTGCATGGCTTCCTCTTCTAGACTTAAAAAGAGTGTCAAATTAGACACACATATGCAATGAGCACATATGCGGTACTCTCTAGAATGAAATTAAAAATACATAAGCAAAGAAACCTGTGGCACCTTACTAAAAAAAGTCCAAGCTAGTGTTTTTAGCCAAAACTTCTCCAGTGTATCTGCAGTAGCATATTAAGGAAAATCATAAACATGTATAAAACACGTGTACTACATTTAGGCAAAGCATCCTGAAGGACTTCCTGAAGTATACAGCAGAACTGTGGAGGAGTGTCTGCCTGTATGCAGGATGTTGGTCCTGAAATTACGAGGTCCTTTCAAAGCAGAGATGTCTGAGAAGTGCAAGGCACCGGCACTCAAGAGCCACTCACTATGTTGGTCCCAGCCATGAGGACCCATCAGCAGATTTTACTCAACCCAAAGCAGAATCATTAAGACATCCCTATCTATTGCAGCCATCTTGTCCCAGTTCATCATTAGCCTGAAGAGCTGGCTATAAAATCTCAATTAAAGGTTATTTGATCTAAGAGACAAATTGAAAACACTCAACTGCAAATATATCTACCTCTCTTTAAAACTCGTTGCATGTATACTTAATAACCACACACCATTATTCCATTTCTATAAATATTCTTTCACTAAGCATGTGCATATTTGTACAATTTCACATACCAAGTTCGTGACCTCACACACTGCAGTAACATTAAACTTTACTCTTTAGCTCAGCTCTTGAGGGTTGTGCCGTCCTGTGCTTTGTTTAGTTCATTTGCTATACCACGTGTATCCTGGCATGACAAGCAAGTTTAAGTTGTGCACATTCCTCATCTCCTTTGAGATCATTTCTCTCTGACAGAATGCTGCAGAAATGACTCAAGAAAGACTCTGACTTCTTCTTAAACCTCGGCAAAATTAAGGATTCAGAGAATAATAACAAGTGGTTATAGATCATCTTAGCTTTAAAATTCCACTATTTTAGAGCTGTTTTCCTGGAAAATAAAGTGCTCCTGGGTTCTAGCTCATGTACATTCTTAGCCTTAACTGGAACAATGCTGTCACAGTTCCTTACAGGAAATCTGTCAAATTAGGGTGATGAGAATCATTTCTCACTAAGTTCTCCTGCTGCCAGCAACCGAAATTACTGTTCTCCCCTGTAAGAACCTCAATCACTTTTAATGATGATGAACAGATTCCAAAAACAATTGTTACATTTAAGTCAAATGCAGAAAGCTACTCAGTGTCCTTCTGAGACAGAGCAATCAAACCTTCCTTCTCCAGTTTGCTCATTATTATGGTGAAATCCCACATTTATGAAACACATAAAGAATCATGACACTCATTTTACTAATCAGAAACAGGAACTAACTCACTTCTAAGATCACACAACAAGGAAGGTCAAAAATGAAAAACAGAATAAAGGATACTAGCTACCAGTTCACCTTCAAACCTGCAAGACAACATAGGTTTAATTAAATCTACCTGTGAAAAACAAAAATTGGGTGCACCATTTACACATGTGCAGAAAGAGCAAGAATAATTTTAATTCCTCCAGTGCAAAAGCAGGACAGAGGAGGTTCAATAGGGTAGCTTTGGGATTTGGTGGTTTGCAGTTTTAAAAATGACTAGAGACATACAGGGCATCACAAACAAAAAAACTTGTCCCAGCTGACAGAAATTTGCCCCTATAAAACCACTAGCACCATTTGCAACAGTCATGAGTAAGAACTGAGAAAGGGATGAAAACATGGGATAGTTTTTGTGTTTGGTGAAAGATTTACAAAGCTTACTGCACATATCCTATGCTTACCCTGCTGTATATGAAAACCACTTCAATCCCTCCTTCCAAAGCCTCTCCCACACGCTCACTTTGTCACATTTTCTTCCAGACAGCTACATCAAAATTCCTGCAGATTGTTTGCAACCTCCCACTCACCACCTTCAGCCACCTTGAACTGGAAAGGTAACAGCACAGAACAGAAAATAGACCAGGTTTGTAAATTCTATACAACAAAGCACAGCAATCTGTCTCCTGAAGAAAGGAAGGGGAAAGCTCAAAGCAACTGAGAAACACACAGTGTCCAAGAAAGACCAAAATATAAATGGAAGATAACGGTTTTTACGTTCCTGTCACCTTATCCCAAATGGTATGGCACTTTCCAGACACCTAGAATGCCTGTCTCCACAGCAAACGGTGTATTTTCCAGGAGTCTAGCACTATAGAAGAGCAGCAACTGAGGCTCAAAGTGAACAAGCAAAACCAACCAACTGAACAGTCTCCAGTTTAAAAGAAGCCCACTACAAAAGAATGTAAGTAGGTATCAATTGTCTTCCCCAACACCTCCAAGTAAGAAACTAATCTGGAGAACTGTATCAGATCAAATTCCTGGAATCAATAAAATCTATGAAAATAGGATGGCTTGTTTCTGTAGCACTGCATAGCACACAAAAAAAAAAAATCCTACAGCATGCTCATAATGAAGAAAAGCTGCTTCACAGACAGACAACAAAAAGGAAAACAGAGCATCCAGGAAGTCTGACAACTTCCACTTTTTTCCTGAAGGTGCCTGCCTGGGGCTAGCAAACACATACCTAAATAAGTAGTATGCATGGCAGATGTTTATGACCTACTCAAATCTTCAAGTGATTGACCCGTTTCTATTGCAGGGAAAGACTGAAGCTATGACTGACTACAAGGGCACCTCGGCACTGAGGACAGCATGGTTAACATGACTTTGCTACCACTTTCACTTTCCCATTTTCAGAGGCTGGAAATTGATAAAGCTTTATTAAAGCACTGTACTAACCAGAGACGCAAGAGTGAAATCCACCAGAAACAAGGTAGAGTGTATTGTACCACCAGATGCAACAAACTGCTGCTCCAATCTAGACCACTCCTTACATTCAGCACCAGAGGTTAACTACCCATAGCAAGCAAAATAACACAAAATGTAGAACTTCCATATTGTCTGGGAAAAATGTACATACCCAAAAGGAAAAATACAAACTACATCTCCTAAACTAATCAATACAAGGAGAAATACAAATCCTACTTCAAAAAAATATTTTGGTCTACAGTAAAGGATGTAATGCATTTTTACTGCCTCCTTTTATTATCATAAACATTACTTGATTGGGCAGTTTTCTGTTCAAATGGTCTTCAAATTCACCAAAGTATGCAATCTGATTCAATTTGGACCTACTGTTTACATCCATGAACATGGTTTTATCTATCCCCATCACCACAATTTTCCACATTTCATCTAAACACACAGATCCATTCTAATCTGTAGGACATTACAGAGAAGAATTTTTGGGGTTTTTTACAAGGAAATATTACAGAGTCTGAAGCACCACAGATGCACCTCAGAGAAATTTTCAGACAACAGTTCTATGAGAAAAGAGTTATGTACTATCAATGAACACTCAAAAAACCTGGTTTTTTGATTGTATTTCTCAATGCAAGCTGTAAACTTGGTACAAGTATTGGAGGCTTCTTTTCAAAACACACCTGGGATTTTCCACATAATTTTGTTTTAAAGGATGAGAAATAGACAAAAAGTTGTTAGAAGGAAAATATCCAGTAATCGCTGATTAGCTTTGTCCTTATAACGAACAACCAAACAAAATTTGGCTTACACAAATAGCTCTACCAGAACAAAATCAGCATGGATGAGAACGAAAAATTACAAAAAAACCCCAAAAAACCAAGGTTGACATTTTAAAACTTAGCAGATTATTAAACAAACAACAGACGGAAAAAACCCAAACAAAACAAAACAAAAAAAGTCCACCCCCAACCTGATTCATTTTTAAATGAACTGACAATGTTGTTTCTACCAGCTATTGAAAAGGTACAAGTCAGATCCTCAGTTTCATTTCTTTTCAAGCAAAACTTTCAATGGTATTTCCAAAATAATTGCAATTTCTGCAAACCTCATCTTATGAAAACAATCGATTCATGATTTTCACCAGACTAGTCCTGCACTATGAGAGAGGCAGCTACATAAACTGTTCTTTTGTAAATATATATGCAGGAAAGCCCATCTTTGCAAATGGCTTTGTAACACAGACCAGGCTTATCTTTTAATAAAATAGGTACATGGTACATTTCTTAAATTGGTTAATGTTTATAAACTGTACTGAAGTTAGGAACATTAGTTACTATAATCTGCCATCATGATAAACACCATGATCTGAAGAGGCTCAGGCAGCCTTGGTGTGAAGAATGAGCACAGCAATTATGGAGTATGAAATGCTTCTTTCAGGTTTTGTACAGTTACATGAAAATTATTCTTTCCTACTGGAAATGGGTTAACAGTTCTAATTGTAAGCCCTTAGATAGCTATTTTAAGCTTTTTTGTTTGGAACTGTCAGGGAAGGCAGTTGCTAGCAACAGAGAGACCAACACTCCCAACATGCGGGAATCGCAGCGGGCTCCTAAGTCAGAATGGCAAAGAGCAGGCCAAAAGTGTCTCCCTGCCCTCGCATTCGCATATCTGACATGACCACTCTGAATGCCTCTCCTGCCACAAACACACCAGCTGCAGAACTGTATGGACATCCTAGAGACAAACCAAATCTCTCTGCACGTTAGCCCTGAGAAGCAAATATCTGAATGCACTGAGCTGCAACAGGAAAGACTGCTGCAGATTGCGTTGTTCCCATCTCTACCTCTCCAGCAGTCCAGCACAAAACCAGGCACGCACAGATGTCCAGTGTATGGAATATCACAGTTTGAGTGCTCCACACTTTCCTTCCAGGCTTTGCAAGAGGTAGTGGGCTACAAATAAGGGAAGAGAATGGTGAAAGTTCACAGAGACAATGATACTTTCCATTCCCAGAGGTTTCTTTGTGACAAACACAAATGCACTCAATACCTGGGCTATAGCCCTCGGCAGAGGCATTCTTAACACCATCAAGCAGGCATCACACAAGTCTGGCTGGAGAAGAGCTGAGACTAAAAGCACAGGCAGAACCCCAGAGAGTCTGGAATTGGTTTACAGCTCTGTTATAGATATGCATCTTAAGCAAGACACTTTAGAGTAGTTTATAAAAGGAGAATAATACTTTAAACCAAACCGACTGATATTAATGAACTAGTTTGAGGTCAAAAAAGTTGTATTATCTTTAGCAGTAGCCACTAATAGCGTGGATGGGGATTCTTCCACAAAGAGCTTAGACATCTAATTTGAGACATGATGCAACTGGGGTGGTGATAACCAAAGAAAAGGGAGTAAGCAAAAAAAAAATGAAGGAAAAATGTCACACAATAACACAGTTGTTCTTTTGTCATATGCCTGCCTCTATGTCACTTGACCCAGAAGTATCTTTGTTTATCAGCAGTTATCTAAGCTGAAGCAGTGCTGACCTTGGTTTGCCTACATCCACATACTTGCAGCAGACTGATGACAGTATTGACTGAGATAATCTACTATAAAACTACCCAAGCAGTCAGTCTTTAACAGCACTGACAGGGCTTTAGTCCAAACTTCTAAAATTATATCTTTTAAGAATTCCTGTGGTCACTGTTGACTATAAAAGGGTCTTTTTGTTGTGCTGGTCGGTTACAAGGTACAGTAAGCTCTCGGCCATTACTGGGGCTGTCAGGCATTACAACAATGCAGCTAAGCAAATGCTCACTCATACTGGGAGTAGGAACATCGAAAGACATGGGCAAGTATGATCATCACATGGTGCAAAACAGCAAGGTTATAAGAATCCAGGGGCCCAGGGAGACCCTGATTTCCTAATCCTTAATTAAAGGCCCCTGGACTCAAGAGTTCCCTGCCAGTTACCTGCCCAACCTCCTTTTAGCCACAGGGATTTCAGCAGAGGAAGAAAAGAGCAGATGGTTGGCACCAATACTGGATCAAATACAAAGCTCTTCCATTTCTGTAGTGGCTTACTTGTATCCTTACTAACATAAAGTACTTTCACAATGCAGCATAAGTGACATCACCCTCACATGTACTCAGAGCAAAGTCAGAAGCTTCCTAAATACTCAGCTCAATAAGCCTACCTAAAACCAAACAAACCACTCATCTTACACTTCACAACTAGAAAGAAAAAATGTCATTCAATAACAGCATAAGGAAAAGTCTCCTCTATTAAGAACCCTTACAAAGCTATTTTCAAGTGAGCAAAATACTCAGTTCTTAGTAAAGTATAGAATTAAGGTCACAATGATTAAGTTCAATACTGCAGGAAAAATTTAAGTTTATGCATGAATTCACCTGCACATGGAATTCTATGACTGTTGAGCAGTTCAGAAGTGCACTTAGAGTCCACTCTGCAAGTCCTGAAACAATATAAATACATTTTAATTGAACTCTTAACATTTTGGGCCAATAATACCACATTACCCTTTGAATAGCTGTATTTGCTAAAGATACAAAAACTATGTAATGGCTATTAGCAGGAACCTGCAAATTGTGAAAAAAAACCCCAACCAAACAAACAAAAAAAACCCCACAACCAGGTCATAAACAATAGGAAAGTCACACAGCAACTCACTAGAAAAGCTGCTAAGAGGATCTGTGCTAAACACTTAACCACGTCTAAAAGAAATCACTCTGTGCTTAGAAAAAAATAAAATCCCTTACAGAATACAGTTTTCACTTTGGAATGAAAGGCTAACAAACTAATCGTGTCTTCAGGTGTAGGGATTCCACTAACCTGATCCTCTCACATCAAAGGAATTCTGAGACTGATGTCCTTTATAATCCATAATGCATCTAGTAATCTAGTTTGAGTCCATCTTGGATGGAGCTCTCAGCAACGTCGTCTATTGGAAGGTGTCCCTGACCATGGCAGGGGGGTTGGAAAGAGATGATCTAAGGTCCCTTCCAACCCAAACCATTCTGTGATAGTGGATTCTAAAGGATTTTTTCACAGCAGATAGATGGCCCTCTCTATTTTAAATAGGTTACTAGTTCAGTTTATGTCCCACAGCTTCTGACAACTTTACTATTTTCATCAAATCTCTAAACAGTAAGAATGAACGTCCAGACTCTCATCATCAGGCTGACATTTATTACACAGTTCTTCACCATTTGGAAAAGACCTTGGGGATCAACCAAGGCACAAAAACATTCTACCAGTTGTTACACTGCAGACAAAATTCTCTTATAGTTGAAGGAACTTGTCCACAAACAAACTTGATGTTACTGCAATACTCACCATTTACATCATACTTTGCAACAGTTAAAGTAATATGTTAACACCAAATCATCCAACCTCACAACATGTGTCATATGCAAAATTCTGTATTTTTAACAGGTAAACAAAGAGACAAAGCAGCCTGGTTTGCACTAAAAAGCAAAAAGGTAGCCAACAAGAGATTATTCTTTTGTAATTCCTTGATCTCAGTTTTGCTCACAGACTGCCTTTGTAAGATGACTGGCAAAGCATTTCCATTTCAAAGACGTACACTAATTCAGACACTGGTATAGAACATTACATTCTGAGTAGACTGTAGAACTCCCTCTGCCCTGATGTAAATGTTAAGGCTATTTTGATATAAAAGTCACAGTGTCTTCTAAAGCACATGAACATTCACCCACCCGTATCTGTAAAAGACCTCTAACAGTAAAATACATATCAGTGTCATCCTAGAGATCTCTAACCAGCTCTACAGATGCAGTGTTCTACAATGCCTTTGCACTGCCCACGAACTCTGCCTGGAACTGCAGACTATGGGCAAGGGCTCTTCTGCTCACATGAACTGTACTGGTTGGGGTTTTTGTATTTCCTTTTTTAAAGAAAATGACCACACTAGCCAGGTGTACTCATCTTATTGTCCATGGCTTCATTTCTTCCACTGTAGTACATAAAGTGAATTACAGCAATTTCTATTTTACACGGTTGCATGGCCTCATAATCACACTACAACAGCACTATATACTCGTAATGCATTTACTTGGCAATGACTCTTTAAGGGACAGAACTACTATTCCCTTTTTACTGAAGAGGACTAAGTCTGGGAGAGAGGGACTCCAAAATTACTTGCCTGAAGAGGTCTATGACAGAGGAGATAACCTAACTCAGTGTCAAGCTAATGCCCTACCCTTTCAGTCATCTTGAGTCTCTTACTCAGTTTGAAATACCATCCTACGGACAGCTACGGTGCACGTGAAACCACTCCAAAAATTTTTTTCTTATTTCAGCCTGCCAACAAGACTGTATGCCATGCAAAATAATAAACTCGAGAAAACCATGTAGCAGTCAATGCAGTTTTATTGTGGATCTAAACGTACTGGGCTACCTTTTATTACAGTTGTCACCTATAAGGCATATGAGCATAGTGATGCACTAGCCTTGGCTGCAGTAGTGTCCAGGGGACACATAGAACTATTCAGGATACTCGGAAGACCTATTTAGGTGCAATCATAACATTGTTATTAATTTTGCTTAGGGATGTGGTAACAATGCTGAAGAATATCGTCAAATTCCTTCTCTGCATGCAATTACAAATTCAAGTGAAGAAAGAAGGGAAGGAATGATGTGGTAAAAAGAAACATCTCAAAGAATAAAAACCTTGCCAAAGATGGAATATTAATTAGAATGAAGAGTCAAATGCAAATGCCTTTTGAAACTGAAACCTTTACTATTGTATAACATTCTTTACAGATGGAATTGTAATTTTTCTG
>JAWWEU010000158.1:27652424-27684336 GCA_035583155.1 Acropternis orthonyx | reverse complement strand
TTGGTCCCTATCCCCCTCCCCTCTAACCCCATTGGTCATATGGAAATGACCCTTAGCTATATAGTTGTGCCACCCCTGCAATAAGCCCTCTTTTCTTGGCCCTCTCCAGCGTGGTCTGTGTGGCCTTTCTTGGGTTCACGGGAACCACATGTTTGGGAGCGGGCGGGGGAGAGCAGCCCCCAGGAAATCAAGTAAGCACCCACTCCTGGGGGGATCCAACCACCTGCCACAAAGGAACATTAATTTTTGCCTATACGTAGATTAACTCTGATACATATTTTCATCTGTTTACATCACTTGCAATCACCATAAACATAAAAGCACACTTTGGAATGAAAGAATAAAAAAAATGAGCTCTTAAATCTCTAAGACTGTGCTTTTAGCAATTACTATTACGTGTATATTCCTGCCATCTTTGCAATCTCCTTCCTGACATCCACAGGAAAAGAATTTTTGTTCTTTTCCCACAACTGTAAAATCTGAGGCACCACAAATAAGAAACAGTTTTCAGGCCCACGAGGAACTGATGCACGATGGAATTGCGTCATGGAGCTCACCCATGCAGGGAACAAGCTTCCATCCCTTGAACCCCTCTAACTGAATCTTCTGTTCAACCCAAGAAACTTGTACTGATTTTTAGCAGGAACGCAACACAGCACAGATTGCAGCAGCTGGTCTGCAGGAACAAGGACTCTTCCAGTAGGCCATGGAAAGGGCTCTGCCACTGCCACAGCTGGCCCTTCCTTGGCCACTGTTTTGCCCTGCAGTTGCAAATGTAAAATTTCTGTCATTGAAGGGGTGAGAGGGGGAAGGGAGGGGCAGAACCATCACATGTTTGGTTGTGAGATATAACAGAGTTTCACAGAAAAAAAATAAAACTGGGGCCAAGGTTTTTGAAATGCAAACAGTAGAAATGAAATTGCAAATCTCATTTTCCCCCTTTCTATAAAAAGCTATGTATTTATCACAGCTACTTAGGGGAGGGGAACAACAACAACAACAAAACAAACAAACAAACAAACAAACAAACAAACCACAAAAACCAAGCCTTGAGAGCTATGCATGAGGAATGCTAAGTCACAGCATTACTTAGAAAGAAAAAAACAAGTACTAATTTGGACATAACCGTGGTGACATTTGCCTACTACAGTAGATAAAGTCGTTAAGTCAATGCTCTTCCTAAATCTCACACCACTTGTATTTGTGGCTTTGTTCTCTGTCTGCCTGATTGAAAATCTTGAACGTCGCACAAAAGGTTCCCTTGCAGATAAAATCTGACAAACTAGGGTCACAAAAGTACTGTCAGAGCCACAAAAATGAACAACAGTAGAAGAAATTTCACTCATTGCCATCTGCACATCAGACCATCAAGAGAAAAAGCTCAGATAAAAAAAACAGTTTCTACAGGCACATAGCTCCTGCAGATAGCAGGCCAAGTATGTATTACCAGAGACGTTTCTAAACCCAGCAGCTTTGCTTAAGCAAGGTTTCCACATTCTCCAGCTAACTGCGGCTCACTTTCTGCGAGACGTGTGACCCTGGTGTTGGCATAAAGCTTCACAGCAGCATCAGTGCAGAGACAGGGATTCCCACAGCAGCACTTTCAGAGGCGCAGGGCTGAAGAATTCACTGCTTTCGATTTCAGACTGAGGTCACGTAGGATGGTTGGTTTCCATTCATGTTGTAACACGCAGGAAGCTAACACCAGACAAGAGGGTGAGACGACTAAAAGCTGGCAGAAAGAAGAAAATCTCTCCCTCCTGAAACCACGAGTGCATCGGTCCCTCAAGATGCCCTTCCTTCCTCTTGCACCTATAGTTTCAGCAGATTTTGTTCATTTTCTAGAATATTTTCTTCCAGTTATATATACTTAGTTCCACAAAGATATCATGGGAAGAAAAACTGTTTCAAAAGACATGAACCACCGATCCAATTAAGCAACATTAATAACTTCTTAATGTGCCACCCCCTCTATTTTTTTAAGACAGCTTCTCAGAGTTGGTAATTTCTTTAATATAATTTTTTTACTTATACCTCATCTGGAAATAATAGGATAGATTTGGACATAAAAATGCTACCAATAAAAAGAAGTAGTTTACCATTTTAGTCATACTTCTCAGCTCCTTTCCTGAAGAAATAAAAGGTTTTCCAAAATATTTCACCTGTTAACATATCTATTTTAATTTATGAACAGATATTTGCAAGGTAAAGGGGAATTAACACTTCTTTTTTTATATGGAAAGACTGTTTTGTGCCAAAGTTCTCAATATCACTGGAAGAACTGTTTGTAGTTTCAAATACTGCAAATTGTCAAAAATAATTCGAAAAAAATCATACACAAACCTCCCCACAGCATTCAGCAGACACTGGATTTAGAGGTTCAAGTTTTTAACAGCAGTAGTTGGACACAATTCCACCCCAGTTGCTCAGCTCACAGTAACACTTCACTGGCTCTCTGGTCAAATTTTAAAATTTGCAGCTCTAATGTCAAAGAAAGAAATTGCCTACCACACTCCCATTTTTTAACCTTTTTATACCTTAAGTAAGAAAAATTACACTTCTGGTGGTCTTCAAATAAACAGTTAAAAATAAAGTCCCTAGCAATAAATATACTTTGCTTAGTTGAAACACTAAAAATTTCTTCCTTGCACATGGACACATTCTTTTCCTGTTCATTGTGGAGAACTAATTCTTCAGTATTAAAATCCACCCACTGTGTATTTCTTGCTAATCTGTGTACTTACAGCAGTCTCTACTATTGAGAGTGACTGAGCTGTTACACTAAACCAGCCTAGAAATATTTTCCATCATCATTCTGGGGAGGAATGACAGGAGACGTGTATTTGTAAATGGCTAACACTGTTCTCCCTCTCCCTTCAAGCAAATTGCACGCACACACAACACAAATGGCAAGGGAACAATTAACCCTCCAACTCTAGAATTTTGGCTTCAATTCCCTAAAGCAGTTTCATGCACAAAATCGACATGTGGAAAGAATAATCCATGGTGACCGACTTGCTGAGGGTTGTGGAAAACTGGTCTGTGCAGCACAGCAAGCTCTTTCCAGAGATCTGCTGCCCCACAGACCTCAGCAAACGTGCACCACAAAAGCAGCACCATGTCCTTCCCAGGCATTCTGAAAAACTTCAGCGTTTAAAAGCAATCACTGACCATCTCTTCCCTTCCGGACTAAAGCTGAATAAGTTGTTTTTTGGTTTTTTTTTTAAGAAAAAAAGCCACAAACATACAATTACGTATGTATGCACTAACTTAAAGTCACATTTTAGTCTTTAAGGCATCCAACTCCATCACACCGCCTGCCCTAAGGCCTCCTCTGGGTACTGGCACCATTTCTACCAGGAGACAACCCATTTATTTTAAGACACAGAGGGTGTTGCTTAAACCTACAAATTTGCTTTCTGTTTGAAGCGGCCCACCAGTAACAACTCCCTCTACATGAAACATCTTAGAATTTGAAAACCAAGTGACAAACAGTACTTCATGAAAGTATGTATTAAAGAACTACCCTGTTCATTAACAAAAAAATAAAATAAGCCTGAAATTATCTTATACCAGATCCACTATTTTAAGATCATAATTCCTTCCTGAATAAGCAGCAACTCTCGTAAATGCTACTCATATGTAATTTTAGCGCAGTACTTTGCTCTACTATTATAAAATATTTTAGTGTTTCTGTAATTACTAAATATCTTCCAGATTTTTTTTTTAATATCTTATTTTTCTGTATCTTGGAGGTAGCAAAACACTGGGTTCCCCCCTGACAGAGCAGTGCTATCCGCCCCTGCTCTTTCTTGAGTGTACAGACATCCAGTAGGTTAGTACCTCCAGCACACAGACCTATGTTACCATGGTCCATTCATACTGCTGTAAAAGAAGTGCTCCCAGTCACTTCTGCAGGCATCTGGGCACCAATAAATTTTTATTTACATTGCTGTTGTAGCTTATGGCTGGTGTTTCCCTAGCTCCTTTGGTTTTCCAAACTCCATGAGATGCCTATCTCATTCTTACTAGGCAGGAATAGTGTATTCCAATCATGATTAGAAAAAGAGAGTACAAGCACAAATTTCCATTTATAGCTCTCTACTAAAGTTTTCTCTCTTGTTCAGGCAAACACTGGGCTCAGTCTGATTACAATCCATCTGTGCATGTATCTGGTAGAAAAGTTATTTCCTCTTAGAGGGGGTTATATTTATTTAGCTGTTCCAGTACAGCTGCTCCAAAGCCATTTGGAGTCCAAAAGCGTGCTTTTCTGATGTTGCATTTCCCAATGAAATGCCTCAGCTGCTGAGCAAGAGAGCCCAAGTGATAGCCTGAGGAAACATTATCCCTCAAAGGGCTTGTGTCCGCTGCGCAGCTGAGCTCACCGGTCCCCAGAGTCACGGAGCACAGGCTGCCCTCACAAACAGGCACCCCGCAGCTCCCCCTGCCCTCACAGGCAGCCTGGCATGCCACGACCTGTGGCTGCAGCAGCTGTGACACTCAGTCCCCACCTCCATTAATTTAGGCCCACCCAGGCTCAGGCAGGCACTAAACACCTCTGCAAAGGCAGGTGAGGCTACAGACCTTTGCAGCACAAGCACAGAGTCCTGCACCCTGTCCAGCAGGGCATAAAAGGCATCCTGGAACACAGTCACTTCATTTAGGTCTTGGATGAGGATTTTTCAATTATTTCTTTTTACTATACACCCCCTTCTGTTGTTTATACTCCTTATTCTGCATTTCTTACAAGCAGTGAACATACAGAGCTGCTTTTTCAGCTGCTGCACTGCAAGGAAAGCAAGCTCCCTAAAACGACAGACTAAAAAGTCTAACTACGTCACAGTTTTCAGACTTCATTAACGGGGAAGGTCTTTCTCTGTTTTGTTTTGATATTAAAAAACCCCCATACAATGCTGCTGAAAAGCCTCAACAACAATTCTAAAACAAATTATCTCTCAACTGCTTTAATCCTCAACTTCCAAGAGATGCAATGCTTTCACAATGAAATTAAAGCCGTAACATATTTGTATATTTTGTTTGGTAAGAAGAAAGTATTAATGCTATTTGCAATCACAATTTGCTTATTGTTGTGACTTCAAACAACATCCTTTATCATTAACTAGTTGTATTCTATCTTGGCCATACATTACACCTATGCTGTATGTATACATGCATACATTTACACTATTACATACACTGCAGGTATGAAGAATTTCTTCCCTCTAAATCGGTTCTTCAGCAATTTACATAAATATTTTTTTCTTAAAATAATGCTTTATCCCCACAAACAAGCAAGCATTACACAAATGGCTCTAGCATATTTATGTCTTTGCAATCATCAAGGAATTGTAAAAACATGCTCCCTTGTTTAAATTTTTAAATAAAAATAGTTACTTTAAACAAATTCTTTTAAAAGATGCATCAAGGACCTCAAAGTTTTTTCACCTTTACTTTTCAAAATGTTTGTAATTGTTAACCTATATTTAAAGTCATCTACAAAGGGGAGGGGAAAAAACAATAGTTTTCATTTTAATATTTAAAAGATACTGCAATAGTATTCTTAAAATTAGGCACATCTTTTACCTAAAATGCTAGACAAAGTTACAAATTTATTAATTTGAAAATTAGCACTGACAGTATGGAGAAGGAAAAAAAAAGAATTCACTGTATTAACATCCCTGCCTTCAATTAAGATGTGAGACTCAAAACAATGTTTTCCAGCAATTGTATTTAATAATAGTGAGGGACTGCGACTGCTGCTGAAAAGATAAGCCAACATTGTTCCAGACACATGAGTTTTCCAGACCTTCCTTCTATTAAAAAAAAAAAAAACACAAAAATATCCCCCCAAAACCACCAAACAACAAACACCACCACTTCTCTTTCTAGTTCAAAAAAAAAAATAAAAAATCCTGCAATGCTGGTGTGAGACTACTACATTGTGAATTGTGTGAATGAATAAAGGTATATGGAATAATTAAGAGTAACAAACACAACTTTAGCTTTTCAGTAAGACAGCTGCAAGTAACATTAAGTAAAATGCTTTGAAGTTATTTGTTTCTAGCAATGAAGTTGTTTTCAACTAAATAGACAATGCAGTTGAAAATTTCTGACGGTGTCAGAGTACTGAATATTAGAAGTCAAGAGAAAACCAACTTTCTTCCACAATAAACTCCCCATTTACTCCATGCAAACTCTTATCAGCTCTCCAAATCAGGACTGTAAGTAGCAGCTACAAGGAACACGCTACAAGGAAGCCTTCCAGGTTTTTCTCTCTTACACACTATGCTAAGGGGTACTGGTTTTGAGTAAATCCAGTCATGAATGGAAAACTTACAATAGAAAGAGCAAATTTTCCACAAGACATTGCAGTTGCTACTGTCAATTTTTGATTCTGTCTGCTGGGTCTCTCTAGCCACATAGTGCAGAAACAGTATCAGTGTCCTACAAAACACAGCTGTCCTTTTGTACATAAATACAACTTCTTTCAGCTCCTCACTTGCTTGTAACCCAATGTCACCTGTGTGTAAGGCTGCTCTGTCTTTTTTATGTTGCAGCCTTCTGTGCCCAGGACCAATTCTGAATCCAAGCTATAGCTGTTCCTAACGACGGGTATAACATAAAAGATGACAAATAAGCAATCTATCACCGAATAATTTTTTCCCCTTTTTCAAGCACGAAAACCTCATACTCTTCAAATAGGATGAGTTATGCCATTTTGTGTTGACAGAGTAGTATTAGATTTGCATTAAAATATATTAACACTCTGCAAAAATGTTCAGGCAGAAAACAAAGGGTTAAAATCTTCAAGGCAGTTGCTGCAAAGAACCAGTAGCAAGTAACTTGACAAAATATTCACTAAGTCTCTTGCATTCAAAGTCATGATGCTTTTCCCTTTCAGACGGGGTCACTATGTCCTGCCAACTCATGAGTTCCCAAAAATAAACCAGTTGAGTAACTAAAGATGTCAATAGATTTTCACACTGCCCCCATGCATCCAAACTGTATTGCTTAGACAGTTACTTGTAAACAGGCAGGCATCCTACACTTAACCTAGAGCACTTTCCCAAGCAAATTCTGTCACTTAAAATTACTCTATTATAGCTGTCACTGAACACAGAATATCCTTCCACCTCCAAACTGTACTTCTCTCATAAATCAAGTCACTCAGAAAGAACTGTCTTCTTAAAATGCTTTTCAGTACACAGCAAAATTAACTAGTTCTATTCATCTTCACAATAAAAAACCGCAACAGAGCAGCTGGAAAATGTAAAAAATGCCCGGAACCCATGCTCCATGGAAGAAAGTTGATCCACCACTTTTCATTCCTTCTATCTTTTACCTTTTCAATGACACTGACAAAGTTACCCAACTGAGAAACAGAAAAGTATGAAATAACTCTGCATAAGGGCCAGACTGAAATCACCTAAGTGCACAGAAGCAGGGAGATGATAATATTACTCCCTGAAAACAATTGAAAGCCAAGTAAGTAACCTGGCTGGGCAAAGTCCAGTCCATCCACTCATAGCACCAAGCCTGACAGAGTTCAAGAAGTGTTTGGCCAACACTCTCAGGCACATGGTGTGATTGTTGGGGCATCAGGAGTTGGACTCAATGATCCTCCTGATGGGTCCCTTCCAACTCAGCATATTTCATGACTCTAGGAATCTGTTCCACATAGAAACTGGTGACTCATTTCTAGAGTGCAATCCAGAAGCCTCAGCTCTACATCTCTGATTTCTGGAACAAACATGATGGGATTAAGCATCTCACAGAGAATCAAAAATCAGCCTTTTAATCACGATGTTGGAAAAAGCCAGTCAAAAGGGTCCACAGAGAATGCATATAGGCAGGCATATACCTGCAGTTCAATGAAAAAAGTCGCTATTTTACCCAAGGCTTAAGTGCCCCTACCTGCTGGAGGTCCACGGAGGGTGCCCATAACCATTTCTGAACAGCAAAGTCAGCTCCTTCTCAAACACAGCAGGTGTGAGAGGGTGCGAGCTCCCGTACAAAGCCTGCTGACAAGACTTACACTCAGCCACTGAGATGCAAATTCAGACTAATATATCACACCTTCCCCTATCAGAGCCCCCATCAATCAACTCCCCTGCGTAGGGCACAGTCTCCATTCCCACTCACATTATGCCACTGCTAGTTAGGTCACAGTATGGTTCTGAGCCTCTTGGCTAAAGACAATTCCCTCACCTTAAAATGAGGATGATAACAAGGCACAAATGTAAATTGCTTTTCAGCAGTGAGCTTGCAAGAAAAGGAGAAAGCTCTGAACAGTTTTGTTGGGTGTCCTATGGCACCAAAAAACACCTCCTCCCTGAATAGTCCTTTATTGTCTTCTCTTTTAAGTCTGACTGTCTTTAAGTTCTACTTACCCCGTAGTTGTCTTACGAGTTTGTAGGTGCAAGTGTAGACTCATGTATTAGATGCAGGAAATTCCATGACTAGAAGACCTAATGGGTCTTCTGGGTGGGGGCAAAGCACATGACTTGTTCTAAGCTCAAGGTACCTTGTTGCTGACCGTTGTAGTTTCAGTATAAGCAGCTTGTTTTGTCTAAGCATGAATAAAAGGTTCAATGAAATCATAAATTATCATTTCCTCTCAAGGGTGGGATGACACAGAAAGAACAATAAAAGCATTTCAGGCTCCTGAAAGATATTAAGAGCAAGATTTTGCTTAATATTTTAAAAGGCTAACAAAGCCATTGCCTTCTTGGGAAGAGTATTATCTTAAACATTTTACCTCAATTAATATATTAGAAAGCTCCCCCTAACTTCAATGCCTAGGCTGTATTCCTGAAACAGACCTCCGTAAGAACTGCTGGTACAGGCCCAATCACAGCATTGCGACCTCCTCTGGCAAATCAGACCCTCAAATTTGTTTTTGACAAAAGGGACACCCATAGATTATTAGCCTTCCAAAGGTCTAAATGTAGGCTGTGCCTTTGTTATGTATTATTCAAACTAAAATGGTAAAAACCTACAGTAAAACCATACTGCCTCAGAATATGAAAGTAAAACTGTAGACTTGCCTATACAATGTAGCCTGAGAGCAGGTGAGTCTTCTTTATTAATGCTTGTGATGTGAAGTGTAGAAGCAAATCACCTTATGCAGATATGAATTATTCTCAAAAACCCTCTTCTGCCTAGACTTTTGACAAGAGAATATATAAACCTGGATTTTTTTTGCTTTACAAGAAATTATCTTTCTGTATTTGACATGGAAGAGTTGCTGCAAATGGTAATGCCATCTCTGCTCTTTATCTGAGTAATATGTGAACCCGTTCAAATACTGAGTTTTCTTGTTTGCTTTTTGTCATACAGTCTTGAACTATGCTATTTTGGTAGTATATGGACTTAGAGAGCATTTATAATTTGAGATCAAAATTCAAGTATAGTTTGAATACCAATATATTTCAGGAAGGAAGCACTAAAAGCTTTTAAATCTAAGTATCTTACTACCTTGGCACTTGGGTGTGCATGAGAATGTTTGTTTGTGGGTTGCCTTTTAAAAACAAGAAGTTTTGCCCTTTCATCTAAGTATCATTCTTCCATAAACATCAACAGTAACTTGACAGTACTGAAGCAACAGAATATTGCTGTTCAGAATTGGAACAGATTATTGATTTATCATCACTAGGAAAAACACAACAAAACACTTTGGTTTAAAAAAAGGAAAAGCCATTTCAACATCACTTCAGACAGCACAGAAGCAGCGTCTTGACAACATGGGTGTTTTAACATCAACTCCAAGTATCAAATACACTGTCCCTTTAACCAAATATCCATATACAGGTGGTCAAGCACTTGTTGTTGTTGACAAGTATCTTGGCTACTGCCTTTGGTCTCGTACTTGCCTAATGATCCCTCTGACAGAAATCCATAAACTCACTAAAAAGAAGCCGTGGAACCTGAAGGCCAGTGAAAGGTCTCTAACCTTGCTCTTCCACCTCTGTGTTAGAGATGCCCTGCTTCTTTATGACCAGTCTATCCAAGTTTCATCTGTCTCCTGTGCTTAACAATTTAGAAAATATATATGCTGCTCTTAAACAAACAAACAAAAACCCGCATTGTGGCATGCATGTGTGCATAGGCAGGCTAGCTCATTTTAAAATGCCAGGAGAGATTACCTGAATAAGGAAACCGAACTTTCCAGTGAGCACTTTATATCAATAGTAATTATTGTTATTATTAATAAAGAGTTCTTCCAGTTGTAGAGAAAAACTTTACAAATCAAGGCTTCAAATCTGCATTTTATTGCTTTTGCTGACAAAGGTCTCTGTATTTTAATTTCCTCTGTAAAGGCAAGGTAACTATGATTATTTGTATTGCAAATAAAAAAACCCAGCTAACTTCATTCATCTTTTAAATAAAAAAATATCAGCATTGACTTCAACAAAGCTTCTTGCAAGGCAGCCCCTTACTCACTGTTAACAAGTGCAAAACATAAGTGCACTACCAGTTACACAGAATTTCCCAGGTTTTTGATACCTCATTTCTTAAAATGTTTATTCTTTACATCTCAACTTCAGAATTAAAACAAATTGTTTAAAAAGAGTTTCAGATTCTTTTTTCATATTCTTAGACAATGAAAAGGCATTTTTATTACAGATCAAATGTTTCTACAGAAAAAGTTACAGTACATTTTCTATAGAAAGAGAGTTGCGACCGCAAAATAAGCCAGCTGAGTCAGTACCACACCTGAAATATTTCACTTTTGCCAAAATAAGAAGAGAACTAAAATGAGGAGGAGTCTACGTAGTTCTCATACTTCAACAGGAAATAAGAAATGTCTTAAATATATTTTGGACTCTTGAATGAATTTTGAAAATAATGGCAACCAAGATGACTTCAATATAGAAATTAAATCAGAAAAAAGTGAAGCCCATAATCAAATGCAACATTTTGCGCAATTATTTACTTGGAATCTCACCCTTCACATACAAAAGGCTTTCTAATTATTCAAGGAGGACAGCTTAAACTCTTAATAATAAGAATGCTCAATGGTACAGTAACACTTCATTAGTCACATATTTGTTTATAATATACTCTTTACTTCTCCAAAGGCATCTCAACACCCCTTAAAACATGTTAATTTAAACAAATACTGGTACCGGAAGACTGCATGATTTACTCATGACACAGACTTGAAATATGTTATAAATATTATAATTGTTCAAAATATTTAGCATGTTTCATATAGGATAACATCTAGAGCTTGTAAAAAATTATTCTAAGAAAATATTTCAACTCAGAGTTTTCCAAGTCTTGAAATCAAAGTAAACCATATGGGCAGTCAGATTTCCCTGCCAGTTTCACATAGATGAGTATTTGGGATCCTAAACTGTCATCACTGGAATCTCCTAAAGCAATCAGAAGGTCTTACAGCTGTGTCTCTCTCTCCTCTCACAAGGAATTTGGCAGTCCTGGGATTTTGTTCTCAAATGGTATAAAACCAAATCTAAAATAGGAAAATACTTTGCTAAATTCTCCTCCACCCAAATGTAGTAATTTCCCACAAACACAGCAAACTCTCCTTCCTTTAAGGAAGTGCATGAAAGAATAACCAATACATTATGTAGAAAGAAATAAAGCCTGACATTAAAGCAGTTTAATGATGAACGATCCAGTTAAAATCCCAAGAGTATTGTTAACGCATGGCACTTCCTTTTGCTTTTCTTTTCAATGTGTCTAAAGGTGACTGCTCAAGAGCAAGAATCTGAACAGATAAGGATATTACAAAACTGCAAGAATAGTTAGCTTGCATTACTATAAACCTCTAAACAATAATGCAATTCATGACAAATTGCCAGGAGACACATGCAGGAGTTCAAAAGGAGATGCTCAAGGAATCTTAAATGTACAGAGGTGTAGCAGATAAGGCCTCACCTAAGCATACATGATGAAGTCAAGTTTGAAACCACGCAACATCCTCAAGCAACCTGGGATGCACTTTTACCTATGAACCACACCATAACAAGGCAATTTGGAGATTATTCAGACTTCTGGAACTAGGTTAGACTTTGGACTTCATTGCGACGCACAGTGCAGGCAAAGTGACAAGCATTTCAGCCAGCCCACTGCCCCGCCACAGGCTGCTTCACAGAACTGCAGATTCTACTTTACCCATGCTGAGGGAAGCACACCATCTGGCAGCTGGAAATCAACTAAACAACACTGTACCCACTACCAGGCTGCAAAACAAGACTACTATTTCAAAAAATCCTTTCATTTAAAAGCTCTTGATACAAGGGGGGGAAAAAAAAAAAGAAAAAAAAAGAATAAACTCTGCAACCACAATTCATGTGTATTTTGGTTGCTATAGCTCTAGAAACACCAAGAGCAACACTATCAAAGGTAAAAAATTAAGATAAATCCCAAAATTTAGCACAATATTCAAGCTTGAAATAATACTACAAATAGTCAAAAAATGTGGGACAAAAAGAATTTTAAAAAACGAAACAAAACTTCATAAACAGCATTCTAGTATCACAAGAAACAGAAACATGAGGGAAACTGAGGTGCAAAATGAGATATTTAAGGGTGTGTTTACATATAAATATACATACACATTTAATTCTTCACAAAATAAATGACAAGAGGATAGACCAAGATATATTACTGCACTGTACCCATTCCTATTAGCAAGCTATGATGGGGAAAGACAAGCAACTGAGAACCAATTTTCATGTGAAAAGATAATATACAGCAAAGAAAAAATAAAGCATGAATATTGACTTGATTCCACTTCCTGTCTCTTTACACCCCAACACTGAACAGGTAATGAATCAGTAACATATTTATTAAAAAAATATCAGAACTGCTTCTCAGTCTACTACTTCAGTTGCAAATAGCACTTAACTTACAGAATCAGGGAAGAGACCCATCAGGATCATCAAAGTCCAAATCCTGGCCCTGCAGGACACCCCAGGAATGACACCATGAGCCTGAGAGCATTGTCCAGATGCTTCTTGAACTCTGGCAGGCTTGGTGCTGTGACCACTTCCCTGGGGAGCCTGTTCCAGTGCCCAACCACCCTGTGGGTGAAAAACTTTATCTTGGTATTCAGCCTAAACCTCCCCTGACTCCACTCCATGCTGCTTCCTCCAGTCCTGTCACTGGTCATGAGAGGGAAGGATCAATGCTTTGGCAATCCCCCCTCTGCTTCCCCTCATGAGTTTCGATCATTACCAATACTTCAGTCAAACTATATAAAACTTAAACAATTAATTCTCATTAATTAAGAGTAAAAAAGAAAACGTTAGTCCATGCTTTGCTGTAGGTCTTTCAAGATGCCTTTAAAAACAAACAAAAAATTAACACAGACTGAACATGTTGCCACCCCCTCCAAATCCAGCTTTCCCCAGTCTTCAACTTCTTGATCAACACCAGCTGTCAATTCAACAAGGGGCATTCAGGTGAATTTACTTGTACATAAAGAGAACATTAATTTTTGGGATATATACATTTCAAAGAACATATGTGCATCTTCCATATTATATACATAGTAATGAATTATAATAATTGAAGTCTGGTTATCTGGGGCTGTCAGTTGCACCAAATACAATAAAAGCATCAACACAGCCAGATAATCAAAGAATTAATTACCAAGATTATCTCTGCATCCCCATTTGAACAGTTGCTCCTAAATACCTGGATACTGACTGCATTCAAAATACATATATTCACATTTTTCCCAGTGTGCAGAGTACAGCTTCTACTCATAACATTCTGTGTATTTTTCAGTCACTGGAGTTGATCAGCAGAGCACTGAGAAGGGCTGCAATTGGAGACCATTCAGAAACAGAAGTTATCAAAGCGTTGTGAAGTGCATATTGAGCAGCCTCATGCTGCAAACACATGCCATTTGTGCACTGGGAGCTGCTGTAGCTGCCAAGGAGCTTCCATGCAGAATGCACGTTGCTGGTATTCAGCTACAAAAATTTAAATTATTACTTGACCGACCACCTCCTTCAGGGACCTGACGTACATAATGCACAACAAGGGTTTCTTGGTTTGAATGCTCAAATCACACTAAAGGTAACATGTGATTCAAAGTACAAACAACTCCCATCTGACAGACAGCGCTCTGCCACACTTCCAATTATTAGGGAAGGTTCTCAGGATGATATTTCCTTGAATTAGAAGTACATCCCTCCTATTTACAAATTGCTCAGTGACAAGTCTTCCCTTTGGTTGTGACTCATAGGCTTTGGCTTGCCTGTGCCAGAACTTGCAGCTTTTTGGACATGTGTTGCAAAACCTTACCACCAGAGTTCCTGCCTCCCTCTCCTCCCCATTTCACACAATGAACACTCAGAGAAAAGTGGTTTATTTCTCACTTTATGTTACTTAGAATTTAACTAATCGCACTGGAGACAACATGCAAATTTACTACCCTTCTTTTTAGCATAAATTTTGTAGCATAAATTTACTGCAACCATACTAAGATTTTATGCAATTTTCAGGAAAAAAAAAAAAAGAAAAAAATCTGTTTGGTTGGTTGTTGCTGTTGTTGACATTTTTTAGAAAAGGTGAAACAACAAAACTGAGCTCTTACCAACACCCTCATTCAACAATTCCATCAGTAGATTAAAAAAGTGGCTGCAAAATGTTTACCTAAGCTTAACAGAAGACTAGCTAAGTTTTAGTAGAAACTCCTCAAGAACTGCTAGGCATATAGAAAACATATCCACGTCTGGAAACTGGGAGACAGGCTAGGCAGACTCCCGTTCTGATTCATGGCAGTCACTCTTGTCTCCTTACAAGCCTGGACACACCTCCGCACACACACACTGCCCTACCACCATCACCAAGGTCCCCATTTCCAAAGAAAGGCTGCAGGTCCTCCATCAGAGGCAACTTAAGGGATTGCTTGACAGAACAGCGCCATGGAAGGGATGACAGGCGTGAAAATATCTCTTGGAGTTCTGTGGCCACCACTGACAGGTGACAGTAAAAATGAAAATGCAAAAGCATAACTAACATCTGGAACGTTTTATGCAGGCTCTCCAAAGGCTTATACTGTGGTATAGCTCTCACCATTTCAGATTACCACTTCTCTCATGCACCTGGATGAGTTAAAGGCTAGCATGACTACGCCTCCATTTTGCTAATGTGCACACAAACATATATATATCTATGACTAATTCCACCAAGTACCTCAGGACGACTCAAGGACATGCAAGTTACCTACTCCTTTGTACACAAGCCTGAAGAATCCTGGCCTAAAACTTTCTCTCCTACCACATAGGTTGGGAAAGCAAAAGACTTTGCATAAGGAATGACTGTATTATATCACTACCACAAATGATTCAAGGACTCTTTAAGCACTATTCCTGTTTTACCCAGAGGTAATTTTGACATTAAAACACCCAGTATAAAACAGATTGACAAGTCAGTCAAGACATGAAGCACA
The DNA here is from genome assembly GCA_035583155.1 of Acropternis orthonyx. Taxonomy (NCBI): domain Eukaryota; kingdom Metazoa; phylum Chordata; class Aves; order Passeriformes; family Rhinocryptidae; genus Acropternis; species Acropternis orthonyx. The sequence continues at coordinate 27,668,903 of JAWWEU010000158.1, read as the reverse complement.
ATTCCAAGAAAAATCTACACGTAGAACATCACAGTAATTTACAAATTAACATATATTCATGCTGTATTAAAAGAAAATGCTCCAATAAACTTACAGAAAGATCACTATGAAAGTTTGTCAAGTGACAGGCCTTGTGGTTCATTAGCCACTTGTTAAAAAAAACCAGCAACAACAACAACAACAAAAAACTAACCAAAAAACCCCCACCACAATCAGTACATCTGTACATTCTTCATTAACAAAGTTACATACATTTGACATGAAGCATTTTGTTGACAATCTGATGGAACTACCAACTAAAAAATGTGCTAGTTGAACATCAAGCAATTTTAAAGCAGCTGTCCATTTTTATAGTACTTTCCATCACAGTACTCAAAATACTTTACAAGCCTTTGTGGCATTTATTAAGATAACAGCAGTGATGGCTAAAGATAACATTGCTAGAAAATTGTCTCTAATGTTAGAAAGGCCAATTTCTGAGTACCAGATCTGAAATCTTTTAGGTCTGACTCATGAATTTCAAATACTTCCAAAACTACACTGAAAAAAATAACAGGTAACCAGCACTGCTGAAAAACAAATCTTAGGGGCCTTAAGCTGTACCCACAAGAACTTTGGCATAATTATGTTGGTCTTTCAAATTCTCAAGGACTTGCTAATACAGTGTCAGTGGCACATATTCCCAATACCTCATAACTATCCCTCAGTCAATACTGCCTACAAGATCACTGACCAAGATCCAAATCTAGTTGGAGCTGCATGCTCTGGTCTAGCAGTCCTGTCTACGCTCTGATTTTTTGTGGCCTTACACAGAAACTCTCCTCAGTGCTCTTCTCTCCATTTCCAAGCAAGCCAGCTGAACTGCAGTTGCTTATTTTAACACAAGTCTTTTCCCCACACGAGCATGCAAGAAATTAGACCAAAGCCAAAATTACACTAAACCTGCAAGAGTGTTAGCAAGCCTGCTTGATTTTCAGCTGCTGCATAATCACTTTAGAAACATGAACCCACAGATTCAACGAGCTTTCAATTTCTGTCTGCTGTGATTTCAGAGACTACTTGCGGCATTTCTGCTGACTATTTCAGGTCTATGACTTGACTTCTGTGATCAGCCTCACTCCACTTCTCCCCACCTCTTCTCATTCTACGACAAGTCAAAGAGGAACGTGGCAGTTCAGTGCAGAATACGTTCTCTTTTTAGCATTTGCAATGCAAAACTAGGTTTTGTTCGGTACAGAAATCTTTCACAATAGCCTGTGTATATATTCGTTCCAACAATGCTGTCCTATGCAATCACTCTGTAATTACACACAGTCATAAAGCTGCTGCTGTTGCTGGTTGGAACTGCAGTCTCGCCCTCTAAACAACCTAATATCAGTGTCCGCATTAGGGCAATTCTTTCTTCTCTTCCCCTCCCTTAACTGCTTGCTCCAGTACGGATGGCCTTTACACTTCGCTCAAACCCCGTAGCCGGAATTAAATCAAATTATTATTAATAAAATAAGCAGTTTTAAAGAGGATGCAAAGTAAATCTCTGTTGAGCAAACAGAATATTTCGCTAATTCTGCAAGCAGCAACCACACAAGACTTTACAAACCAAAAATAAATCCTGCTTACGCCTGTTAAAAAAAACCCTCCGTAAGTATTATGTAAGACTCTCACATACGCGCGTAGGTGTATTGTCAGCTTTTACTGCTAAATTGCAACGAATAGGTCCTTGGCAGTTGCTGCCAGAAAAGAGCTGTACACTTGAGAGCACGGGATTTTCAGAAATTATCTAACAAATTCCTCCCCACCCCCTCCACTGCGTAAAGCGCAGCAGAGCGATCCAGCCTGGCCACGCTGGGCGCTCAGAGGCGGCCGAGGCTCGGCGGCTCGCCCGGGTGCCCCGGCTCCGCCACGCAGCGAGCAGAGAGAGCCGCCCCCGGCCCAAGCCAGCCCCCCGAAATACCATCCGCAGGCAGCTCACCCGAGCACGGACACATCCCGAAGGCGCTGCCGCAGCCAGGCAGCCGCGAAGGCACGCCTGTGGAGCGGTCGCAACAACTCCGTGCAGGGCAGGCGGCGATGGCTCAGCAGCCGCGGCTGTCCTCCCGCAGCAGGCGGGCCGGCAGCGCCGCTGCCCCGGCCCCGCGGAGCCGCGCCGCCCGGCCGCGGGGCCAGCCGCCCTCGGCACCTCCGCAGGTACTGCTGCTCCTCATCCTGGACCCAGCACACACAGCCAAAGCACGCACCACCGCCCCCCGCAGAAAAGCCCCAGGAAAGTCACCCCCCTCTCCAAAATGGCAGGAAAACGGAAGCAAATTGTGCGAATAAAAAAAGAAATATTCAGGGCGCGGAAAACAGGAGAGGGAAGGAAGAGAGCGTGCTGGCTCACCTGCGCAGCGAGGCACGGCGGGCGCCGCGGGGGACGCGGAGCGGCTCTTTGCAAAGGGGGCGGGGGGCAGAAGGAGGGGGGAAAAAAACCCCAAACTTTGTTTCTTTCTCCGGGACTCAGGGAAAGCGTCACTTCCTAGTGCGGTCAACGGGGAGGCTCCCGGACCCGAGCTCCTCAACTCCTCCTCCTCCCGCCTTCCTCCTCCTCCTCCCGCGGCGCAGCTCCCCGCCGGCTCTCAGCGCCTCTCCCCGGCACTGGCCTGCGCCCCCTGCCCTTGTCCACAGATCTCGGCCTGACCTTCTGCGCTCAGCTGTGGCTGCTGGCAGGGAAGGAGGGGAAATCCCCAGCGAGTGAGGGGCAGGCAGAGTTCGCAGCACTGATTTGGAAGCCAAGCCCTGCAAAACACTGCCGTGTCCAACACCTGGCGGAACGCGCCGCTTTGATGCCCCGAGTTCAGGACCGGCCTCCCTAGCGTGATCAGGCTTCATGACCTTTCTCTCTAAAGAAAAACAAACAGCTTTTGTTTTTAAGGAGCAACTTGTACCAGAGGAAAACATGTTTTTCTGTTTCCCCCTTTTGGTACCTTTTTACACAGCTTTTTCAGAAGAAAAAGTTGGAAAACAAGGAAGGGAGAAGGAATTTTTGCCTAATGTAATCCTCAGGTCATCTCTATACTGTTGGCTATTTTACCAAACAGATGAAATGTACTTTCACAAGAGCACATACTACTGAGGTTTCTAAAAACGTTCAGCTCTCTTGCTGGAATATGGCTTCCTCTGTTGCCTTGGTCCGAGAATAAAAAACACAGTATGCTGGCAAAAGCAGGCATGCTAACTCTACCCTACTAAGGCAGGAAATAAAGAAGCTGCTTTGTCATTGCTCCCTCTGTAGACTGCTCTGTTGCTCGAGTTTGTTCACAATCAGTGAAACTTTTAGATTATAAAATAACCTTTAGACAGCATTCACAGATTGGACTCACATTCAGGGAAACATGCCATGTGACCTGAAAGTGCCAAACATTGTTCTCTAACGTGCACATCGCCACGTGTTTACCCTCATCCAGGCTCCGATCATTCAGTGCACACAGGAGCATAGCTGCCTTTTTTATTTTTTTCTTTTTCAGACCAGCAGGGCAGTTTCCCTTCCAGCATGTATTGCTCTATAGAGTGAAATACAGAAGTAATTTTTGCACTGCTCACTGTAGTTTGCATTTCTTTCACAATAGTTCCTGCACAACTTTTTACCATGGAAGCTCAAGATGTGTGGAAACAGGAGCCCAGAGAAGTGACTTGCCCATGCCTACAGAACATATCAGATGCTTAACCAGGTTTCTCTGATGAGTCCCAGGTCAGTAGTCTAATTACCACACCCAATCTTTTCCTGTCACGGTGCAGAGAATAACAGTGAGACACAGGGAGGGAAGAGCAAAATAGTGGCCACAGGTACTACGCTAAAGTTGGTTTGTTTTTTTCACAACCACAGGTATCATTTGATGCAACACTGTCTCAATAGGACCTTGAAGGAAAACCCTTCATACTACCATTAATACATTTGCTCTTCTAAACTCCTGCATAGACAGGAGAAATAGGTCAATAATTATATAAATCAATAAAAAAAGAATATTCACAGGTGTTTACAAATTACCTAATACATAAAGCAAACATAAATAATTGAACATATAATGACTAGCTGTAGTCAAAGGCATACAAACCCATTTGCTTAATTTGCCCTAATAAAGATTGAAAAGACAGATTCCATAAACTGGAGTTATTTCCTCTCTGTTACAAGATGTTAGGCAATCAGTGCCTCCCATGAGCACATCAGATATTGATAAGAATGAAATTGCTTATCTCAACTTTCACTGGGTGGGGGGAAAAAACCCCAAACAAAACAACAAACCCAAATGCCACGAGTCTTCTACAATCGTAAATCATGTTGTAACAGCAAAGTGTATCTCTTCCTTCCAGACAGAACAAATGCACGTTGTACTTCACCTCTTTGGAGGTTGAGAGCAAAATGATGAGCAGAGTCTTGTGTTTCACAATACATAATCACGTAAAAGCAACAGACAATGGCAGAAACGTCATCATCTGGCTACAGAAGCTAACATTGCGCAGACAGGGGAGTGTGGTTTCTACCCTGCTCTAGGAGACATTTTAACATTGTTGGTTTTGATACTTGCCTCCTAAATAATGTATAAGGTAGATAGGAATCCGGCTGAGCCAAAGACAACAGAGTAACCACAAGCACAAAGCTGAAACACGCTATAAATGCAAAATCTTTTGGAAAGGATGGTCTTATTTCCTAAACATACCAAATAGGATAAGAACAAAAACAAGCAAGCTGGTAGGTACCCCAACTAGTTTAGATCTAAAATGGAAGAAGCACACTTCAAAGATACCATGGTGTTTATAGAACTGTATGTTACTGTTTATCTTACTGAGCAATACAAGTTTCATGAAGTGTTTTGTAAAGATTTTGCCATTATACACTCTTCAATTGTGTCTCTGTTCCCCACATTACACAGTCCTTACATCTTCTCTGGAACCAGCCATTATAATTTTCTTTTCAGTGGTAGCTTTTGCTATGCTTTTTAAATTTTCTTTTTCTTTCTACTTTTCTCAGCATAATCTGAGACTGCATGATGGCTGCACTTCCATAAGTTTTACAGGAACAAAACTTAACACACATGCATTCCCTGTTATGTCATTACTTTATTGCTACATTGAAGAAGGAGATTGGAAGATCTCCTAGCTATCACCATATAAAATCTTAGGTCTTTGGCTTGTACAGACACATCTTGTAGTGTAACAACATCGACTCATTAATAAACTGGATTGTACTGAGTCAGAATTTGGATTAAAGACTATGCTTCACATACTTAGGTTTGCAAAATCGGGCCACAGGCTCAGTAGGTGGCACTCTTTCCACTGGGTCAGACAAGGCCCCCCTCCACCCCCTCCCCCCGCCTCCCCCGGCCTCTTTCTAGTCCTCAGAAGTTAAACTGAGTGCTCCAGCGTGATGGAAGACAATATGGAGCTATTAGTTCCCACTGAAACTAAGTATAAAATGAAGGTCTTAACCACTGTAGCTAGTAAGAAAATATTTACACTCTTTGTAATAGGAGTTTCAGATTCCAGTAAGCCTAAAACTTCCAACTCATAATCAAACTGAATTTTCCTCTAAAATTTCTATTGGAAGTGATATTTATTTAAAAAAATTATTGTCAGCACAAGCCAGTAAAGAATAGCTGCAGCGTTTATCCCATAAATATATTCAATGCTCAAGGCCAGGGCTGCATCTAGACAAGCTAGAGAATGGACTAACAGGAACCACATGAAGTTCAACACAGACTAATGCAAAGCCCTGCACTTTGACCAGACTAACCTTTTGCCATTGCACAGGCTGGGACCAACAGGCCACCCAGCACCACTGAATAAGATCTGGGGTCCTGGTGGACAGTGGGGTAAACACCAGCCAGCAGTGAAGACTCACAACATCCTGGCCTGTATAAAGAAAAGCCCAGCTAGGTCAAGGGAAATGACTATTCCTCTTCACTCATCATTTGGTAGTCTGCATCTGCAATACTGTATCCAGTTTTGGGCACCCCGATACAAAAAAAATGTTGATGAACTTGAGCCAGTAGAAAGCCAATATGGTGAGGGGCTGGCAGATATTCTCTGCAGGGAGAGGATGATTGAAAGTCTGGCTTGTCTACTGGGGAAGGAAGAACAGGTAAGAGAGACTTAATACCACTCTTCCAGTAGCTACAAGACCAGATCTTTTCCCACAAGAGAAGGCAAAACAAGGTCTTTTGAGGTACACAGTGGGAGAAAGACAATTATCATAAATTGAAACAGTGGCAATTTCAATGGCTAGTGAGGATAGTGAAGCAATGAGCAACGCAATCTGATTTCAGTGTTGACCCTGCTTTGAGCAGGAGGTTGAACTGGTGACCTCCCAAAATCCCCTCCAACCTGAATGATACTATGATTCAAGAAGCAAATCCCCTTATGTCATGTACAAGGAAACTTAATTAAACAACAGTAAAATAATTTGAAAAATTCTCATAGGAAATACAAGTGATTGTATGTGTTTCCAGTTTGTTGGGCTGTAGTTTTGAAGTTGTGAATTTAGAAGACCATCAGCCTAAATACAAAGAAGCCCATTCCCTCATAGGCCCTATTTTCCAGGATTATTACAGGAGCAAAAAAGTTTTTTAGACAGGATCAATTACTCTTTACTACAGAGAAATTTGAATTTCCTCAATATCAATGTCTGTGTCCCATCTTTGTCAGAATTAAAATTAATCACCCAGGATGTTACATTTGAAATATTATTCCAGGGCACAACTTCTTTTGGGAAACTTGATGCAGACAGATAGAATGTTTGGAAAGAAGGGGTTTACCTTTTTAAAAGGATTTTCAAAAATAATAAAAAACCCTTGCACATTTATTTTACGCTTCATATCTGAACTTAAAATTAAAATACTGAGTTTACTTCACTAACCTGAGCAAGACTCAGCTTCTTTGATCAACTCAGGAAGAAAATACATGTGTTTATTTATAGAGCATGTCTGTGTAAATACTTATGTATATATATCTATACACACTGTGTCATGAAATGGCTCCCAGAGAACCAGGATGAGACCTTTGTTACATGAGGGAAAGGGAGGGTCACTGTGGTTTAGAGAAGAAACCACATGTAAAACAAAATTATTCACATTGCTTGAACACTACTGAAAGAAGCTCAGACACTGGGGTAAGAAAGATAGTGTAAGACTCTATGAAGTACCAAATTATATGGCATGCTGAAAACCAAGGCTGTTGAACCTTTTTTCCTAATTTTGCTAGATTTTGAAGCCTTAAAAACACTTTGCAGTCCTTTCTGCATTTACTATCACTTTTTCCAGAATCCCACGTTATTTGTTCAAACAGTAGTCTGTGGTAACAAACTCTGTTCACTACAATTGAGAAAAATACAATATTTGAAGAAGCTAAGTGGTGGGCTGAAGGTTACACAGAAGTTCAATAGTGGAACTTTGGTTATTCCAAATGCTGGAGTCCACATGTAAATTCATCTGTCACACTCTATTTTTCCTGTGTTTTAGGAGCTCAGAATGCAGATTGTAGTAAACTACAACAAGCCCTCTCATCTCAGTGTCAGTAATCTACACATACAGTTATAGGACAGCAAATGTTTCTTGCTGCTCAACTGACTGAATAATGACACAAGTCTTTCTGAAAATTAGGCTCCAATTACCTTAAGCAGGATGATATTAAAGAATTGAACCAACCAGACAAAAGGAAAAAAAACAAACAAGAAAAGACAATATTTTAAAAAACTGGCTGCAAACTGCCTCTATTATTTCTTAAATATTTAGAGATTTTATTTTCTTATCCACTGTGTGAGAGGAATTGTAAAAAAATGAACTAATTAATATATATAGTATTCTATATTGGAACTCTGAAGATGTAAAGCATGGAAAGTCACTAGCTCCATTTAGCTATTTATTATTATAATTTAGATAATATAAATACTACTACTACTTTGGGAAAAGTGCATGCTCTCGACAAGATCAAGAACACTTCAGATCAGTGGAAATATTTCTGAAAAAACATGGTGAGCAAGAATTATCAGGAACTGCATATTTTTAATTATCATACACATGTTTAATATTAGAATAATTAAATGGTTGATGGCTACTATTATAGCAGATTTCTTTTTGGAATTTATGCATTACAGGAGTACAACATCCTTCAAAGGAATGCACTTTGATACTACTAGGTGTATATGTATATATTTTCCAAAACTTCAAAGTTGTGGAAGTTTGTAGACCTGCTTTCAGGAGCACCTGCATTTATCTCTGCACCACACTGGTTTCACAGTGAATGTTTTATAAAACATGAGTTCTGCAGTTTCTGTGGAATTCGTATGCAAAACTGTCTAGAAATCAAATGGATAAATATGCTGTTTGGAAGTAGATAACCTGATCAAGACTTACATGGATGATTGTTCGGGAGCACCAAGGGACCAGGAGCCAAGTAGATTCTCAAGGTTGGCAGAGGAGGCAGGGCCTTTGCCAGCTGGGACTGGTGCCACTCTCCCTAGTGAGGAAGCAGGGCAGGCCAGGGGAGCAGCCCAAAACCCAGGACATCAGGCACTCCCATGGAGATGAGGCCGGGCTGAACTTAAGGAGGGAAGAAAAGTTCACAGGTCAGGGTCAGGATCAGGTGCTGGGCACAGGCACAGCTGCAGTGCAGCTGCAGTGTAGCTTGGGCAGGGCCACATGCAAGAACCTCAGCTTTAAGCAGCTCCCAAGAAACTATAGCAGAAGCCCCCACTGAGGCTTGTTTTGGCAGGCAACTTCCAATACAGCTTTTTCTGTCTCTTCTTCCCCAAGATAACCAGCTGTGCTTTCTTTAGGTTGGCTTTGATCCCAGGCAGAGAAACCCCCTAGAAGGGCTCAGAGTCCCAACAACAATAAACGAAAGTATGTATTGACAAACAAATGAAACATGTATTGACAGCATGGACTATGGAGTAAAGTCACAGCTTGGTTGAATTTAGTGTAATAATAGAAATAAAGACTGGAATTTGAAATAATGAGCAGGAATATTTTTCTGTGTATAACATTAATGCAATTTACTAGGTATTAGTTTTTCAGATGACAATCTAACCTGTTCCTTGAATAGTCTGAGTAGACCAATATCTTACTGAAGCATGCAGAAGTTAATGAATTTCATCATTAGTCTATTTAATAATATAAAAATAAGATTATTTGTACCATTGACATCAAGAAACTACTCATAACTAATGGTGCATTGCATACAAATATTTGCAGGATTCTGGAATACTTCTACTGTGTCTTATTTTTATGTGCAATTTGTATATGTCTATTTATGTATGTACATATATAGAAGAGCACCCTTAAAGTCATCTCTTATGGAGAACATCAACTAGGAACTCTTAGACACCAGATCAGCTATTACTGGGTCAGAACCGCCTTGTGGGGGGTGCCTGTGTGTGCGTGGAGAGGGAACAGATGGGTCAAATCTCACGGAGGTGGGGTGTCATCGTTTCCCTCATGGCAGCCCCTGGAGCCCACACGGGGAAGCTGTGGAGGAGCTGCCACTCACAAATAGCCCAGGAAAACTGTAACACCCCCCAGCTCCTGGTGGCCCTGAACCAGATCAGATTGGCACGGCCCCTCACCCTGGCCTGGATCCCCAGAGTGGCAGGGGGGTGATCAGTAGCCCCATCTGGGGGGTTGGTCATAGAGACCAGAGCAGATAAAACCAGAGGCATAAGTGTGGCACGTGTCGTGACTCTTCCATCTGGACCTATGAGAGCTGGTCTTCCACAGGGTTTCAGGGGTAGCTATCCATCCCTCTTTCTCCTTCTCTCTTTTTGCTCCCTCTGTTTTTCTTTGGAGCATTTACTCCTTTCTTGATGCTTTGGGTGGCTTGGAGCTGGAGGGATTGGATTTGACATCAGGTGTTGTGGATTGATTGAATATTGACTTGGGTGTTGTGGATTAATATGTGCTGAGTTGGTACTGTGGTGAAACATGTTGTCTACCTTGTGTAGTGCCCTTTTCAAACCTTTACCAAGTTCCCTTATTTTCTCCTCTAAATTAATAAAGAAATCACTTGGGAACAAGTCCGTGGCTTATTCTCTCGATGCTATCTTGAGGTATTAAAGAACCCTATATATATATTTTAAGGTAAAACTCCTGGCTGAGACATGAGCCCACAGCTCCCGGGGCTGGAGTGTTACAGGAACTCCTTCTGAGCTTCAGTAGCTGATACATTACAAGTAGCAATCTGAAAGCCCATTTCAAATAATTTGACACTTAAAATCATTCAAGGAGCTTTCAGCTCCTGGTTTAGGGACAATGACTCAGCACCATTGCAATTAAATTGAAACACATGGAGTATAAATCTAGGGGCAGTAGGGGAATCAAAAAGCAACCATTTGCTAACATCAGGTTCCAAAGGTAGCACATGGTACTCTCTCTCATGAGGACTCATTCCTATTCCATCCCATAAATAAATGATAGAAGGGCAGGGAGACGTAAACACAGTGGGAGACACCAACATGTAAGACATATATGACAGGCATGTACCAAATAATCTGCAACCACATAATTATGGACCTTGGTGACCTTATCTGTCCCTCTACTCCTTGATCCTTCTTTACTGACACTCCATGACCGCCTGTGCTGGCAGTTTGCATTGCCGCAAGCCAGGCTGCAGAGTTTTTCCTGTCATCACTATTACGCTGCAGTGTATTTGGTAAATTGCTATGCAATTTTTATTCTTCTCAGATTCATGAGCAAGTTGCATCATACTGATTTCCATGCCTGGACTCCAGAAGTATTTTGGTAGTCCTCCAAGATGCCTTTCAATATCTAGTTGTGACCTATCCCAATGAGCTGATCTATCTCTGTGATCTCTGAATATTCCTTAGTTCTCTTATAAAGTACATAGCATGTTCTATTATAAAGAAAATTAATTCACTTACTCTTTGTATGTTTATCAGTACAAATCTCATTAAGGACTTTCCCCTTTTTTCCTCCCCTTCCTGTTTTTTTAATAAAAACCCGGCAATTTTTTTCTTGTCAACAGGAACTTCAAAAGGCTTGTATTCATAGTACAATCTACAATTAGATCTACTTACCAATATCTACATAGGGCATAAAATGCAATTTCAAAGCAACAGCCCTAGCTTGGATGTGGTATTCCAGGGCAGGAATGCTTCCCAAATAAGGATGTGGTCATATTGATATATTGTCCACTGATCATTTGCACATTATTAGCATATTTCTGTTAATCAGCCAAAACACATGGCTGCCACAAGATTGCTAGCCTAAGAAAATGGGGAGCAGCAGTTCCAACAGGCAACAATGATGTCTTTCATCAATGCATCTCAGACATTTTGCAAGTACCCTCAAAACCCTCCTCCTATAAAATATGCACGGTCTTTTCTCCCTTGGATATGCATGCTCCTCCTTCATCTCCCCTCACCCCTGCTCCTGCAGAGACTTGTCTAGTTCCTTGAAGCCACAGTGGACTGAGAAAGCAAAGGATATGAGCTGGAGGAGGCTAATGCAACTGAGATCTACAGTAGAACAGACAGGAATGCAAATGACCTACAAAGGCAACAACTGAAGAAGTATTCAAATACCAAGCAAGACCACTTGCTCAAGTGTTCTGTCTCTGCTGGATTTACCATAGCCTATTTATAAGTATTTGTAAGTTAGTTTATTTGCTCTTTCCTCCTCTGTATGAGAGAGGCATCCTCCAATATCACTACTCACTCAAGCAATAAAAAAGGAATTACTATCTTGGTCTCAGCAGAATCTCCTCCCCACAAGTGCTCTGAATGTGCTTATGTTGTCTTCATGGTGCCACTAAGAAGAAACAGCAGAAATCCATCATGCTCAAGGCAGGGAGTAGCAAATACGTTGTGTACCAGCAATCACTGTAGAATCATGACATTGGGCTCTACATATCAAAGTGCATCACAGAGAAAACTTACCACTTCTAGAGTTTCTCAAGTATGGGAAGTGGTTCAGGCAATTTGCATCCAAAATCTGCAAGGGAAAAAAACAGCCCAATTGAGAAAAAAACCAAAATCAAACCCCATAAAACAAGCCAACAAAAAGCCTGTGACATGGACAGTCCTCAAACCTTCTCTTATCTTTAAACTCTGAATAGTAAGAAAAATTATCATGTTACAGGATCACTGTTCTTAATACCTGCACTACTAAGAAAACAAATGTTACTGCTGTTTAATTCAGGTGACTATTGCAGTTGGGTGTTTGGGGGTTTTTCTTTTTTGTGAAACATTAGTGGAGACTCTTGAAAGATGCAGATGGGCTAAGGAGCAAAATACATTGTCAGAGGTTCAAAGCAACACAGAGGAGAAGAAAGAGGACTTCCTAACAACAAAACACTGTCACAATTCATTATGAAAGATGACTTTCTAATTGCAGGGTGGAGCTTTTTTGTGTAGGAGGCACACACATAAATGAACAGGGATGTAAAAAAAACCCAGATAATGGAGTTAAACAGGAACGTATTTTTGGAGAGCACTCTCTTTAAAAATTGAACTCCTTCCTACTGCATGCACTTCAGTCTTAGAGTCATCAGCTGTGGTTCCAGTATCAGCAGCAGTCCTTCAGCCAGAATTCTTCCAGTCTGTTCCAGAGAACAGCATCCTGATTACATTTCTCTAACATCCAAGCAAAATTCCGTCATGCCATTTCAGCTTCCAAAAAGTAGTGCTGGGAACTGTGAGAAAAGATTAATTGTAAAAATAATTTCACAAGTTTACTTGGACAGCTACTTGATTTGTAGACCTGATATCTCCAATTAGTCATGTATAACTATAATTAAAATATTCAACATTTTTGCCAGAACTAAGATATAGACTATTTATTCCTGTCAATTTGCATTCACTATTCTATTCAAAATTAATCCAATTTGCAGTGTTTGCAAAGCCAGTCCCCACTAAGTGACCTAGAGTATCCTGTTACTGTTATCTTGCATGGCACACCACAGAAATCTGCACAAAGAACTGGAAAGAAAGGCACCCAAAGAAGCTTTCATTTCCTCAGCAGATGTACAATGTTCTCCCCAAAATGCCCTGAGAGTCTGTAATTTAGAAATGGCACAAAGCTACTTTACTGCCTACCAGCTGTGCTGGTGAAACATGCTGTGCGGTTATGACCTGAAGCCAGTTTTGCTTACCTGCCTCAGCCCTTCCAGTTACCAATTGTTGTTCATCCTCCAAAAGACAACCCTCACAGTTATCCTACAGCTGCTAAGCAGAGTCAAAACAGTTGTCATCTAAGCTTCACATGTTCAGTAAAATACTTTATCACCCATGATAATAAGGGCAAGCACAGTCTCCAAGAACACAGTAACTAGCACCATTAATCCTTCCAGGCCAGCTGTGCTTACTGATCACTCCTTTTCCTCAGAGGAAACACGTGAATGAATGTCTTTGCAAATTTTCATTTCCAGGCCAGTGAAATACAGCAGATGATTTACTGATATTTTAGTCATTAATAAGTGACCGAAAACAACCAAGTGCTGTAAATCTCCAGAAGGGAATGTCCATATGCTGAATGGATCAGAAGCTTTCTACTAATATCCAGCAGCTCTGCAGTAAGTCTTGCACAGAGTTCCAAAAATGCCCCTTTGGTTATCTTGAGACTTTGCAAATCTACATAGTCCTCTTTCACAAACCACTACTTGCTTTTCAGAAGTAGTACTGCAGAAACATGATGCTAGTGCAAGGAAAGTTCCTTCTGAAGCAGCTTCCTCCTCATTCATTTTCCTCCTTGTCCACACCTGCCTTTATCTACCTTTTATCAGCTTCTATCTTTCATCTACATTCCAAGTGTATTTTTCCACAAACTGATAGTTGAAACATGGATTTTTCAATTGTATTTGATTATGGATTAACACACCGAGGAGTCTTATAAGGAAGCTATACTACATGTGCTACATATAACTTCCCACAGCCTCATACACATCCCTCGTATGAACAATTTCTTTCTGATTCTAGAAGACCCTATTCTCCTTGTGCTTCCATAAGCCATTAGCATTAGCTCTTCCAGCATTAGGATGCATAAATAAAAAAGAGCAGGGCAGTTTTACAACAAGTTTGATTTTCAATTATTAAAAATAACAGAAATATTATGAAATATTCTATTATTAGGATTTCACCATGCAGTACAGCCTGTCACACATTGCTGCCTCTTGCTCTGATGCAGCAATTGATAGCATTTTCAACAAGTGGTGTCCATATGTTTTCTGTCCTCAGAAACATATGATAGTATATGTATGATGGTGTTCAGATAGAAACACTTGTCTTGACCATTTGCTGCCAGCAATTTTAAACTAATGAAATATATCTTGGCACGGTGTAAATCTGATTGTACAAAGATAATTTTGTGTTCTGAATGAGTCATTTGAGCTTTAGTGACCACAATTCTTCCTTCCCCACATTTTTCAGGATGGTCTACGAGCTTGGAATCTCACATAATGCAGGTTAATTTACAATAATCTCGTTTTTTTCTAAATGACAAATTCAGTTTTCTTTGCACTAAATGTTCCAAATTCCCATTCACATAAGTGGGAAACAGGACAAAATAAGGGATTGCTTAAATTTAACAATTTTGCTTCAAATCTTGTGGTGTATTTTAGACAAAGTAGAAAAAACAGTAAGAAAAAATACTTTCAAGGTTATCAGTATTCTCAATTTAAAAACCTTTCAATCTTTCCTGTTTTGAATTACAATTTTGCATTACAAAGCAGGTACAATAACTACAGGCCATGACCACAAAATTCAAATTTTAACTTTTCAGTGGTGTCTACAACAGATGAATGCTGATGCTTGTATTGAACTGGGAAAATTCAAGGTGTTTTTATTCTCATACAGACACACGTCTGAATCTTAGAGTATGAAAGATAAACCATACTTATGTTAGTACTTCACTGCTTGCAGATTTCTGAAAGAGTACTAGTAGAACCTTTTTTTTTAATGTGTAACTGGGACATATCATTAAATGGATATGGCACACAGAGCAATAAAGAAAGAAAGCTCCTACACAGACATAGGATGCTTATCTAGCAGTGTGGGTCTGAAATAGAAGTTCTTAATTTCCTCAACTGTTCTGCAGTAAAAAATTACAGATGTGATCCTGATATGATGCTGCACAGCAACAGTATAGTTTTAATCTACAATATGCTCAGGTAATTTATAAACATTAAATAAGTACTTATGCCAAAACATTACTTGGATTTAAGGAACTGTCACTAACAAAATAAAGACAACAGGAAAATCAGTTCTCACAACAAGCACTTCAGTATTTTGTTTCTTATATTACGGATGAAAAAAGGCACAGACAGATAAGGAAGCAAAATTATGAATAAAAGTTTATGATGAACAAACAGTAATGATCACGATGAGATTAAACTGATAACATATTGTGCTCACTTTTTATGATTTTAAAATTGTAAGTCACAGCAAATCCAAGTCCTACCCATGACCTTTGGCCAGTCAGAACCCAGAGGAAAGTTTTGAAATTATGACAAAGAAAGATGGATTGGAGTATTCCTAACCATTAAAAATCAGAAAAGCAATTACTATTAAAAGTAGCAATTGCTTTTTATTTGTATACGTACCTGTACATATGAAGCCCACTTTGTGATTGCCCAGCAATTAGCACCAGAAGGTGTTAGTCTCATATGAGAGCTAAGTGTCCACCTGCAGAACCTTCCCACAAATATCTCTCCCTCAAACTAATGCTCAGCCTGTCAGGGATACGTTGTTGGATACATTGCAGGACATGCACGAATATAATCTGCAAAAGCAGGAACAATTCAGAAGCTGATGGCATAACCTGAGTCAGATGATAACTTGCTTTCCCCAGCTGTCTACCCTTTCCAACACCTTCACCCAAGAGGGAGCTGAGCTGCTCACAAATCACCTTTAAACTGCACTCCACAGCATAGGATGTCACTCTGACATGAAGTCAGCTGAACAGCTCCGTTCAACCTCAGCAGCTGCCTCAAGTTAGAATTATTCCATTCCTTTATTGCATCACTTACACTGATTCAAACAGTCACTGCAAATGGCTGTAATGACCTATGGTGTTACTGTCCTCTGCTGAAGTTATTGCATTCATAGCTTAGCTGCCAGAACAAATCATCTGCAAACTCTCAAGCTGTTTCATGCAAACATACATGGATTAGCTCAAATTACACTCGGCAGCAATTCAGGCTCTTGGCCGACATTGCAGCATTGAGTGAATCAGGGAGGTTTCTGGTTGTCTGGTCTCCTGGATAAGACACAAGGGCAAGAAACTTAACTGAAAACTAGTAAACTATAAGTTTAGAAAACCAGAAATAGCAAATCTATCACAGATGATTTTGCAATAGTTTTTCCTACTGCAGCCTGAAACAGTGCTTGAGAATTTGTAGGACAAGTGAACTGATTTTGTTGCCCAATGTCTTAGTTTGAAAAAGAAAACTAAGATATCTGGGGGCTAATAGAACAGAGGACTCCACACGATTAATCACACC
>JAWWEU010000158.1:27630847-27652324 GCA_035583155.1 Acropternis orthonyx | reverse complement strand
CCCTCCGCTCCGGGCTTCACTCCCAGTCCAGGCGGGTGAGGGAAAGAGAAAATTCTGCAACCTTAAACCCATAACACCCAAGAACATGAGCTCTTCCACAAGGCCACTTTATTAATGGTGAAACACAGCTTTTCTCAAGATACCTCCATAAACATTTCATCACTTCTATGAAGAGTATTTTCAAAAATATTCCTCTAACTTTCTGTGCACTTAGAAAAGTGTTTTCCCATAGCAGAAGATGAGATCTTATATTCCTGTCGTGTAGAAGCTTGGTACATGAAAAGGAAAGATTTAAATTGTGCTGGATTTGAGTAATCTAACTGACCATTCCCATCCCATGAATCCCTAGAATCCATGAAGGAGGTTTCCTGAAAGACTTCATAGACCACGTTCGCTTCCTACACACACAGGCTAAAGAGTCTGGTGTCACTTAGAGCTCATGCAAACCCCAGAGGATTTTGATTGCCAAAACACACCTGCACTTCAATTGCATAAGCAACAGCTGTATTATTCACCTAGACAGATTTAAAGACTACTTATTATAGTGACATTTATTAAAAATAACAAAGAATGGGCATCTGCCAAGAGCGAGTTACCCATGAACATGGCAAGATGTAAAAGGTGAATCATTATGATGTACACTCATCAAAATGACCCATGAGCCCAGCAAATCTTGCAGTATGAACAGGATTATTCTGTACTTTAAAACCATGTAATCTTCAGAGTATAGGCAGAACATGTAAGTTTGTTTCTATATTAAGGGCAGGTAAACAGGAACAAAAAGGTGATTTGGAGTCAGTTAAATAGTCAGTCAATCTTACAGAAGGGGGACAAAAAAAGAAAGCCTTGAGACTGATTTTTTTAGATCTATTTTAACTATTGGTTTTGGCTTCATTTAAATTGATGAAAATTAACCTTTTAACCACTCTGAACAAGACAGCTCTTTCACTTTTACACTTTGTCTGAGTTTACACATGATTTTGGAAGCAATGACT
The DNA here is from genome assembly GCA_035583155.1 of Acropternis orthonyx. Lineage (NCBI taxonomy): Eukaryota > Metazoa > Chordata > Aves > Passeriformes > Rhinocryptidae > Acropternis > Acropternis orthonyx. The sequence continues at coordinate 27,651,329 of JAWWEU010000158.1, read as the reverse complement.
TTGTAATTGCGAGCCTTTTTTTGTTTTGTTTTGTTTTTGTTGTTTCCTCTTTGTTCTAAAAGGATCAAATGGGACTAATTTTTTTATCCCAGTAGGTGGCCAGGAAGTTTTTTTTTCTCAAATTTCCCTTAAGTTTGTCAGAGAATACCTTCAGGATCTGTTCAGCGAAGTAATGCTCAACTGAATGACATTCCCTGTTAGGGTAGACAGCAATAGTTTGTTGACAATCACCACAACCATGTTCCAGCTCAAACACATCCTCCTTTTCATCTCTGCCCCATCTCTGATTGACTTTAAAATTAGACATCCAAGTTGACTTAGCCTTGTTTGTAAGTGGTAACAACCCTAAATATCTGTTATGTAACAACTATTCCACAATGGCCTGCTTGCATAGACAGGTTTATTTCCCACAAGGAGTGAATGTGTGTGGTTCAGTCTGAGGCGAATCAAGCTAAACCACAAAAAGGCATTTTTAGAGTAGAAATGTATCCAGAAGGCAAGTCAGTGCAGAATAGCTACTGCACTTTAAATTCACACCTAAGCTTATTTTAAGATCTCTTCACTTAACAATTACTTAACAAAAGAGACAAGGGGGTCTGGGCGTGACCATAAGGGTTAAAGAGTAAAATGCAGATGATTGCTGTAACTACCTTCCAGGATAACCTTGTTTGTGGAGGAAACACAGTGACTCTGCTTGGCAAGAGAAAGTGAGGTTGTACACAGATTTCGGAATACTATTTAATGTGTTTGGGTTTAGGGCTTTTTTTTTGGTACTTCTTTAAAACACCGGAAGTTGTATTGTTGTTATGTAATACAGGGGGGGGAAATATATGTACATGTGCCCATATACAGCATACTTTTTCCCTTTCCCCACTTTTCTTTCAATTATTACTAGTAATTGAGATACATAACTTCTAAATTAACAGGGAGCTCTCCAGTAATACATTCATATTTTCCTGTTTGCTCATGTAGTGACATGTAACATTGTTTTCTGAAATAATTATTTCCGTAATAATTGTGCTGCTCTTTTCTTGCACAAGTATGAGTCAAGTCAGTGCTCATTCATCAGAATGCAGGCCTCCTACACACAAGATATACCCATTTGAAACTATGAAGATGACTTCAATCCCGAAGACCTGCTTTCACGGCATCACACTTGCAGTAAGTTGACCTGTCCTTAGATTAACTGATACAAGATGGGAGAAAAAAAAAAATAGTAGTAGTATGGAGGTATAAATCCTCTTATTAAGATATCTAATTTTTCCTCTCCTAGACCCATCCCAGTTCCAACGATGTGTTTTCAGCTAATGTGGAATGCAAAGTTTTGTATATTACGGTGGCACAAAAAAAAAATCATTCCCTGAAACCTGTATTACAGTGCTATGGGTAAAGCTCCAACAGAAAGGCTTTGCCTGCCTTTATGCGAGGGGCAGAGTACAATGTCACGGGGATCACTGGGAGAGTTTTTCCAGTCCTAAGTGGTCACTTCAAGCTCCGCAGTAATTGCCACTGACTCAGTGGTCACTTCACAGACCTGTTTGCCCTTCCAGCATGGTGAGTCACTGACAAGTAGGGCGTCCAACAGGGTAATCCTGTCAGGCAGCACCAGGACCTCAGTCCCATCCCAGGGAAGCTCTGGCTCTTCTTACAGCCTGTTTCTTAATGGAAGGAACACCTTCACCTGTATTTGAGCACAGAAAAAGCATGCATATAGTAAATACATTATGTTGCACACAACAGCAATTTAACTGGAATTTTAGGAATGGCTATATCACAGAGATGAACAAAATCTCCTCCAGTGGAACATGCAAGGAGCAAACATCTCCCAGCGTTACCCGAGCTCTCAGAGAGAATCCCCTCACGGCCTGTAGGCCTCCAGATGCTGCCTGAGAGGAGGCGCAGCCGGGGCCGGCCTCTTCTCCGGGTAACAAGTGACAGGATCAGAGCGCACAGGCTCAGGTTGTGCCGGAGGAGGGGCAGGTTGGACACCAGGAATCATTTCTTCATGGGAAGGGTTCTCAGGCATTGGACCAGACTTCCCACGGAGGTGGCGGAGCCACCGTCCCTGGAGGTGCTCAAGAAACGACTGGACTTGGCGCTCAGTGCCACAGCCTAAGCGGACAAAGCGTAGATCTGTCAAAGGTTGGACTCGATGATGCTGGAGGCCCCTTCCAGCCCTAGCGATTCTGTGTGCCGACTCCCCCACTCCCGCGACAGCCGCCGCGGGCATCGCCGCTTTAAGGTGGGGGGGCGGGGCAGGCCCTCTGCCCAGCTTTCCCTGTTTAAGGGCCGCGCGTGCGCGCAGGGCCCCCGGGGCGGGGCCGGTCGGTGTGGGCGCTGAAGGTGAGCGGGGGGACACTGGGCCCGGGCACCCTGCAGGGCCAAGCATGTGATAACTGGAAGCTTTTAACCTTCTTTTTTTGGCACCTAAATCTATAAAAGTGAAGTTTATATAGCCCTACTGTACGTAGGTATGATGCGTACACTTAGTGGTACTACTGCTCTGTATGCCAGTGAAATCTGATGACAACCTCAGGGATTCTAGGCTTCTTGAAACATAAAAAGATGGCTGGATCAAGATCCTACTACTGTTGTCATTCTTTTTCATCTGCTTTCATGGAGGAAAGACTGCAGCCTGCTCTCAATTCTTATAGCCTGTCAGAAAGCACATGAGAAGAACACATTGTGGGAAGAACTTTACACCAGAAACTTCAGTAATGAGACATGGAACATTAGAAAATCTGTATTTATTAGTTCAGTTAATGAAAGTGCTTAACCTTTTTATGGCATGCTTTTTTCTCCATAACAGTCAGTATTGATTCTGGCTTGTAATTAATTAACATTCATCAAATGTAGAGCTGTTTAGGGATGTGGTGAAGACTTTGGTGCTTAATCCATTACATTTGCTTTTCCATTTCCATTTACCTCACTTTGCTGGTTATAGTTACCTTTCTTTTTGACCAGTCATTCCCATTTCAGTTTTCTTTGTTCTGCCCCATTTTTCATTCCCAGTTTCTTCAGTTCTCTCTCCCCTTATTCTGCTTATCTCTTCTCTGCTTTGCTGGCCTTTAAGTTGCTATTCTTGCCACGTTTCTCTGTTCTCACTGATTCCTAGTCCCAGTTCTTCCCGTCATTCCTTCCTGCATGTTCCTCATTCAGAGTCACTCTTTTCTGAAATTTCTTTCCTTGAGGATCCTTGCTCCAGCCATTTTGACACTGCAGTTTCAGGAGATTTCCAGGTATTCTAGTTTTCTGTTCAGACTGACTGCTTTCTTCTTCCATGCTGCCCCTGAGCCTAATACAGGACTACCTTCCCTTTTTTTTTTTTTTTATTTTTTTATTTTAACTAAATTGCACCTGCCATGGGCTTTGAAAACTTAAAAGCAGATGAATCATTTTGGCAAAATTATATGTTACTGAAAACTGTGTCTTACAGACTGTCTCAGAAACAAGAAGTTCTAGGAACCAAGCCCAGGACAAACAAACTGGAGCATTTTAGCAATTTGAGGAATTTATTTAATGTTTTTAAAAGGAGTTGTCCTGTGTCTCTCTAGAAAGGGGGAAAGGCATGGGGAGAAAGGGATAAGAATAAAACTGGGCTAAAACATACTTGAGATTCCCGTGAAGATACTGTGGTGCTGTTTTACTCATAGTGTGGGTCAGCTGATCTTGGCATAGAATGATGATGTTAAAACTTGCAGTTAATTTTTACTCTATTTGATTTAAAAGTGTAAAACAAACTCTGATTGTTTTTGTTTGGAAAAGCTAAAAAATACTAATGCATGTTGCTGTGTGTTGTCTTTAAAAAAAGCAGTCAAAGGCATCCTTCACAGTGACATATTGTGTGTATTGAAAAGGATTGTGTATGTGATCAAATTCCCTTTATTTCACTTTTTAAAAATCTGTTCTCTTTCTCCAAAAAGCTTTCATCAGTTTACAGTGCTAAAGGATGGTGCCTCTGCTTATTTTCTTAAGTCACTTTTGTCCTGTTTATAAGGTGAGGAAAGATTGATTCTCAGTATGCTGTGGTGTTAGTGTGGCCATTTGCTTGTTTAGTGGTGTTGCTGATTTCCACTGTAAGTGCAGTCATATTTAAAAGTAAAGGTCCATCCGCAGTGTTGTATTTACTGTGGCAGTTGTCATAAAATGAGTGACAGTTCACTTGCCAGCTTCACTTCCTGTCCACCCACTCACAGTATCTGGAAGATCTTCAAATTGAATTAGTACACAGGCTCCTCAAAGAAGAGTTGTGAGAGCGACCTGGGAAATAAACAGCAAAATGTCAGGCGTTCAAAGAAGTAGTCTAAACTTACATTGGATACATTTTCCACTCGCATCTTTCTAGACTGTTGTTCTAAATTGTTTTGTCCAAAGAACTCTGCTGTGATGCTGTAAAGACACATTTGAGATTCATTCCTTGTAGCTTTTCTTGTGTTGAAATACTGAAAAGAAATTAACGCTTGAATAAATTTTGCTGAATACGTAACTTTTCAAGTGCAAACACAATCAAGTGTTAAACCTTCATCTGTTTTAATCTTTTTTTTTTCTTTTTTTTTATTTTTTAACAAGATACTTGTGTTTTGAGTCAGTTGTTCGTTTCAGAGGAGAGGGAAAAGCCAGGTACACCTTTTCTCCTAGTAACTTTTTAACTATGTTTTCAGCACTTCAGACTGTGGTTTTTGATGGTTTGTGAATGCTGTAATGTAAACACTGTAACAGTGCAGAAGAAGATTTTCTATTTTGCAGTGTTCAAAGATTAAAGATGTTGGATAAGTGGTGATGATGTACTCTTTCTAGGCTCATCTTTTAGCTTCACTCCAGTTTACTGTTCTTGTCAGCAAAATAAACACTTATGACAAAGACATCCACTATCATGTTTCATTCCTTAATGTCCTTGGTTCATGTGGAGGTCGGTTAGTTACGGCACTCTGCTGAGAATAATAGTAGCATTTTTATTTTGGATCAGGTCTGAAAGCATGTAAGATCATTATTTTTCTCCTGTTAAATCAGGTTAATGTCCTCTTAATCACTTTGGCATCTCATAGGTGCAAGATCATGGATTTACAGTCCTCTTTTAAACTGTTGAATTCAAGGAGAATTTTTTCTGTGGAACAGATCAAGCAGCAATCTGATTCTTTCTTATCTCTGGGTCAGGCCATTTCTTAAGAGAAAATGCACTGCCAGTAGAAAGAATTGCTATTTCGCACAAAACATCTTGCACAACAATCTCTTTTTATCAAGTACCTGCATACTGATATTCTGACATGTCTGTGCCTTTTATTGAGTGGCACCTGACTGCGTGCAAAGCTGTCTGTGAGTCTGTTAGGTGGGAACAGGGTGTTCTCAGTCAGCACAGGAAAGGGAACCAAACGCATCTACACCCTGGTGGAGGGTAGTGGTGATCTTAGAGGGAGCATGGGACATTATAATTCTCAGTCTTTCCCACAGGTGCTACTGTGACTTTGTATTAGATAGGGGCTTTAACAAGATAAACAGGGAAACTCCTCTTTCTCTCATTTGTTTATTTTGAGATTGGTTTAAGTGATTCTTTATGTAATTCTTGGGCATGGATGCTGAAGTTGGTGGGACCCACATTACATCCCTGGTTTCCAAATTGCTAAGTACTTTGCTCCATATTCTTTTTTCAAGAAAACTTACATTTCAGTCCTTCAAACAATGTTTTCTTTTGTAGGAATCCAGACTGAAATTGCTGCAAAAGCAGGGATGATTATACAGAGAGTAGTGCTGAATTCACGGCCTGGTATGTATTTGTGGAATGTCTTTGTTATGGTTGCCTAATGCTCCAAAATGGTGAGGGTAGAAACGGGCACTAACTTGAGATATTGGCATTTGCGTGTCTCAATATTGCATGCACCAAAGTTTATTAGGAAGTGCTCTTATTTAGTCTGTATATACAGATTTTTAAACTCTTGGGGGAGAAAAAAGGGTTGATGCATAATATATGAGAAAATTCTAAGTGTAGGGGCTCAAAGTGAAGAAATATTAACAACATGGCTTTTTAGTTCTGACATTTGTTTTTTGCATTTTAAGAGATGATTAAAGTATTTTGTTAATTTTTGTTTCTTTTTACTAAATGTAGAATCTCTTATTCCATGTTTTGCAGTGTTTTTTTTTTAAATTTATGCTCTTCAGGTTTTGTTTCCTTTCTTCCTTACATATGTGCCTTGTTACGGATGTCAGCACAATTTTTTGAATAGTGTGTTCATAAATTTTCTGTTGTAGAAGACATTAAGTTTTGGAGGGAGTATTGTATGCTACTTAATGCCAAAATAGTCCTAAGAGGTAAGAACTATTGTGTGACCTGCAAAGAAGTCTTTCAAAATGTTACATCAGTAGCCTGCTGTAGTTATGCAGTCACTCTGACTTAAAATATACCAGGGTGTCTGGCTGTCTCCTTTTTGCTGTCAGTGGTTACAGTTGTCAGTCTGTTTGATCTGCATGTCATTGTATCAAGCTGAGGATGAAGCCTCCAGTTCCGGGGTTCTTGGCACAGTTTTATAGGTGTTTCCGGGAAGCTTTAATTTAAGGAGGTCTGCCTGTACCTGTGAAGATGCTCCTGAAGCATCTGCATGTGCAGTGGCTATGGTCGGTATTCCCTCAATCTCTTTTGAGTAAAAAGAGGCAGAAAGGTGAGAGTGTAAAACTTACCTGGATAAAATATATGGTCATTTGCTACTGGCAGAATGTGAGAGAAGTCCCAGTGCATGTCTTAGTTTTGAACATTAGGGGGTTTTCAGCATGTAAGGGTATACAGAACCATTTCTAAGAATGGAAACAACCCCTGATTTTATTTTTTTAAATTTGCCCTAACTGTTCCTAAAAATCGTGTAGCAAACAGCATGGAAACTGTCAGTCAGTGCAAGTACCTTGTACTGGCTCAGGTAAGCATAAGCTGACATATCAGCATGTCTTCACTTTGGATGGTGGCAGTGCAGACTACAATGTAAATCGTAGTTTGATACAAAATCTGAAAGTTGGTCAGTAGTATTATACCTAGTAAATATATAACCTAACTTACTGTAAAAATGACTACCTTGAAACAAAGGCCTTTCCATATTGATTAAGGGAAGCTCTATATTGATTGATTTATTTGTTTCATTTTTAAAATAATTCTAGGGAAGAATGGAGTGCCAGTGGCTGAAAACTTCCGACTGGAACAAAGCACAATAGCAGATATGGTCCAAGCAGGACAAGTGCGTGTTAAAACCCTCTATCTCTCTGTGGACCCGTACATGGTAGGTGATGGACTTACAGCTAAGCTAGAATTTGCTTTTTAAAATACCTTCAACTCTGTACTTGTCATGATGTTTAACACCAAAGTTACCAGTTATAGGACAAATATATCTCTAGTATAGCTTAGTAATTGTATTCATTCTGGTGGACTTAATTGGTAAGGAATTTGGCATTGATGTGCCTTATATATATATAGCAATATACTTTACAGAACCAGAAAGGGACTGTGAGCCCTTGTATACCATTACAGATTTATTTGTATCAGCTTTTTCTGAATTTTGCCTTTTTTATATACTTTTTTTTTTTTCCAGTTTGGCAAAATTGTAGGAATCATCTGGTTGGGAGAGTTGTAGGTTGAAATGAAAGTGAACAATGGAGAAGAACTAGAGAGACAGTCTGTAAAAGTTTGCTATAAAGAGAATTCTGATCATTTATTCCCTGCATCAATGGAGATAGTAGAAAAGAAATGGTCTGAATTTCAGAAAAATAATTTTAGCTTGGGAATTAAGAAAAAGTTTAATAATCTTGAAGTACTAACTTTGGTGTATTAGGGGGAGATGTAGAGAAAATACTTCAGATTTCAAGATGTTTCATTAAACAGATCTCTGTCTGCATGTGCTTGACTGCTCTTCAGTGCACGTGCACGGACTAAATGGAGGTGTGTTTTTTAATCCTACATTTCTAAGGTACATTCAGTTAAGGAATGGCATTTGTAGGACTCTCAGCAGACCTGAGCCAGTCATCTTTGGTTGCATGTCTGTAGAATGTGTTGGCTTTGGCACTGCTGGAAGAGATCAGAATGGTCCATCCCCTCCCTTTGTACTCAGCAGACACGGGAAAAGAGAAGTCTAAGAAAAGATTGTGAATATTTGGGGCTCATTGAGAAATTTTTGAATAACTCTTTGTGTTTGAGGTTTGAAACACATCTCCTCCCCAATTTAATCTGAACTGATAAACAAGTGATGTGCTCCGCCAGAGCCCTCAATTAAAACCTTGCCTTTCAGCGCTGCCGGATGAACGAAGACACTGGCTCCGATTACCTCCAGCCCTGGCAGCTCTCTGAAGTGGCTGATGGTGGGGGTGTTGGGGTTGTGGAGGAGAGCAAGCATGAAAATCTTGCTAAAGGAGACTTTGTCACTTCCTTCACCTGGCCCTGGCAGACAGTGGCAATTCTAGATGGAAGCGTGCTACAAAAGGTAATGCAAATGCCAAGCCCAGGTTGTTTATTCCTAAATAACTGCTAATATTTAGTCAAAAACAAGCCACCATTTTTCAAACAACTAGTTCTCAAAAGGCAGATCAACTCATAGGTGCCAAAATCTATACCAATTTCTCTGTTTTCATAACAAAGAAAAATGTAAATGCTTTTGTTGGTTACCAGACACGCCAGTATTATTTCAATTATTGTTCTTTTGATATATTTACCTTAAGATGCTTCTGTTACTTAATTCATTATTCTAATTTCAGTAGAACTCCTCATCCATAAGAGTGTAGTTGTAAGACATATAAAGCTTTAGATATGTTTCATTTAATTTATTTCACGAATATATGTTAGTAAAGCTTTTACTTGAGATTTTACATCCACAGAAGAAAGAGTATTTAATATTAAGTTGAAAGTGGAGAGGTAACAGTACATTAGATATACTGTGTTGATTGTTCTCTTGTAACACCGAAAATAATTGTAATTTAAGAATTTATACTTCCCAATAAACACTTTCCCTTAGGACCCTTTGCTACTGATCTGCAATCACAGTGTTTGATAAAATGGTGCATTTTTATTCTTTATGCTATCATAGGAATTCTTCACCATTGCTGGAAGCTTCTTATCTCCCAGCTGCTTTTTGAGACTTCCATAAGTTAAGTTTTTGTGAGTGACTTTCATTAAAAACTTTTTCTAAAACTATGGAAATACAAAATTTTTGTATTAACTTGTTAGGATAGAGCTAGTTTAGAGATAGCTCCTCCCTACTGGTTGGACCTTGCTTGCTAAATATCCTGAGTTAGTCTTCCATTCTCAGGCAATCAAACAGTAAAACCTCACCTTAAAAACAAATGAACACCATCACACATTTCTGTTTCGTAGCTTGTTCCACAGCTTGTAAATGGACGCCTTTCCTACTTTCTTGGTGCAGCTGGCATCACGGGACTGACAGCCCTGTTAGGGGTCAGGGAGAAAGGACACGTGGCTCTGGGTGCAAATCAGACAATGGTGGTGAGTGGAGCAGCCGGTGCCTGTGGCTCTTTGGCTGGCCAGGTAGGTGGGCTTGAGACATACCAACATACTCTGTGACCAAGTTTCGTCTTCTGAAACGTGCTGGTTATTAAATGTGCGGATAAAATAATTGTAAACGTGAGCAGGTATAACCCCATGGGAAGGGCCAGTTTCACAGATTTGGCCCACACTCTCACTGAGGAAGATTTTAGGTGTGACAAGAGACAATTGTGAGATGGGAGCGTGTGCTGGACTTTACTGCCTGGAGTTTAGCGGGATGGGGGATAACTGTAACATCCTCTGAGGTCCCCTTTCACCCAGTGGTACCTTTATGGAGATGAATGATCTAACTTGTCTTTATTGCTTGGGGTTTTTAGTTGAGTTTTTTTGGTTTTTTTTTAACTGTGTGCCTGCAGATTGGCCGTCTGGAGGGCTGCACTAGAGTGGTGGGGATCGCTGGCACAGATGAAAAGTGCTCTGTTTTGGTCCAAGAAATGGGGTTTGATGCTGCTATCAATTACAAGAAGGGGAATGTGGCAGAACAGCTACGTGAACTCTGCCCAGGCGGTGTGGATGTTTACTTTGACAACGTTGGTGGAGACATCAGTGATACGGTTATAAGTCAGGTGATTATTCCAGCTGTCAGGCTTATTCTAGTCATTCTCCAGTGTCTGTGTGCCCAGCTTTGAATTCATTCATACTTGAGTTCAGCCAGTAATACAGCAGAGCAGGTTTTTCCGCTTCAGTGATCTAATCCAGGTGCTGATCCTGGTCTTGAGGATAAATGAGATATTTGAAATCAGTGCCTGTCATTTGGACTAGCCTGGCAGTACAGCAACAGACTAGAATTTCTGCTTCTTGTCTCTTGCATCTTAGGCCAGGAGACTTGGTAATATTCCATAAAAATCTTGTCTGTTAGTGCAGGAATCTTGTGTTTTGTCAGCTTTGGTTTGATGCTGGGCATCCATAAAGACTCTTCATTGTTAACATACAGCCGCTCCGTGTCATGGCAGGGAGGTTTTGGTGGCAATGCCATCTTTGGGACTGAAAATCACAGCTGTATCCAACAGCTGTATTGAACTTCTCTGTCCTATTACCCCTCTTCTGATAAAAAGGACACACAATAAGATAACAATTTCTTACATTCCTTTTATTTAGTGTCATTTTAAATTACACTAGACTGTATAGCATTTATTTTTCCACTGTTGCCTTGCATTTACCTATTTCAACATTGTCATAGGTTCAATGGGACTGCATGCAATTCTCCCACTCTTTTATAGGAAGTGTGGCTCATGTGAAAGTTTTGCAATATAATCTATTGCATCTCTGAAAAATTTAGTTTCTGAGACCGAGGAATGTAATTTTTCTCACTTTGTGCTGTCCCAAACAGATGAATCAGAACAGCCATATCATCCTGTGTGGACAGATTTCTCAGTATAACAAAGATGTGCCTTATCCTCCTCCTCTGCCTCCGGACATAGAAAAAATACAGAAAGAAAGGAACATCACAAGGTACCTTTCTCCTCCAGAACTTGTGACCAGGTTCCAGGTCAATTGCACATGTGGTGTTGTGACTCTGATGTTTGGAAGGTAGACTGTAGATCTGCAACAGACACATGTAATCAGAAAAGTGTTGCCATGCATAAAAAGGAAACTAATCACACTGTCAATAAATCCTTTCTCTTACATTTGTCTTTATCAGTATAAAAAATGGGAAAGTATGTTGTTACATAGAATCATAGATGTCTTGTTACACTTCTTTTGTGGCTGCTTGTTTTAGTCCTGGAATCTCTGACAGGTTCTTCAGTACAAGGGAAGGAGTTGCTGTGGTTCTGTTCTCAGATGTTTTGCAGAGTGCCTTCTCTCACAGTGTAATAGTTCAAGCAGAGAAAAAAATCAGGATTTTTGAAGTGAGGATGCAGCTGATGCAGTGATTTTATTGAAATTACATATTTGGGGGGTTGGGAGTTTATTAGATAATGGGACTGTAGGTGTGACATACAGGTAAAACGTTTTTGTTGTGACTCTGGGAATTGCTCAGTCTCCTGTGAGGATTCAGGTGGAGCACAGGTAGAGATTAGGATCAGAGTCTTAGGAGACTTTTCAGTCATTGCATGGCAGAAAGTGGGGGAGACTTTTGATTTCTGTGCAAATGGATTGACTTCTAATTAGAATTCTTGTCCCTGTTACTGTTGTCTGTACTTTCAAGAAATAGATAAAAATACTAAAATACACCGTGCATAGTAGAATACAGTGGAGAATTTAGTTGATATGTTGCTACAAGTAATGAAAATTTTTGATGATCAGTTTGTTAATTGCTATAGAAAGCTGTGACAACAGCATACGCAAAATTTCATGGAGCCTGAGGTTAATTTATAGTCACTATCTAGTTGCAGCCCCATTAATTATTCTTCCTCTACTACCCGAAAGAAAATAGGCCAGAAAATAACAGGAATTCACATTTTATGGACATTTGCTGATTCTGGTGATACTGCTTGATTTTTATTACCTTTCTCTCTGATACTTGAACAAAATTATTTGTCTAAGATCGGTGTTTCTGTCAAGTTCCCACTGCAAGGAGCTGTCTCAATAAGCTGGCAAAAATCTGAGCTACATCTCCTTGTAATTTGTATTCATAACCCTTCAGTTTCCACAATGATGTCTCCTGAAAAGATTTGTAAATATTTTAAAATGTGTTTATCAATGCTTCTTAAATCAAAACTTACCCTTTTCTTTCACAGAGAAAGATTCTTAGTGTTGAACTATATGGACAAACACAAAGCTAGTGTATTAGAGCTCTGCCAGTGGATCCAAGAGGGAAAACTGAAGGTGAGAACTTTCAGATTTAATCTATGGCCTTTTTTACCATCTCCTCAGATCATGGTCTGACTATAAGAAGACCAGTTCTTTGCCCCTGACTTTCTTACTGTGCCTCAGAGTTGAACAGACTTTCTTAAAAATGTGTAAGTATGATTGAAAGCTTGTAAGGTAGCACTGTCTTAAAAGGTACCTGTGAGGATATAGTATGACAGACTTCTCTAAGTACATGCTGCTCATATCTGTAGTTTTTATTTCAGTATAGGGTGCAAGTGCTTTTTTACTTAAAGGATCAGACCTTCAAAAATATGACTTTCAAATATCTGATTAGTTAAGTGTCCTGAATGTTTCTGACGATCTTGTCTGAAATTTTATTTCAAGCTTTATAATCACCATTTATTGTTTTGCGATGGGTATATGCTTAATCTATGCCTTCAGACAGTGGTCTGTCTGAATTAGTTTTTGTTTCTTTTTGTGATCTCTGCATTTTCCTGGGAAAATCCTGAGATGTGAAATTTTGGCAGGGGCCAAAATTCTTCTGATTGAAGCATTAAAGAGTTCCCATTCTGATTGAAGAACTAAATCACCTGCATGTTTCTCAGAAAATATTCACATCTCTCCTGATGAAAGAGTCTGGTCCAAAGAGAGCACTGTCTGTTGTAGCAAGAGAAATCTTTAGATTTTAGTAGTTTCTGTGGCAGTTTCTTGGCATGTTTCTAAGAAATGCGAAATGCTAATCTTGTTTGAAGAAAACTAAAAGGACTTGTTTGCACTGGCAGGTCAGAGAGACCATGGTAGAAGGCTTAGCAAACATTGGTGGTAAGATTTTTACATAATTTTCTAAGAATAGTAATAACCTGATTAAATGACATTAGAAGTTAACTACCTCCTTTGTTTCATTTGCCAATTCAGATTTTGTATTTTTCAAAACCATGATTTTTATGTTACAATAAAATATTTTCTCACGAGGTACTAAAATGTTCTGTAAGAAAATTATTTTATATTAAAAAAATCATTTAATATAAATTTAGGGTTTTTTTAGACTGCTACCTTAGCAGCTGATGATACTAATCCTGATCTTACGGGTTTAAAGTGCTGCCCTGTTTCTTAAAACTTGTGTGTAAGAAAATGCTATTTTGACAACTTTGAAATTCTGCTTTAAAAAGCCCAATATCTAACAGAGCTTTTTATTGGATTTGCTAACAAAAATTTAAATGAAAATTACACACAAGAAAGGGCAAAGCATATTAGAGATTGCTAAAGAAAGTAAATATTAATTTCTTTTAATAAAACAAAGTATCCTGTAGCCTGTTCAAAATATGTATAGCAAAGGAAATACAAAAATAAAGGGGGGCTTGTTACATAAAACATGTGATTGAAGATGTGCTGTAGGAGTGCATCCCTTTAAGTAAGAGGGAAGAGTATGGTTTAGTCCATTCAGTCTTTAGTCCCACAATATTGGTACTGTGATAACCAAATCCTAGAGATTCCAGTTTATTCTAGTCATTGCTAATTGCTGTTTACTGGTATACATACGTATTTTGAAGGAATTTGGTCAAATATACCAGTCATATTTCATACACTCATACTTTGTTTACTCAAGGTATATTCTTTGTGCCAGCTTCTCACACTGTTGTACAGTGTCTGTAAGCCTTTTCTTTCATGAGGGCTTTTGAAACCCACAGTATTTGGGGGCTCTCCAGTCATGCCTTGTGTCTCTTTGATATTTGCATGACATATCACAAAAGCAGCAAATGTAATTGGTAGCTTGCATAGGGTCAAATGGTTGTTTACAAATCAGGGTTTTTTTAATTATTAACACAAAGCTTCCCCTAGCAGTTTATTACAGGCTACCCTTTTTTTTTCCTTCTTAATTTACCACAACATTAAGGATAAATATGTTTGGGTCCAAAATGGGATCACTCCTTTTCAGGGAGCTGTTTAATACATTTGCTTCTACTGGTTTTGGTTTCTTTTTTAAAGGTTGCTTGGCACTAACTTATTTCATTATTTCTCTTGAAGCCGCTTTCCAGTCCATGATGAGTGGAGGCAATATTGGAAAACAGATCGTCTCAGTTTCTAAGTAAAGTCATTGGCTCGAGAAAAATAATTGCACTGTGTCTCTAATAGCAAGCAAACTTTTACTTACACTAATTTCTATTTTTCAAATCATTAAGTTGTTCTGTATGTACTGAAAGCAGAGATTTTGGGATGCTAATAAACTAAATAGAACTGCAAACAAGAATGCAGTCATTTATACTCTAAATGAATAATACATTCTTTGAGGTGATTTTGACAGTTGCCAGCTATAACACTTGCAAGTATTTCATGAGTATGGATTGAAAGTTAGAACATCACAATGTTGTCCCAAACACAGGCTTATCACCCAGTCTGTGTGCAATGACACTTCATGCACTGAGGAGGGTACCCACAAAAGGCTGACTCACCATGATCTAAACTTTATTTACACATGGCTTTTTCATTAGTTAATCAAACCCTTATTTGCTGGTTGTATCTCTTGTTTCTCATGCTAATTATTCCACACCTGCAGTTCTTCCCTCTATTCCAGTTGGGGTCCACTTTGAGTAGGTAGTCCATGGGTTAGTGGTCACCATCTCCTGGAATTGCCTTTCCTCTGGTTACTGCTCAGTCCTGCTGACTTCACTCCTGGTGCCTCTTGTCCAGACAGACCTTTCATCTGGGGACTATTGTGTTCCCTTTTCCTTAAAACAAAGGATTAGCCAAAACTACAAGTTTCACAGTTTGATTGCTTAATCTTATCTGCCCAGCTATACCTACTGATTAACAACAAAAAAATTGCCAAGTTTGGTTCAAATCTTGAGAGACTAGATACCACCAGAAACAATTTCGGGTAAATAATCTGTATGCAGCCACCTAGTTTTGATTTTAGAAGAATTCACTAGTGTACATGTGCACCATTCCTATACTGGATTGTCTCACTGCTCAGGAACTTCTCTAGGAATTTTTAACTTACCAGTGTAAGTTTTTTCTGACAGGCCAATCAATCCAGATAATCATTTTAGAACATATTTTTTCCAGATAATTGCAAGAAAAATTCGATTTCTAGAATGCAAAGTCTCTAATAACAAAAGTATTTCCATTTTGCCATCTGAAACAAGTTTCCACAGGTCCGTCTTGTCCATTTCTCTGTATTGTATCATTATATCCTCTTTTCAGAGTACTTGAAACCTAATTCATTTACAATTCCCTCTGCATGCAACCTGAGACTTTAATCAGAGATAGTTCAGGTGTAGGGTGATCCTTATTTACTCTTCGCAGTCTTTGCATTCCAGACTTAAGTGAAGTTGTCTTTTTAGAATTCCTTTTCTAAATTCCACTGTATCGTATTTTTATTATACTCTCCCTTTTGCTAGGTTTACTTCTGTTTACACCTCTCCAAGGTGATCGAGAATCTCAAAACCTGCTGTCTGATGACAGAGGTAACTTTGCAGACACTGGATTTTCTGTCCCCTCAGTAACTTCTCTTGGCTCTATATTTTTGGTCTAACAATGCTCTTCCACTACCTCAGTGGAGAAACTTGAAAAATGAGCAGAGTCAGCTGAACTGTCCACAGAATGGTTTATGCATCAGTCACTACCCAGGCCAAACTAAATACTGGGAAAGAAACACTATGCAAGAAATAATTCTGTGTGCTGTGGAAGGTAAGACAGTATCAAGGTTGCCTGGTATTGTTGTGAGCAATATGAAAAACAGCCCTTTAATTTCCTAGTGCCGAAGGTGGCCCTGAAAGAAGGAAGCACGCATTGAGGGATGCTTTAAACTTTGAGAAGAGACCTTATAGCATTAGATTGTCTAAAATAATGATAAATACCTGTGTATTTCAGAAGAGACTTCAGCTATGAACTGTGGTGAATTTGTGTTGTATGAATGTAAGAAAGCAATCATAACAATAACCATTGTTATGCATTTTTCAACTACAGAACTAGGGGACAGGTTCACTTTAATCTGGATTGTGAATCTGGCTTGTGTCCCTAAAGGTGGGATTCGCCACCCACTATGCAGTGAGCTAATCTCACACACAGAGCTGAGATCTTTGTTCGTGTCTGTGCAGAGGTGGGTGTTGGATGGTGAATCCACCAAGGCAGCACACCCTCAGTAGACCGGGTGCTCGTTTTTATACACTCAGAACAATAAAAACCTGTCATTTCCCATGTAGGTAACCACCTAAAGCTATAGTCATTGGCTTTGCATTTTCTTGTCTCTCTTTAAAGATACAGTGCGTGCTTATTTTACCTTGCATGCTCTATCAGGAAAGGGCTTGTGTGACTAAGAGGTGATCTTAGCCTATGAGCAGGTATTTTACTGTGTTAATGAGCACAAAGTTCAGATAAAGTTGGTCTTTGGCCTTGTAGTTTGATTTATGATGTCCCCCTCTTCTTACTTCTCCAGTCACAATTCTTTGTTCCTGTAAGTTTGGTTATTTCCTCATTTTTCATAAGTTATTTTTTCCTGTCCTGGACTACAATGAATTTTTAACCTTCTCAGGGTACTTTATTTCAACAACACTGGAACAGAAGTCAAAATTTTTATGCAGTAAAATCACTATGTTGTTATATTTGGCAAATAGAAGACAGAAGGCAAGAAGTGAGCAAAATTCTATGAATTCCTACATATTGACAGTTTATAGATGGATAACTCAGTTGTGAAAGTTAAGCAGTGCAGGCTTGTATGGCTTGGTAATTGGTGTGTATATTAGAAGGAGAGGCAGCTGGAAATGCAGTGATCCTGAGCACGATCTCTAGACTTGGATTCCTGTCAGCTGGATGCAGTGGGGAGGGTGCTGATGGGAACACAAGCTTTCCGAACAGTGTCCTCAGTGAGTGTGCTGATATGCCCATTGTCCCCTTTCCTTTCTCTATTCCCTCCTACATGCATATGCCTGGTAGAACCATTCAGATTGAAACAGAATCACCATCCCAATATGCACCCTTGTATTCTGCATTCAATTTCTGCCAGGCAGCAGACTAGTGTTAATGCACTCCAACACATTTAACCTTTCTGAATAAGCCTCCTCATCCTTACAGTTCATTCCTAAAGCAAAAAGTAAATGCAAAACAAAACAGGCCCCTCCAAATACACAGCCAACCATTAACACTCCAGTAACAACTCCACCTGAACAACCACAACACCCCTCCCCACCCCGGCAGCAAATCTGGTTTTAACCTGAGGCTCCATTGCTGCTGCTTCTGAAAATTATTATTGATGCAAAAGTATTTTTACAAATGAGAGTATTAGGTGCTTTTTGGGGCATGGTGTCACCATGGTGTTTTGCTATTTTCTCCCACCCCTGAAAGCTAACCCTCTGACAGAAAGGTTACAATATCCTGTAACTTGCATTTTGCTGTATTTGGCATCCTCCGATCTATCAATCTTATTTCCATTTCAGCAGTCTGTTTTGAGAGAAATGCCTTTTATTCTTAAAACTGAGGACTGTTCTCTTTCATTTCAGCCTGCTTGGAAGGAAGTATATCATAGAGTAGTATTCAAAGCAAGCTAATTAAATACCTGTGTATTTCAAGAGAGACTTCAACTATGAGCTGTGGTGAGTTTGTGTTGTATGAATGTAAGGAAGCAATCATAGTAATAACCAGTACTGGAAAGCTGTTAAAATGTTAATTTTCCTTCCCTATGTTACCTGTAAAAGCCTCAGTCTAATGTACTTATGTTTCCAGAGTTGCATTTGTTTGTCTGAAGTACAGATTTTATTCTTTCCAACAGTATTTGCTGAAGAGCTAGTCCACAGTGAGCTCATCTCTGGCACTGTGAGTTGACATACCTTCCAGAAGTAATTGGTCTCTGGGAAGTTATTTTTCACTACTGAGACAAAATATGATAAAATTATAACATTCCCAGCACTATTATTTTTACAGCAATTGGTTAGTAATCCACACAAGTCATAAGTCTATAAAGAGCTGTGATGTGAGGGGTGATCCAGAGTGAGATCATGCTGAGATATTGATTCTTTACCATAATAAAGGCAGCCTGACTGCAGCAACATTCCCATAGTTAAGTAAGCTATGGAGGGCAATACAAGTTCTAGCAGCATTAGTCAAAGGCCTTTAGGAAAAAAAATAAAAAAAGATGAGGACAGTCAAAGTACACTTCATCCTGATAGCCCCCGTGTTTAGGATTCTCACAGAAGCATTTCTTTGCCTGTGAATCCTGGTTCATATTACCTCTTAAGAACAAACAAAAATCAAAGGGGAAAGAGTCTTTAAACCAAGTGCCAACAGTTATAAAAAACATTTTTTTTCACCTTAATTTCTTAATTATTGTAGTAGGGTGGCTCTTCAGCTAAAATGTATTTTGTACTATAAGTGTTGTAATTTAACAAAGGGTGACAAGTAACTGCTTACAAAAATCTAGTATGCTTTGGTTGTACTAGATAGGTAGTCACTGGCTGTAGAAGAACTGGTGTCTGTCCCAGGAAGCTTTACCTTACAAAGACAATGAGTGATAGTTTCCAAGACCTTAAGCAAGGGCAAGCATGTATTCAGAGCAGGAGTTATGTCCCCAACACAGGGTTATTTCACCTGGTGTGCAAGAGCCAATCAATACATTGAGTCAAGATATTTGATTTTATTGCCATACTGCAGAATAGGATGCTAGCCATTTAACACTGTTGTCGCTGAAAAGTGAATCTTTCACCTGGTGTGCAAAGGCAATAGACGTACAAGGTCAAGGTATTTTATTTATTTACAGTTCTGCACAGAAAGGGGTGCTAGGTGGTACCCCCCACAGCTAGCACACCTACGGTCAAAAACACAAGCATATGTATACAGTACTGTTGAGGCAATATTGACATGAGGAATAGACACCACTACTTGGCTAAGCTACATTTGGCTTGAATTTCTCTCACCTCGATTGAAAGATGCATTCTAAACTCATTGTGCACATTCATGGGGTAGGCATCTTCACAAGCGGAGAGCCTCAGCTACAGAGATGTGGTTTTCACATTATAACCTGCTAAGTTCACCCAGAAGAGACAATTGCTCAAGTTAGTTTTTTAACCCTCAACCTTCTGAGGCCGTTTGGGCTGGTGTGATTGTTGCCGATTTGAGGAGCTCCCTAAACACAGACAGTCTAGTTTAAAAAGGAGACATTGTTTATTCTGCACAGTGGTGCAAGATGAAGATTTCCACAAATCAGGCACACCAATTATCAAAAATTTTTACTATTTATACATTTTGGCAAACAAAAGAATAAACTAATAAAGCCAACTCAGCAACTGCGCTGAATCATCTTCCTTATCTTTAGGGTTCTGCTAAATGTCCTTGTGGCCCATAAATTCTCCATTCTTTGTCTCCACTCTCAGTGGTAAATCCTTCTTCCCAAGCCTTGTTAACCTCCCACTGTGTCTGAGATCTTCGAAGCATGTCAAGCCCTGAACTATCAAGGCCAACAGTTTGTCTTTCTAGCACCTGGACATCACGTAGAGCTTGGTTGTTCCTTGCTGTTTCATGGATTAAGTCTTTTTGATTAGGCTTGAAAGTATGCAAAGATCAAACATCAAAGAGCATCCTTTCTTAAGAAAATTTTTATATATATCACATTTTGCAACAATAAGGCAGGACCCTGTTTCATAACCCCCTTCTCATTCCCTGTAACTCTCTGAGCAAATTGTTAACTATTTGCTAGTTTCTGTTATGCATTTCACAGCATCATGGATGGAATTCACCAATGAACATGATAATTCCTTCATAAGCAAACATCAACATGAAAAATCACACATGCTTTTTCTAAAGGACTTTAAAACCAAAGACAACTGAATGTATTCGAAAGACATTGTCAGACTTTTTTCTTTCCAAATAATAATTTCAAATGTACTTTTAGAGTAGTTTCAAATGGTAATTGAGTATTTTAAAGGAGCTTCTCCATGCAGATGAAAAAACCCACATGGAAACAACTAACACTCTATAGAGTATTGCAGTAGAAGCTTTTATGCTATGCAAGATTGATTTGTCACAGATCACACTAATGTCCCCCAGCAGTATGTACAGTACTTGCTTCAGCAGTCTGGTTCCATGATCTGCCACTTGATTTGCTCACATCACGTAGCTCTAATTTGTCCTAATAATAATGGCCAGACTTCGCGAACGAAGATCTGGGGAAGGGCTCTCCCCCCGTGGGTGTGCCCTTCCAGCCTGCGCAGTGGA
>JAWWEU010000158.1:27595882-27630747 GCA_035583155.1 Acropternis orthonyx | reverse complement strand
CTGCTGAGCATCCAAGATCTGATGGGATCGGATGGCAGGGAGGCATTTAACTGCCCAGGGGATGGTCCCTACTGAGGGCTCGAACTCGGGCCCTTGGGATTCAGAGTCCAGAGTGCTAACCATTACGCCACGAGACCACCCCAATTTGTCCTAATAAACAGCTTGGAAAGAACTCGACTTTTAACAGACCTCTGTATTCTCATGCTTACACTGAAACAGCAGTACTGTTTTAAATGAAAGAGAATTATATGCCAGAAATAATGAGTGCCAAAGGTGTTTGCTTCTGTTCAAATAAAAAACAAAAACAAAACCCACAATATTTTTATCCATTACTCATCCATAAACTGGAATAAACCTGTCATAGTTCATGTAATGCTATGAGATCTTACACTGATGCTGACTGATGTAAATGGTAAGATACATTACAGCACAATACTGCATTACTGTCAGTAGAGATGCAGCCTGAGGGAAGAAAAGCTTTACTTTGAAAGAGGACCAAAGCCAGGCAATTCATCAGGACAGTGCGGGAGCTGTTTCCACTGGAATGTCTCTTCAGTCTGCTATGTTGATTTGTGCCTTCTGGTTCTTTAAGTGAGTGGTGATGTGTTCTGGGAGATGGGCTGCATTTTAACAAACCCATTTATTTTCTTTGAAGGGAAAAGATAATGTGTTGTGAGTTTTGTTACTTATAGTTGACTTGGGCAACCGCTTGCCTTTGTGACAGGGACTGCTAAATTAGAAACACAGACTAGGGATTAGCCTCTAAGAACTGAGATACAAAGAATTAAGAAATTTGAAAGAAGGTATCAGTAAATAAAATCTTGCTGTGTTAAAGCCTACAGCTCAAGTAGGAAAGTTAGGATTTTCCTGCTAAAATTTTAGAATACTGGAAAACTGTTGAAGAAGGAGAAAATCCAAATTAACATGAGACAAACTAAGTTTGACTTGTCTTTTAAGCAACAAAAAGCTGCAATAGCTGTGTCTGTAGAGCATGAGGTCAGAGGTGGTTCCTATGCAGGGTAGAGTTCTAAGCTTCTACAGCGTGCTCTTCCCTGTGATGGCAGGACAGTAGGATAGCCCCTTTCTCTCAAAATTTGTTACATTATTCTCACATACATATATAATTCACACAGTGGCCATGGTAAGAGCATGTGATTCTTATCTAGGTTGTTGGAGGCAGGGATAATGCATCTACAAACAAAATATCTGTGCTCACGACACTAAGAACAGCATTGAGAGATTTCTAACAGAATTCCATCCATCTACCAAACACAGCCCACAGAGCCAAAAAGTAAGTATTTGACAGACTGTAAGATTTTTAAGTCCAAAGACATATGATTACATTCAGATTTCTGTTACAATCAACTGCTACCACCACAAAAAAAAGTCTCATTTCAGAACACAGTCTTGTCACAAGGTAGGAATAAGAAGTATTTTATTGCCATTTCTTGTGCTCCCTGGTCATGTAAAAGTAATTGTGAAATGTCATTATTAATTTTTCAGTAACATTTCTCAGAAATAGATTTTGTGCACTATCTCTGATTTTCTAACAGCTTTGCAAAACAAACTTATGTAGCAACAAATGACATTCTGTATTGTCTTAGTGTATTTAATTTACGCAAATGAGAGATCTTACTCTTTTTCCTATTATGTCATCCATCACTGAAGAGCACAAATTAAAGAACAGGAAAACTCACCTTTTAGAAATAACAAAAAGTCTGTTGTAGTTAATATTTTCTTCCAATTCATTTTCCTATGTTCTACTACAGTCACTGCTGGGTTTTTTTCAAAGGTGCCATAAATAAGTTACCCCTCCTTTTTCTTGAGAAGCCTTAAGTAAGGTACTATAAAGTAACCTAAAGTATTTTAAATGTTCCACTCAGAGCAGTCTTTTGTGAAGCAACCCAATGTTTTCCTTTACAGATGAAGGCACCTCAGCTCTCTTGGCTCTGGGTCCTTGCATTCTTCCTAAGTGTAACTAATTGTACTATCAAAAAAACTGAAAACAAAAAAATGAGTTCTCTTAGGTCAGTCTTTAGTGCATTTGACTGAGACCCAGAAACACAGGCCTGACCTGCTCAGTTACAGACGTTGTAGGCATCAGACCACATTGTTCCTTCAGGTTCTCCCATCCTGAGGACATTGTCTCCATTCTTTGCTTTGAAGCTGAACTCTGACTACAACTAAGAATCCCAGCAACATTGATCTTTCAATGCCCTTTCACTGGTCAAGTGTAGGAGAATTGGCAGTCTCAGTAGTGTAGAATGTAACTCCTTCCTTCCAGAGAAGGAAGTTGTTAACTAGCAGCACTCCCATGACAAGAGCAATAAGCCACAGCTCAGGTAAACATGACCACATATATACATACACACACCTAACAGCCTATAATCTGCTTGTACATAGCATAATGAACTGAAAATGTGTATAAGCATAGGACTCTCACTGTGTGAAGGCCACCTTTGCAACCACTATTACTTCATAAAGACATCTGGTCTAGTCTTGCAGTTAGACTTGTAAAAATATATGAAAATCTTGAAATAAGAATCAAAGTTAAGCAAAAATCCTGAAGCTCTTCAAGATCTATGCTTGCTCTTCCCAGCATTATAAAAATCAAGAATTTAATGAATCAAAAATATTTCTCCATTCACAGCAGTAATAGACAAATGTGTCCATTTGCGGGCCATACAAAATACCCATTTTCTGTATCACAAACCATTAATGAGATTATACAGTTGACTGTATTAATGTATAACTGTGTGATATAACATGTATTATACAGTATATGGTGTGATACAAGAAAAGTATGCATTACATATTGTTGTACATTTACTATTTAATACAGTTCTGTAGCAGTGCAGGTGCAGCTTCAGATCCTACCACCTAATGGTTGAGCTGCATGGAACTCCAGCATCACAAAATGATATGCTGTAACTTGACAGCTTTTAAGACAAAGAACTTGGAGTACTTATCCTGTACTTCAGGAGCTCTGACAGGTTTTCATTTCTACTATGTAAGTTCTGAGCTCAGATAATTTCAGTGTCCAGGTTTTATAAATGAGAACTGAGGTCAGTGCCACCAGCCACGTTCTCATTGGGGAGAGGAGGAAAGCCAAGGTCCCATAGGTTCGCTGCAGGAAATAGCAGGAGTAGGCCTGCCAGGCCAGGAGGAGTGCCATTGCCAGGTGAATGAGCACAGCCAGGAGGCGGCGGACGTGACTGATGTGAGAGCGGAAGCAGTGACCCCGGCATCGCAGGAACAGGCACCAGCACAGATAGGCCATTAATGGCACGTTGAAAAACAGCATCTGAAAAGAGGAGCAGAGAAAAATACAACAATGAGCAAGCCAGGTGTTCTGGGTAACATACATGAGGGCATAGAAAGATACAAGCACATAAAACTGTCCCATTCTAAGGGCTGAGTTCAATTCCCAGAGGTGGAATCTCGTGATGTACTGCCAAGACTTTGCAGCTGATAGAGCTGATAGTGACTTCCTGTGCCTCACTCTCAGGCCAAGCATTCCTGTCCACTCCCTTGCAGTGAGAGGCACTGACACGCATCTGACCTTTCTTGGAACTGATTCAGGAAGACAGACTTGGCAAAAAATTACTGTGGTAAAAACTGCAGGTCCTTATGTGAGTTTAAGTCTCTGACCCAGCCCACTGTGGTGTCAGGCAAGGGCTAGCACCGGTATAAGGGAGGGACCACGAAGGATGAGGCAACTGCTGGTTTGGTCTGGCTTAAATGCCAAGGAACTACACCCTCTCTTTCAGATGAATGGCAGCTGGGGAAACCACTGCTGGGAAAACTGGGCTCATGTGCTTGGAGAGCGACACCTACTGATCCGGCTATTCAGGGTGCAAGGCCTGGCCTGGCCACTCAGTTTCTTTGGCTTAATGACTGCAACACGTACATGAGTCGAAGACAAAAAGAAAAATTTAGAGAGGAAAATCTATAGAGATGGCCTCTAACCAGACACCTGGGGAGTCCAAAGCAACATCAAACAGGGGAAAACAGAAGTTTAAAAAAATAATGCACAAACTCCTTCCTTTCTGCCCCTTAAATTTGCAGAAAGGTAAGAAAGACTGTTGTAGTCAGGCACAGCCATTAATCTCCTCTATCCTTCTGAGACTCATTTCTTTATAAAACTAATAAGAAAAATTTGAAAAAAAAAAATCCCAGAAAAAAAGCGCAGTTTGTTAGCTTTAGTTTTTATAATACATACCTGTAAAATCCCAACCACAAACGTCATACTGCCCTGTAAGAAGGAACCACCAACTAACACTCCAAAGGAAAAACAGGCCCCCCACTGGCCATCTATCAGTTCTCCTACAAACCATGGTCCTGCAAGAGAGGAAATCAAACATACAGCACCATCAGGAAACACAGTAGAGACATGGCCCTTTTCCACATGGTCCTTTGTACTGAACACAAAGCAGTTTACTGGGAAAAATAACTTGTCTATTGCTTGTCCATAGTAATAAGCCTAATGTTTTCATTTTCAACAAAGAGCAAAAGGGTGAATGTCCCAGCTGTGAAAATATCATGGTATTACCAGGGAGTTGTGGCATGCAACAAAAATACTTTTAAGTTAGTTCCATCTCTGTGACAATTTTCAACACCACATATAACATCTTCCTTATGAGAGAGGTGAAAAGGTAGATCCTTTCAAATGTTAGCTTTTTCCCAGAATTACAGTAGGACATATGAAAAATATGGTCACAAACAATCCCAGCTGGGCTCAGCACAGAAGTTAAATTAGGCAGGCTGTTACATGTTATGCACACTACACTGACTGCCAAGAAAGTAGCTATTTTAGTAACGTAACATCAGAGAATAAGCTAAAATTGTTTGCATCAGAGCCGAGATGTCTTAGTGACATGTGATGTGAAACTCACCTTCCATATACTTATTTTACATCAAAGTACAGCAATTTAAGTGTTTAATTAATTCAGGGGTTCTAAGTTAGGCTCTTATAAATAAACCTTTAGTCTATTTGGACATAAACTTTTCAACTTCCACACAGATTTTGTAACTTAAGTAGATTGTCCCCATTCTCCAAAATGTTAGAAGTCATAATTTTCATCAGGATCTGATGTGTAATTTCAAAATACTAATTTATGTCCTCCAGTACTCTATGCTACTTACCCAGAATAGTGTATAAATTCAGAACCAGAATTGAGTAATATAAGGTGTTTGTTTTACTGAAGACATGAAGGGAATAGGAAGTCAGAGTAAGTAATCCTGGCTTTTCTAAAGAGAGAAAACATTTAAGAAAAATACACTTAATTCAGGTGGCAAGCACTTCCCCTCCCCATATATATATATATATGTATAAAAAATACTGGTCTTTCTGAACAAACCTGCACATTATTTATTCATTCTATTAAATAAGGAATATAATAATATTTGGTCTGTCTACAGAACAAATGCAAAGGAATGCATTTCTACCATTACTGTGATAACTGAAACTAAAGAATCAATAAATAAATCAATTTATATTAAAACCAGCAGAGGAAGCTGCCATTCTAAATGAATACAGTTACTGTGTGTAAATAAAATAGAATGACCATTCTATACCCCAAAAATTAAATTAGCTAGAATGATAAACATGGGAAGTACATATTAAATAAAAAGTAAGAGAAGCAAAACAGTAACTGTGGAAACCCAGAAAGACAGGTCAGCATGGACTAGATTAACCGGATGTTTTTTTTATTAAATCTGCTTAGTGAGATCTGACAGCAAGTCACATAAAATGAAGGCTAGCCGTTAAAATGACAGTATTCTGACAAATGTATTAGCAGAAAAAAGCAGCATTAACTTTCTAATTGGAGCAGGTAATTCACAGATTGAGATCAAGAGAGCCTTCCTATAGAAGTTAGCTTGTGGAGTTTCAGTTTCACCCATTATGTAGCTGCCCTTCTCACAAAGAATTAACCCCCAGAGGGCAAGCTTGACCTTTGGAAATCAACAGCTCTAACTTGTTCACTAATTTGTAAAACACTTGTCATGGTCCACAGGAATCTCACTGACCACAGCGTCAGCTCTTTTCATTTTTACTTGCTGAATTCCATAAAGGCAACTGAAAATCTGTTCTT
Source organism: Acropternis orthonyx (assembly GCA_035583155.1). Classification (NCBI taxonomy): domain Eukaryota; kingdom Metazoa; phylum Chordata; class Aves; order Passeriformes; family Rhinocryptidae; genus Acropternis; species Acropternis orthonyx. Next base: position 27,624,652 of record JAWWEU010000158.1, on the reverse strand, counting down.
TTTCTATGTAAGCAGCTCCTGCAGTCACCTCAGGATGCTACCTGATTATGGGTATAAAGGAAGGGACAAACACTGACATGAATAGGAAGGGAGGTGGCTTCCAGAAAAAAATCATTAGCAAGGTGTGGTTCAAACAATTGTTTAAAGGATAAACACACAAGCTTAACAGTAGTAATTTTCATTTACCAGATTTATCACAAAAAAAATCCAGTTATGACAGAACTGGCCTTAATATTATTTTGAGAAATACCCAATCCTGTTCACGTTCTTTGCAAAAATAAACAAAATTATCTTTGCAGAAGGAAATCTGTTTCTCCACTCAGGTGACAAAGAATTCTGTGACAACTGTAGTGAAACAAGCACACATACAGAACTAATACAAAATAAAACATTCCTTTCCCTATGCATTGGATTCTTCAGTGATAAAATTTAAAATAAAACCTCAGACTTCAATCAATTGAATTTAAACAAAGATGCGTGCTAAAGTTTTCAGTTTTTAATTTACTTTATTTGATACCAGGTACCCTTAAAAGCAAAACAGCAGCTTCTGAGCTGCTCCCCACAGTAGTAGATGGAAAATGCATATGGTGATTAACAGTGCAATTACTTACCTATTGTTAGCACACAGATAAATAGTGAAAAGTTTAGGGGAAAACAGATCCTCTAAAAACCACAAACATTTGTTCATACCTTTGAGTGCTGGCTTTTGGAGGTATCTGAAAACAAGGAGCAAGGTGATCTGAATCAGCACAATCAGTCCAAAGAGCACACGAGCCTGAAAAGACAGTTTTGACTCTAAGCCAGTCCTGGAGTAGTAGCAGCCTTGGAGCATTCCTTATGGACATTGATAGAATGGTACAAAGATTTCTAACTGAAACACATATTCAAAGCTTGATGGTGTCATTGAAATGAAGAGGAAAAAGACACTTAAGAGTTTCTAAGTTACTGAGCATGTATCATACTGATTTGAATTCAGTTGAATGGCTCAAAGTGATAGACCTGAATCTTTAAAAAAATGAGGGTTGTAAAAGACATCCACTGAAAAAGTGCAAATACACTTCCTAGGCAAAACATTTTCTGAGTGCTGTACTGAAGAGAACTACAATTCAAGACATTGTGAAGAAAATCTGTTAGATTAACAAAACTAATATAATAATTTTGAGCCAATTATAATACAATTACAGTCATGTGGACTCTCTTACGTTGTTCTAAAAGTGCACCTAAACTATTATGACATGCCTTCTTTGCATGTACTGAGACGTAACACATCTGTATATGACCTGGAACTTACAGAAGTCCATGGGAATTTTGCCCTCCTCTTTGCTGGAGCCAGCTGTAATGTCAGAAGCTGGTGGTGAGAATATTTCCAGCATTCTTGCCAGAACATGTATTGCAACAGATCACAGTGAAGTTTTTTGATTTAATGTTTCCTTTTTCTACCATGCCCAGTAGCTCCTTTTCAATTTCTGGCTTGCACAAAATGTGTATACCTATGCCCAAAAATGGAAATTTTGACTAAGTCCAAGAGGTCAACTGTTGGCATGAACCACTGCTGCACATTTGCAGTTGAAGCATGCAACTTGAGAAACTGGAAATATTTTGGAATTCCAATGGAGTCATATCTGAAAAAAGTAAACTGCATTTGAGTCTACCAGGAATTAGGAAAATGCCTACTGCAGCTCTGGGAAACCAACATGGAATGACAGCTGTTTTGCTGAAAGTACTTACTAGAACATAGTGGTCAGTGAGAAGAATAACAGATGGCCAAAAGTCAAATCTAAGAGAGAGGTTTTCTTCCATAGCAAATACATGGCCCCGCGTGCCAATTCTTCCTGAAGCATCCTAGATTGATATAAAATAAGAGGACAATTAGACACCAGTAGTACACAAAATAACTAGTTAAAGTTCCTAATTATCATTGCAGCTTTTCTAGAAGGATCCAGTTGATGCAAATATGTCTGGCATACTGCTATATTAAATACTTCTACTTAAAAAGGATTACTTACTGTCCATTTTGCAGTTTCAAGTAAATTGGCAAGTATAAAATCATAATCTGAAAGTGCCACATATGAACAACAACCTGTCAGAGACTCAGCAACTTGTGAAAGACAGTGACTGTTTACTGACCCCACCAATAGTTTTCTGAAAGTTGAATTCTAGGTAATAACTCAAAATACTTTGAAGCTTCATTGTGCTCTGTTTCTGGTGTATTTGCCAGAAACTTGTATTGATAAACAGTAACAGCGCTTCATGTATTCAACAGTTTGATATTTCTGCATGTGTGACTCCAACACCTGTGGTGGGTTGACCCTGGCTGGATACCATGTGCCCACCAAAGCTGCTCTGTAACTCCCCTTCCTCAGCTGGGCAAGGGAAAGAAAACTTAACAAAAGGCTTGTGGGTCAAGATCAGGACAGGGAAAGATCACTCAGCAATTGCCACCATGGGCAAAACAGGCTCCAGTTGCAGAAATTAGCTTAATTCACTACCAATCAGAATAGAATAAAGAAAATAAACTGAAATCCTAAAAACACCTTCCTCACACCCCTCCCTTCTTCCCAGGCTTAACTTCACTCCCAAATTCTCTACCTACTTCCCCTACCAGCACAAAGGGATGAGGAATGGGGTCTGCAGTCAGCACATCCCACATCTCCACCACTCCTTCCTCCTCACACTCTTTCCCTGCTCCAGTGTGGGGTCCCTCCCACTGGAAACAGTCCTCCACAAACTTCTCCAGCTCTAGTCCTTCCCACGGGCTGCAGTTTTTCACGATCTGCTCCAGCAGGGGTCCCTTCCACAGTCCTTCAGGAACAGACTGCTCCAGCATAGTTCTCCCACAGGTCTCAGGTCCTGCCAGCAAACCTGGTCCAGCGTGGGCTCTTCTCTCCATAGATCCTGCCAGGAGCCTGTCCCAGTGCAGCACTCCCACAGGGTCACAGTCTCCTTCAGGCATCACCTGCTCCACTGTGGGGTCTTCCAGGGGCTGCAGGTGGATCTCTGCTCCACCATGAATGTCCATGGGCTGCAGTGGGACATCCTGTCTTACCATGGGCTTTACCATGGGCTGCAGGGGAATCTCTTCTCCAGTACCTGGAGCACCTCCTCCCCCCTCTTCTTCACTGGCCCCGGTGACTGCAGAGCTGTTTCTCTCACATATTCTCGCTCCTCTCTGCCCTGCCCACAATTGCTCCTGTGCAGTAGTACCTTTTTCCTCCTCTTAAATACCCTGCCCTAGAGGCACTACCACTGTTACTGACTGGCTCAGCCTTGGTCAGGGGTGGGCCCATCTTGGAGCCAGCTGGCATTGGCGCTCTCAGACACGGGGCAAGCTTCCAGCAGCTTCTCACAGAGGCCATCTCTGTGGCCCCCTGCTATCAATACTTTGCCACACAAACCCAATACAACACCTTATCTTTCAGTACCTATGAAATGGTTTATATACAGGTAAGGATTCAGTATGTTTAGTGTGATTACAGCTGGGATAATATTTGGAAAATCCCAGAAACAATGTACAGAAATTGAGTATTTGTATTTTCTCCAGGTATTCGACTTAAGGTAACACTTCATCCTCCTCACTTTCTCCAAACTATTCAGTTACCAAATATAATAATGATTTATGACTGGAGATGAAAATAAATTAATTTCTTAAAAATCCCATTCAGTTCTGATAACAAGCAAACTATTGATTTGTAGGGTCAAGCTCACACATCAACTCTTCCTTCACTGACAGTGGGTCTTGTGTTTGCATCAGCCTGGATCCTTGTTCCCAAAGCATGAGGCCCAACACTGCTGGTAAAGACAGAGGTGAAGAAAGCATTGAGAATCCCTGCTGCATTGTTGGTGACTAATTCACCTCTGCTGTATAATAGTGGGCCATTATTTCCCTTCTGTTTCTGCTTGTTTATGTACCTCAAGAACTCTCTCTTGTATTTTTGACATCTCTGACCAATTTCAATTCAAGCTTGCTCTTCTGTCACGTCTTACTATATTTCTCATGAAAAATAAGAAATCTTTCTTTTGCCCAGCTTCTTTATATTTCAGTGCTCAGCAGTCAGTGTCCTTTGATTTTTGTAATCAGACAAATATGAAAGGAAGTCTGTTACCATGTATTTTGTTTCTAGTTATGTGATGTAAAAGGGTGATGGAGAAGCCATGACGACAACCACAAAAAAATTAATACAAAGAATGCCAACCTTACCTGGACAGTAACATCTATGTGATGGAACCCTTCACTGTAGTTTTGTGGGTTCCACTTCAGCACATAGAGAGGACCAGACACCTGATGTGCATTCCCCAAGTGAACTCTGTCTACATAGACTTTGACAGAGACAATGACAGAAGGAGAGAATGCCAGGATCCTAAAGAGTGAATAAAGAGCAAAATAAACAGATTTGTTACAGGACTTGCAGACTTTTCATTGCTTTCTTAAGAGAAGTCTCTAAAGATTATTCTACTTTGTACTAAAGAGTTCAAAAGATTTAGAAATTAAAAGTGAAATACCTGTGGGCTAATGGTAACATGGTAGCCCTTTCCTACAGTTAAAAATGTAGTTCTGTATGGCACTGTACAAAAGAACAGAATAGAAAACTGGCTGTGGAACAGACAAAAAAGTGGCACAGATCGTAAGGTCAGTCCTGGCAGAAATAATCTCAGAACCCTTGCTGTCAAAACATTTGCTAACACAAGAGGGGTGCATCCTCCTGCACATGTAGACACATAATCAAATACTTGTAGATGGCTTCATTAAAATTGCCAGTCTCTCTAAAGCCCTTTGTTGTCAGGTGTGGGGTTTTTTTTTCTTCTTTTTTTTTTCTGTTTCCTTTTTTATTTTTGCTAGTCACAATAGAACTTCTTGGTCTTTGTAACTGCATTTGTGAGATGTGGAGTGGAACGCAAGACAGATCTCAATAGACAGAACAATAACAGATCTCAGACACCAGCCAATGTAGTATCAGTTAGCAGTACTTATATTCAGCAAATCAGTGAGGCTAATATAGACTCAAAATATTACACATAAAATTTCTTTCAATTCTGGTAGTACAAAAGGCATTCCAGTTTCAGTCAAATGAAGGAGTCCCATATAGTTATGGTGAAGTATTCTACCAGTTTATATATTTAATATAATTATAAGAATGTTCAGATAAGGTTCTGAATAGGAAACTGGAAAATAAGGACACTTACTGGACACTGCTTCTCAAATGAAAAGTGTGACAAACTTCCTTTGATTGTAATTCTGTGAATGTAATATTTCAAGCATAATGGTCTGACTGACAGCAAGTACACAACATGTTGAAAAGGGCCTGGAAATTTGACATATGAATGAAAAAATTAAATAGAAAAGATAGAAATGGAAAGATAGATTTAAAATAGTATGAAAACTGGGAAAGGGAGAAAACACTTAGAAAAATACAGACAAAATCCTGAAATCAGCAGAAGCAACATGAACACATGATATAAATACCACCGATGATATATTAATCTTACTCTATCAGCTTTGGTTACATAAAAAAGTTCAATTGACTTGAGGGGAAATAACTGCATAAATAAATATGAATCACTGCTATACAATCTCTTTTTATTCCATGTGTGATACAAAGAGAGCTATCAGGAACAATCTTCCAGAGAAAAGTGAATTCTGAGAACACTGGACACATATTTTAAAAAAAAGTTTTGTGCATATACATATAAATATACATAAATATTGTGAAATCAAGAGATTACAGGGTACCTGATATGAGTGGAATAAAGAATTTTGACTAGTGGTTCGTGAGCAGAACTGCTGTAAAGGAAGGACTTGGGATTGGTGATGAGAACTACAGGCCATTCTTCAAAGTTAAGATCTGCGAAACTGAGGAGGTCATGATCGAACGCAAGGATACGGTACCTGTAATGAAAGAAAAAAGAAATTGTTAATACAAGCTGCTGCACGCACAGCTCACTCCCATGCTTCTTAAGTTTCTTGATGTATTTTCTATTTATTCTCTTCTGTAGTTGATTCTATATTAAACAACTCTGCTGTATTAACTGTATAGCTGGTTAGCTCTGATTAGGTGAATTTTATTTTAAGTCACTTAAGCAGTACTCAAAATTCCAAATGTCAACATCTGTGGAATTTTGCACATGAATCAGATATATGAACATTACATTAAAGAACTCAACCATAATGTACATTACTACAGTGCCTGTGCAGGTACACTAGTTATGGACCAAGACCCCAGTTGCCCTTTCCCTCTATGCATATGAGTATCTTTCTTTGGATTCCTGCAGAATAAAAGCTAATATACTACTACACACTCCATGTAGCATCAGACTTATTTTGATATGCTGCTAAGATAACATTTTCAGGTAGACTATTTTTGCATCTAGAATTCTAACAGCTAGTGCAGAGCACGGGTATTTTGAACTAGTGATGCTGAATTTTATTACAATTTATTCATCTACATTTGAATACTAACACATACTAAGTGGACATTTAGGTGTCCCCTTTTTAACTTCTAAATACCAAGAATTAATACAAAATTATTTCATACACTGTTGGTATGTGGAAAAATCCCAAACTTACACATGAAGACATTTTTCAAAAGCATTAAGAGTAATAACCAGTCAGGCTGCTCTCATGCTTCTTTCAAATTCACCAAACAGCATAAGAGGGAGTCACAGTATAGCCAGGTAGGCTTCATATAATAATCTGCTCACATAGGCTTTACTTGCCTCCTATTATCCATCCAGTCTCCCAATTCAAGTTCCAGAGTGCCACCACGGTGTTGACTGTGCAAGACTGGCATGAGCCCACCCATTGTATGAAGATGTCCACATAAATAGGCTGTGGCAGAACTAAAAAAAGAATTGTGATTATTTGGGTAGCATGGAAATATCACTGCAGAAAACTTGAAAGGTGAGAGATAAGCATGTGAAGAGAAGCAAGAAAACATACAGAATAAAAAGACTTTACCTCATTAATGTTCGTATTCCTGGGGCTGGGGAGACTATTGTTGAGGTGGGATAATGTCCAAACCAGATAGTATGGTTGCTGTGCAGACTTTCTGTTGCCATCAAAGACAGCTCTGCCATTTGATCCTGAAAAAGGCAGGTGTTTGAAAGTTAACCAAACAAATCTGTTTAACATTCAGGTTATTGTGAAAGAACAGCAAAAGGAAAGCAGAAAGAAACTAATGAAGAATGCAATTCATCTCTTTTTTGTTTTTCCTTACAGAGAATACTCTCAGTTGAGTTGCTTCAGGGACCTGTGCATGAACAACTATACCACTAGATGTAACCCTAACACCTGATGTTGGAAAAAGAAAATGAAAACCAGACATTCAACGCCTGCTCTGCAATCTTAACACGGGAAAAATGAAACGAAAAGAAAGATTGTGGTAAATGATACTTCTATTATTTCTACTGCCTATTTATATAGTCAAAGAGTTAATTCTATGAATATTTTTACCTTACAGTTATCATCTCTACTATCTCTTGAGTTGCTAGATGGCCTTTACAGGTATGACAGACCACAGAAGCCGTGCACCACATGCTTCAGTCATTTAACTGAATGAACTCTGATGTTGAATCTTAAAAATTCTATGCAGCTGTTGCTGTTAAAGTTAAGCAAAATTAACACCTCACACAGGAGGGAAAATTTCTCTCCTTTACTTGTTTGACATTCATATTAAATCAACCACTTACTGTCCAGAAAGCCTCCTAATACCAGTAAGGTCTCAAAATCTAAGTGGAGGCAGGATGACTAAAACTAGAAAAGAACACAAAGCCCCTCTTTCACCACTTTGCAGATCATTTTTTGGGGTAACCAAGAGAACCACCAACATATTCTTTTTATTCCTACCTGAAAAGAAATGCTGAAGGGCATGAATAAAAGAAACAGAAGTAAAGGTATCATTAAAAAGAATGGATTCAGTATTAAACCATTCTGGTTTTATGTAATGGGCTTATTAAATGAAACTACATTTCCTTTGTCTTTATGAATTTAGGTTTTAAGAATACTTTTACCTAAGCTATGTAATCAAATCACTGATAAAAATTTAATTTATTTTTCAAATTCCTGATAGAGTTTTAATTCTTAAAAGTTAAAGGTATCTACCTTTACTTGCAATTTTGTGCAAAAATCTGAAAAAAAAAGTAATTATGATCTCTAGATTACTGCTGGGTAATTAGCAAACAAATGGTTGACTTACTGCAGCTAGGACAGGAGCTCTAGACTCAACTGCATTTCTTAGCGCCTCAATAGTTTGTCTGCAAATCTACTGCATCTACTATGGATTGCAGTAAAAAATAACAGCAGTACTTGGCACTCGTACATCACTTTGCATTTAAGTATCACCAAGTGCTTTACAAACAGTTAACTAAATGCCAAGTCTCTTTTAGACAAGTTCAGAGGAACATTTTACTTTTCATTGAGGAAACAGGCAATGTAGGATATCTCTTTACAATAACACAGTATCACTCTGCCAACACTTCAGCAGAGTACCTCAAGAACAGTATCATATCAACAAACTACAGAGAAAAAAATCAATGGGAAGCAAAATGTTGAGTAAATTGATGTGTGATTTACACACTGGGATTAATACTATTCTTTCAAATTTTTATGGTCTCAGAAGATCAGATCTCACTTCCATGAGTGACACAGTTCTTTATTTCTTTCACATTGTTCCACTGCTAAGTGCAACTCTCTCATATGTAATATTACTGAAAAAAGCATCTACAAAAGCAAAAAGGAATACAAAGTTTGGGGTTTGTGTTTGTTTGGAGCTTTTTAAATTTTACAGTATATAAGGAAATTATGGCTCAAGTCTAGCTAAATACTAAGAAATAACTGACAGTGTCCTTAAAATGTCTATTTTGACATTTTTGTACTGGATTATTTCTTAAGAGAGAAAACAGAGATACTCTTCACATTAAGCGACAAATCCATTTTCCTAAATAAATTCATAACTTAAAAGTGTAAACATTCTTTTAGATAAACAAAAATATTTCAAACAAAAGTAGGTAAAAACTCCAAACAAACCGCTACAGAAGTAAAATAGCCACCAAAATGGAATGCCAAAACTTATACAGTACCATGTTTAAAATCCCAAAGAAATTATAGGGCCTCTTAGGGCCTGGGCTGAGTGTGGCATCCACGCAGATGAATGAATAGTTCCCAAAAGAAGTAGTGTGGATGTAATGGAAAGAGCCATCTTTACGCCAGGCAGAGTACTTCCTAACAAAATAAAATGGGAATATTGCTGTTAGAAAAGCTTATAGCAATGACAAAAATGACCTGCAAAGTATAAACACAAGACTTCTTGCATTAGATCTAGTTCCATCTTATTACTGCAGTAGTCTCTTCTGAAAAATCAATGGCACTGAAAGAAGATGTACTTGAAAGAAGATGCATTACATGGGTAATATGTTAAGAAAAGCAGCAGGTTAGCACAACAGTTTCAAAAAATGTTAGCATAAATATGCTTTCCCTGAGCAACACAGTACTTTTTTATGGATAAAGGATAGGTCAGCAGTGTACAACAAACAGGTGAGATTACACGACAGCAGGATCTTACACAACTCTTAATTAAAGAAAAACTACAAAGCAAAAAAAAAAATTGTCTTGTGTTTATTGTGGTATCCCAAAGAATTTTTCCTTGCTTACCTAGAAATATCAGGGACATCAAGTCCAGTTCACATTATTTTGTTAGAGATCCCTTCAGTTACTCTGATGTAGAATGATCAGCTCTTGGCTAATGGAATATGATATTGAAGCAAAGAAATGTCGAACCTTTTCAATTATTTCCCAAAAGATTGAAAACAGAGACACTACATCAAATCTTACAAATAATAAAGAAGGTAGCATTTATTTTTTATTTTCTTGATTTAGTAAATCTTGCCAGTTCCCCTGGTAGTGTCATTATGTTCTCCAGTGGAATGTCATCAGAGTTCTTCATTTAAAGAGTAAAAGGAGCGCGCAAAAAGGGTTGCTATTCTTTTGCAGATGTTAATTGAACTCTTGAGTCTTAATCTTAAAATACTCTAAGCAGGAACTGTAAACAGGGAAGGACTTAAAGATATGTCAACTAATTCCACCTTTTTTTCTTCCCCATGCTTTTATCCTAATATTGACTACAATAAATCCATGTAATAATGAATATATATCTTGCTTTCTCTCCTTCCATTGGAAACAGATAATTTCAGTTTTTCTAACTTATAAAATTGAAGTGCTTTGGATACTTTATGCTAGATGGGAATTGCATATATCTTCCACTATCTGGCAAAGACAGATAACACTCCAACTAACAGTATCTACTAAAGTGCTCTATTAAGAATTGAATTCTGTAACTAGAATGATCGTGAATAAATCTAAAACTAACTAAAATTTACTTGGTTCAATTGGGGCGCATTTTTTAAATTTCTTTTGGGGTTTTGGTCTGGGCTTTTTTGTGTGTGTTTGGCTTTTTTTGATTTTTTTAACTCCCTGTATGACAGATGGAAGCTAAAACATTCCTGAGTTCAGATGATGAGTATAGTTTGAACACAGCCATCCAGAAAACAGCTCATATCACTACTCACCCACCAATTAGAATAAAAAATAAAACTACCTGAAAGGTTGACCTGAATAGAATAAAAGCCAATATATTAAAAACAAATTTCCAACATATATCAATACTTCTAATGCCATGGAAACCCTCTCACAATGTTTATTTTCTTGAAGTTAATGTTACCTTTATGAACATCATGCTCTTCAGTAAGAAAATAGCAAAGCTCAGTATAATCCTAAGATTTCTACCTTCAGTCCCTCTTAGACTATGCATAACAAATCATCCTCTGCTAATGCTGTGCACATAAAATAGGAACCCATGGTTTTGTGTAAAAATACTGTAGTATTTCAGTACAACCCACTGCCTTAATTTTAATAAATAATGAACACCAGAATGTGGTGTTGAATAACTGTTTTTCATAGCTTCTATTTTTATTTCTGCAATTTTTATAATTTCAATATTTTTATATTATTTATATTTTTATATATAAAACACCAACTCTATTTCACTGTCATCTTCTCTGTCCGAGTGTGACTAAAAATTTCTTAATATTTTTGTTCTATTAAGGTATTAGATTAATCAAATTATCCCTGTATGATAGTTCTGTCTTGAGTTATGCTTAATAGCTATTGAGAACTCTTGGTGTCCTTCTTTGATCTTAGATAGAATGTATAACAAATCTTATTGAAGTTTCTTTATTTTGCTATGATGACGGACTATAACGAAGGAACGTCATCATGAGAACAAATTAGTTTAGCAAGAGACTTAATGAATAAGCAAAGACTTTTTTGCCTGGCTCAGAATTTCACTCAGAAATTCTTAGATTGTCTAAACTGCTTTGAAATTTCACCCTAACACTTTCCAATTCCTTTTGCTATCAGTACATCTTCAATGTGGGCTAGAGGCAGGTGATCCATACATCTTCCCAAAACAGTAGGCTTGTCCAGGACAAACAATTCAGGAATGGTCTGGCAAATTCACTGGTGCAACATTTTCCCATGTGTCTTACTAGGACTTACCAATAGCAGCCTTAAACTAGACTGGAAGACTGATACTAGATTGCCATGTAGACACAACTATGGGAAAAGATACAGGGATGTGCATTGCATTAGCACATCCAAAAGCCTTGTTAGAACCATTCATTCCTTCCTTCCTGGTAAATGCTCATACAAGATGAGAATTCCATGTTCTGCAAATGCAGCTGCTGTAGGATCCTATCCCACAGAATTTGTGATGTGCCTGCTCCTGCTGGGCTACAGGGAACTGAAGCAAGCTGAACTTTCAGATGTTTGTTCTGTGTTCCTTTTGCAAAGTGGATGGCTTAAGGCCCTGAATTAAAGCAGAATTTAGATTTCTAATTTCTCCTCCTGTTCCAAAAAGTCAAAGCTGAAAGTGCCATCAAAATTACGAGACAAGATTTTGTGTTCAGATATGAAGGGCAGGAAAAACTGAGAAGTTAAACACAATTTACAACTGAGGCTACCTTTATAACATACTAGCAATAAAGCCAGATGATGAGGGGAAAATTTCCTCACTTATCTTCACATTTAAGTCTCACGTGTGTCCCTCAAGAATATCTGTCCACTCATTATCGTCTGCCTTCTTACTTCTCTACTTTCAGTCTTTTAAAGTGGCTCAGATGTTAAGAAACAGGTCAAATAAAATTAAGACCTATATGACATGAAAACCCTTTTGGGCATGCAGAAAGAATATAAAAAAAGAGTGAAGTTTTATCTTGCTTTCTTTTTTCACCCATTTTGACTAGGCAAAGCATTCTCTGGAAACACTTTTTACAGAAATATATCACACAACTATTCCATGGAAACTGAACACGACACACAGAACATTTTATAGACACGAACAGATTTAACACGTTCAGTTACAAAACACAGAAGCATAAGAGATAAGAAGTCTGTACAAAGAATTCTGTTTATCAGTCTATTCTGCTTTACTAACTGACAATGCAAAAGACAGAGGGAATAGCAGATATGATTCTGGACTCTAGGAAAGTCAGTGAAAAAGCATATATGTGATAACTGAAAACAGAATATTGTTTAGTGAGTTTGACCTTGAATATAACAGCATTTGTATGGTAAATAAAAGTACCTGTAATAATTCTGAATGCTATCCAGGTGTGGAATGTTGAATGAATCTGTAAGGGAGAGAAACAGGAAATGAGGAAACTTTCAGATCAAAGTGATCATTGACCCTGTATTTAACTTGGTAGTACTGAGATAAAGTGATCTCATCAGGCATGGAAGTGCTTTTTTTTTCTTAAATGTGTCATTGACAAAGCAGACTGTCTAACTCTGCAGAGAAGACATATACACTTGATGCAGTTGACCTAAAAGCGGTAATAGTTTTTCCATTTAAATTTCAATTCAAAGATAAAGTTGCTGTGGGAATGTAAATTGTTACTTAGTGGCTACAAGCTAAATCTCTCTCTACTTTGACCACAGAGCTTTTCAAAAGCTTTTTGGACTGGGTGCATGCTCTCAAAGGAAGACCTAACTCATTCAGGGAAAAGGAAAGTAGCAACAACATCAGTCAGTAGTGTATGTAAAAAACAGACAGCAATCTGGGTTGGTTTGTACTGCAACTGGGTTCCACCTCTCCATTAAGGCTGGTAACAGAAGCCTTGCACTTTTTCCCCCCAGTGCTGGACTTTCTAGTTCTACCATATATTCTACCACTTGACAGGCCAGAATCACACTTCTCCAGTACTAAAACTCCAGTAAGTGCCTGTGAACAAAGTGTGCCCTCAGTAGATATGTGGATGGCTAGCCCTGCTCCTGATTCAAAATGTCCACTAACATACTCGTGAGTACTAACACTTTAACTCTATATTCTATGATCTCCAATCACAGGAATCTTTCTTACCATGATTCCCTTTGATGTCTATCCACTTGGTTTTTTCCATGACCCTTGATCTCTTCAGGATTGACTGATAAGTTTTCCACTCTTCTTCTACCTGCTCAGACCCCAGTTTATCTCTTGTCTTAGCATCTGTCAGGTCACCTGAAGGTGTACAAAGGTGAGATTATAACTAAAGATTGTAACTAATTATAACATCTTATACAAATACTGTAACTACACAAGCATGCAATCCCTGCCTCCTAGTGGAAATGACTGCAGGCCTCCTGAATGCAATCTGGATATTCCTGTATCTGGCCCAAGAGGCTACTGTAAGCGTAAATGCCTTCTAATGTAGATGCAGCAGCCTCATCAGACATCTATCAACCACATCACTGCAACACTTTTACTAATGCCATGCCAAAGCAAAGCAAATTGTTAGGCTTTCACTCTACCTGAAGATTCTAGTCATAAGAGTTTTGTTTAACTTCACAGCTTCTGTATCCCTTCAAGCTCCAATTAAAAGTTCGAACCAGTCCCACTTCTGTTCACATAGTAATACCTCCCTGCATTGTTAGTTAAAAGACAAATGCTATTTCTGAATTCTAAACTTAAAATGCAAGCATTAGGTAAGTAACTTTCTGTAAAAAAAACCCTCCAGGTAAAGCACTAAGATACTACAACTTTGCATATAGTAATGGCTCAGGGTCTTTTTTATTTGCTTGCCAAAACTTAATCCATTTCAATAGCAATAGCAAGTTACGAATTGAAATTCACCTGTCTTGGTGTGATATGTTCAAACAGAAATCTAACATTAGTTCACAGGTGAATTTCATACAAATGAGCAGGGATTGGTCTGAGGAACTGGCTCTTAATGACCAATCAGAGGCACTGCTCACTTCTGTAATTTCAAAGACAAAAAATGTACAATCATTAGCAGCAGGACAAAGAAGGAAGGTAGTTGCTAGCAAGGACTAAGGTATAGCAACAAATATTAGGAGAACAATAGCTATCCTGCATAATTCTGGATGTTATGTGTCTGTGACATATAAAACACGCTAAACTCACCGTCACACTCAGGACAATGAACAAGAACTAATTCTTTTGAGTTGAGAAGTTATTCTTTTCAGCTTCTAGCGCTCTATCTTCAGCTGTAATTTAATTTCCATTGTTTAAGATACCTTAACACTTAAAAATTCTCTCTTGAGATCCTAAAATGTTGCTTCTTTGCTCTTCCTTTGACAGCACACTCAACAGGAAATTCACACTCATGAATTGCTTACCTGTTGCTAGAACTAGTGCTGGCTGAATGACGTCAATTGTTTCAGAACAGAATTTTTCAAAGTCCGGAGCTCGTCTGGGATCCCGAAATCTGCTGATATGAATATCTGACACCTGCAAAAGCAAAGAATGAAACCCAAGTAGAGGATTATTGCTACCCAGATTGTTCTGCAAAGCCAAGTATGAATGCAACATCAGGGCAATCATAATGATTCATATCAGCCTAAGGGATACAGGGAGACACAAGAAGTAGATGACTAGGGGAGAACAAAAGCAGAACAAGCATATGATACTGCAACTCTAACCCCTAAAATCACATTTACATCAAGAAAGTTTCCTTAAAACTAATGGCATACAATAATGGGGAAATACTTAGCTATCCACAATAAGCTGTGATGACTGTAAGTGGCCTGCTGCCTTTCAAATTCTGTGAGTTTCTGGTACAACACAGTGGTTTTGCTGTAAGTGAGAATACAAAATAGTTCTGCAAAGCAAGAATAGGTTAATGTTACCTAGAACCTGAAATATACCAATAATTTATTTTGTACCTGGTGTGACATTTCCAGCTCCTGATAGAAGGATTGTTAGCATTCTGTTCATGCATTTTAATGGCTCTAATAAGTCTGTTTAGATCCCATTCCATGTGCTTTCAAGAAGGTAAAGATTGCCCAAGAAATGATGATATGACTTGTACATAACAGCAAAAGATGCTGTTCATTTATGAACCAGTCAAAACCCTCAAATCAGAAGAGCCATTTGGGGCAGGATGGGGAGAGTAAGACAAGATTATTTTTTTTTTTTTGAATTGTGGCTTTTCAGGGCTGTATGAAATAAATCTTGGGTGAATGCTTTCAATTCGACATTCCATTACACTTCAATCAATAAACTAATAAATAGTCCTCCTCAGTTTAAACAAGTGGTATTTGATACTCAAAAAACAGTAAGCACATGCCCATGCCCATCTGACTATATAATTTGAAAACATTAACTTTTACATTCAGTTTAATAAACCTGTTCTTGTAAAGCTTTTATTTTTTTTGAAAAATGTAGATAAAATGCCTTGGAGACAAAGTACCTTACTTCTACTTAGTCAGTCATCTGCATATGTAGAAAATATTACATGAATACAGCTTTTTATTTCAGTTTAGGAAAACTGCCCATTTGGAATTACATGGAACGTCTGCCTAGAACAGAACTGGACGCTATAAAAGGTAAACACTTCTAGACATAACCTTATATTCACTTCTATTTACACATTCAAGCTAGTGTGAGTAAAAGAGCACAGTAAAACTACCTCAGTACATCAAACCTCATTTAACCATTGACAAGGATACATCTTCTTTTGCTTCTCTTCAGCCCATGAATTTGTAATTCATCTATCTCAGCAATCAAACACAAAAAATAAAAACTTCTAGTTTTTATTCTTGAGGGGGGGGAAAAATCTTACAAGAAACCTTACTCCTGCTCTCCCAGTAACTACAGAAAATGTAAATTTACAGGAGAGACTGGCTGGGGAGCTCGATTTCCTACAAAGACCTTCCTGCTTTTTTTCCCCTACTGTGAGTTTAAAATTTTAAAAAAGGTGTAACTTTTAAATTGTAAGAGTTACGGTGTCCTGCAGGGACTTTTGAGAGCTGGGATTAAGTTTCTCTCATCACTAAAATCCATGAAATATGAAGATCTTGGGAGTGGAGTGGTTTTTTGGGGGTGTTTATTGTGTTGGTTTCTTTTTCCCCCTTAATTAACTTCAAAATATATCACGATAAAAGGGAAGACAGTGGGCAAGGTGATAAGCTTATAATGCTCTTATTTAATTTCCAAAATGTAGCTAAAAGCCCACTTGCTGCACATCTGCCTTTCCCCTCCCTCTGATGTGGATACTTAGGCTCTCTCATTGCACCATAGGCAGTAACTTTCATCAAAATGAGTTGGAAGAGATTTAGGAGTGAGGAGAAGTCACCATCAACATTTCTTAGCTATCAAAGATGAGGTTCAGGAAAGGCAGGCATTAACAGGGAGAATTCTAAGATCTAGAGCAACAGTAGGATGAATACAGCTGACAGAAACAGGAGTAATAATTATAAGCTTGTCAAATACTGAACTAGAGTGTCTACTCAGCACTGGCTAAGAAAGGCCATTCTGATATAAGAAAGGTGAAAGAGCAATTAACAGAAGATTATAGTACAAAGATTGCAATTTAGATCAGTTCAAGAAGAGACAGTCCTGTGGATAAGAGGAAACACAAGGCAAGGAACTGCAAGATAATCTTGAGCTCTACCCAGTGACCTAGGCTAGACCTATGGAGTCAGCAGGGAGACTGGAGCCTGTTTCCCATGAGATCATCAGGCACAACACTGGATTTAGTGCTTGATTAATTTCCAAGTTAGGTCAACGATAAAGCAGCTGTTAAAGGGCACATCTGAAAGAGAATATAACCACTTGAAAGTAAAGCCAAGTCTTAAATTATCTATGCTGTGACCTATCTCTGGGAGAACTGCACTTGAAGTAACACAACCAGAGAAAACACAGAAAGAGAAGTATGAGTTGTGCATGCTGCTTTCAGTACAGCTCTGCAGCCGCTACATGCTGCTGTAGTTGGTTCTTCTCAAGATGGGGGCTTTACTTATATTCATTTAAGGATACATCTTGTCTTGAAATCTACTCTGCAGTAAAAAGAAGCCCTAAGTAACTTAAGGAAAAATTACTGGAAAAAAAATTGGAGGGAACAAAAGGACTAATAATATGCCAGCTCATGCACTAAGAGCACTGTCTGCAGATAATACATTCAAGCAAAGTGTTCTTGAGTTTGAGAATGAAAACAAAAAAGTAAAAGCAGCATATGCTAGCAGGAAATGCACAGCAACCCTCATGACAACTCAGCCAGCAATTAACTGCAAATATGTAAACAGCTTTTCGACTACATCCGCACTAAGTGGTTCGGGAATGCTCTGGAGAGAAGTCAGAAGAGGCCACAATTTGCTTTCAGGACTGCAGCAGTTAACTTGGATTTTATGTTTAATCTGAAAACAAAGCTGCGTACATTTAACCTTCTGAATACTAGCCCAGTACTTTCTAGTGCTAAAAACCGGTGTGACTATTTACTCAGCCATACAATTTTTCTGAGTTTTGGAAGGGGAAAGGGACAGGCAGAGCCTGCATTTCTCACCGGAGTATTAGATAATATCCGATCAGGTACTGATGCAATATATAGGGTAGTGTAATAATTAGACGATTTTTAATTACCCGCTTCCACCACACACACCTTATCTGCTAAGGAAACCTCGCTGTCCGAGCACCCAGGAGCCACTCCGGCTGTCACTCTCACCCCCCTGAGCCGGGACCCGAGTCCCGCCAGAGCTACACACACCGCGCTCACAACCCTGACCAGGACTCCTTACCGGCTCCACACCAGGTTTCCCATAACAGAGCCTCAGAAGTCCAGATCCTTAGAATAATTTAATCATGGTGCAATAACTAAATAATAAAATAACAGGTCGAGCTGGTGCCTCCGAGGAGGGACCCCGAACAAAGGAACCCCTGGGCTTTTATACCCTCACATTCTGAGGGCGGGAGGGTCTGGGGGCCGTCGGCTCCTGTCGTGTGTCTGCGTGCCCGGTCACCGGGCAGGGCCACCGGTCCCCGTGCCCTCTGTCAGAGGGTCGGCAGGTCACGGCCTCTGGGCTCGGGCCCCGGAGCTCAACCTGCAGCTCCACTGCAGCTGCACACCGAGCTACCGGCACCGACTGTATCGCCCCACATTACCTGCCGGGCAGGCCGGCAGAACACCTGTGACCCGGGCTTGGCGGCGCGGCGTGCCCGCGCGGCCCCACTCACCTGCACGGCCCACAGCAGCCCGGCGGCCGCCGCGCCGGGGGCGGGGTGGGGGGCCCAGCGGCGGCGCTGCCCCGCGGCCGGCGGCGCCCCCGACGGCCCGTAGCAGTCCAGCAGCAGCGCCACGGCGGCCGCGGCCAGCAGCCCCGCCGCCAGCCCCCGCATCCCGCGCCGCCACCGGCACCGGCAGCGCCTGCCCCCGCCCCACCCCCACCCCCCCCCCCCCCCCAGCCCCCGGGCGCGCCCCCCCCCGCCGCCCTTACCCCTCCCACCCCCGCCGCCCGCGGCTGGATGGGAGCGCCGCTGCCAGCGCGGCCGAGAACATACAATTCTATTCCCTCGGATATCTAGGCGATTCACCTTTTTTGCTCCCGACATACTGAAAAGGTCTTTTTGTGGCATTTTGAATAGTTCTTTTTCATATGCGCCATTTTATACCTTGCTATACCAGCTGCACAGTTTCGTAATTGCTAAGTTACTCTTTGCTACCAACTCTGTTTCCCAACTCGTGCTCACATTTAGTGTTGGGATTTTTTCTTACCATTTTAAGCACGAGTTTAGCTGAAAAAGCTTCTGTCACTACACATCACTGCTTTCTTTGATATTTAATGTCGTATTCTCAGAAAACTTCTCAGGTATTAGAAGTTTCTAATTAAATAGTGCTTAATTTTCATTATATATTCTCATGATTTCCCACGGGATAAAATATTTAATTTTTAGCATTTTTGCATTTTAACTTTTTGCGTCAGTTAAACTTTATCAATATATTACACCCCTTTGTTCTTGATAACTTAGCCTCTCTTTTGCAGGACTTCATGTATGTTTGCTTTCATGTTCTTCAGCTGCCTTCCATCTTGCTTGTCTGCCAGCTCTTGCTCCCAAAGAACACCCTGCACAACTGCTTCTAGAGCAACAGCAAGCAAACAGTAATCCTGGGTAGTCTTCAGGAGTAATCTTGGTAAGTGGGGCTTGCTCACTTTCCTCCTGGAGCTCTACCATTTTATTTTATCTCTAGCAGGGCTGCCAAACTTCAGCATTTTGTCTCTCTTAAAATTGATCTGAATTCCTGTTTTGTTCTTCTTTCCTCTATTACTGTAGTATCCATGGAGATCTTGGTGTTTTGTGCCGTTTCTGCCTGGGCAGTGGTGCCAACTTGCTTTTTCAGAGGCTCACTGCCACTTTCTTTGCTGTCTCCCAGCATGAGGGTTCCAAGTCTTTGTATGTTTGTTTGTATTATTTTGTCAAGTAAGTCTAACAATAAGTCTTGTTCAACTAAAACAGTTGATTTACATCAGCATAAATTCTAAAAGTTGTCATAGTATAGTCAAACCACACTGACAGTTCAGCTAAAAGACATGGCCACGCAAGCTGCTTGTCTCACACACAGCACAGGGGCTGCCCGCAGCCCTTCTCCCACTTGACTGCATTTGTTGCTCTCTTGGAATTCTGCCTCACTTCTCTTGCTCAATTGTGTTGGAAGCTGGATTGTACAACGGATAGTGTTGATGCTAAAACACATGGAGGACATGTAATCACAGTCTACACTTTGTTGTTGTGCAAACAACACTTCTGGTTAGCGGTTGGCTATGCTGTCAGAAAGGATTGGGTATAGATCAGCACACAGACAGAATGAGACGAAGCTTTAAATTAATTGTTCAGTGGCTCAGCAGCAAAATTCACTTTGTCTTTTTTACACCTCATGCCTAAACCTGTCTCAGTAAGAATATCTTGTTACTTGGGGATTTCAAGTGAGAGATTTCAATAATGTAAATAAGTCTGCAAGACTTCTTAAAATGAAGATGAGTGGTAACTATGACAGAAGAGCTACATTCAGATGTTCTGGAGATATAAAAGAACTTTGAGAGTATCTGTGGTCAGGTGCAGTGTGAAAAATCACTTAAAGTATCCAAAAAGGTCACCTGTAAACTATCCAATATGTACTGATAACTGAAGAACATGGAAAAGCTGCTTGGAGGCTTGAAAACAGTAAGACTACGATGGAAGGAGGCAGTTTTCCTGATAGAGATATCAGGCATTCGATAGGTGGTTGTTACGGATGCCCCCAAGGCCCAACGCTATGGGTATTTGCCCACTTGCCCAGACTTAGGAAGGTACAAACACAGGGAATTGCGCAACTAGACCGCAACAATCTGGAAAACTTCCAGCAGCGCTTACTCCAGGACTGCCACATATCGAGTTCCTAAATGCCGTAATCTTCTGCCAAACTAGCAAATGCTGAGTACCCAGAAGAGTTACAATCTGCTGGAGGAAGGAGGTGTGGAGGAAAAATTTTGATCTTGGAGACAGGCCTTTGCCTAAAGCCACTGTTGCATCGTACATGTGTACCACGTTCATAAAATTTTGCCTTTGCTTAGCCCATATGGGAGACATACGGGAGCCAAGTCTGCAGGAGTGGTGTCACTCTGCACCGGCGGGTATGAAATTACTTATGCCATTATCTTGCTAGCCAGGTGGGGGTCGGCCTCTTCTCCCAGGCAACTGGCGGGTAGGATGAGAGGACGCAGTGTTAAGCTGCGCCACGAGAGGTTTAGGTTGGACATGAAGAAGAATTTCTTCATAGAGAGGCTGATTAGATATTGGAATGGGCTGCCCAGGGAGCTGGTGGAGTCACCGTGCCTGGAGGTGTTTAAAGAAAGGCCGGACGTGGCACTCGTGGCCATGGTCTAGTGGAGCTGGCGGTGTTCGGTCACAGGTTGGACTCGATGATCTCGGACGCCTTTTCCAACCTGACGGCCCCTGTGCCTATGATGGCAGGGGGCGACGGGAGCCCCCGCCGGGCGCGGCGCCCACCCCCGTGCCGGGCCCCGCCACCGGCTGTGGCTGTGCCTGCCGCTCCCGCTCTGGCTGTGCCCGTGCCTGTGGCTGTGGCTGTGCCTGCCGCTCCCGCTCTGGCTGTGCCCGTGCCTGTGGCTGTGGCTGTGGCTGTGCCTGCCGCTCCCGCTCTGGCTGTGCCCGTGCCTGTGGCTGTGGCGGCTCGGGCTGCGCGCGGGGCGGGGCGGGCGGGGCTGCGGGCGCGCGCCCGGTGACGGCGGCGGCTCCTTCCGGGCCGTGACGGCGCCGCGGGCCGCGTCCCTCGCGCTCAAAATGGCGGACGGAGCCGGCGGAGGCCCCTGCGCGGGAGCGGCGACCCCGGAGCGAGCGATGGTGAGGCTGCGGCCCGGCCCGGCGGTTCCCCCTGCTCGGGGCCGCCCCTGCCCCGCCGCCCGGCCGAGCGGGGCTGGCTCTCCGGGGCGGAGGGTCGGGACGCGTCGCTGTGCACCCGCCCGAGCCGGCGGGCCCGGCACTTGCCCCCCGCTGCCCCCCTCTATCCCCCCGCTGCTGGTCGGGGGGCGCACCCGGCCCGGGGCCTGCGCTGGCGGCGGACCTGGAAGAGGAGAGCCATCCCTGCCCCGGGCCCGCCGAGCCGCTGTCAGGCGGCCCACAGGGCAGCAGCATCTCCCACCCCCTCAGTGTCTTAGCCGACCTCTGCAGAATTAAATAAGATCGAACGTTAGAAACCCTAAAGTTAGAGACTGTCCTACGTCTTTAAAACTTTGTGGTGTGTATGTGCATCTTTTATCCTGGCCCTGCCTTTACCTTTCTTAATTAAAGGTGACATTATTGTGGAACAAAAAAGGTGAAGTAACAAATTACTGTCCTGGAGAATGTGAGTGGAGTAGCAAATAGTGTTGTTTAGAAAGAATGTAGATGAAGGTAGTTATTTGCTGAACAGAAATAATATTTTTTTTCTTGCAGTGGATTACTTTGATCGTCTGTGGATTTAATATTCCATTATCGAACAGAATTTCCTATTGACCTTGTCTAGTGGTAGCACGTATAAATGCCTTCTGCAATTTCCTTCACAACCTTGTATAGTAATTACTGTGTTCAAAACACTTGCTAGAGGAGTTTAAAACCAAAGGCTGTCAGTTCTAAGAGAGGAGGTCAGACAGGTGTGTATCAGAAACCATACGTTTTATGTTCTGTTTCTCTGTAATGTTCTGCATACATTATAGGTTTGAAATTCTTGACTGCAGATGTTTAAAAGTTGGGCCCTGGCAAGCCTGTAGAATAGCTACTCTTTGCATGATACTATACAGCATTAATAAAAGTAGGAAGGTGTTTACTGTTGGAACTCATCTTGCATGTGACAGCCATTATTCGTTGTATTTTTCCTCAGAATTGTAAGAGTATCTATTAAAAATCATTAGCAATAACCCTGTCATCAGAGACTGCATCCTTAAGTGAAGTATATTTCTGTGGCCATAACATGCCTGTGTGTGGGGTTTTATTCTATATTAGAAAGAATTTAATTTTAAAGCAGGAAAAATGTGATTTGATTGCATTATACTGTCAAAAATTGCAACCCTAGTCAGGTGATTTCTTAAGCTTGAGAGCCATGTATAGAGTCAAGAGTGGTACTGAGGGCGATAGTTGCAACTGATAGCAAAGCAACAACCTTTGGTTATCTGGGGACGTAAGAGACTGAGTTATCCCAAGCACACTCACACTGGTTATCGTGGCACTGCAAAAAACTCAGAGGTGTTGAAGAGGTCCTCAGCTGCTCAAAGGTGATGCTGCTCCAGTAAGTTCTCTTAATTTTTATGTGATTTCAGACCATTGAGAGCCTGGGGGCCAGAATTACCAGTATTCCAAGAAGGGTGGTTGGCCACCCGTACTGTGTTATCTGCCACATATCCAAGCAAACTGCAGAAATTTTGACAGGGAGTATGGGCTGAGGATATATTGTATTAAGGGAGAAGAGGAGCCTAGCGTATGTACTTAGGTTGTGTTCATGATGTTAGATTGCAAACCTGGCTATAGTGATGCCAGAGACAGCAGTAATCTGGAGGCTGTACACCCAGTTTGCTGCTGTACTAAAGATGGTACTAGTTAGGTGGAACTAACGTGCCTTGATTGACTTGTGCTTTCACTGTGCACAGCTGGTCTGAGTGTCCATTCGCTGTGGTGCTAGAATTGGGAAGTTGAGGGAATGTGGAGCAGAAATGACTGGCTGCATAGAGTGAGCTTTGGCCCTACTGAATTTGTCAAATCTGGCCTGGTCAGACTGACTCTTGCTCTCCTTGCTTGTCTCTGCCTTTGGGTTCTGTTGGTTGCAGTGCAGCACCACATCTGGCTCCAAATCTTCCCACAGCGCTGGGCACATGATGCAGGGTTACCTGAATGATTCTGCAGCAGCCAGTCTGATTCTGAAACGGATGGTGATGACTCAGGTAATAAACTCTCCTGAACCTAGCCCAACTCCATGGTTTCTTCTCTGCCTTGACTCCAGCTCTTCAGGTTGGATGACTGTAGTTAGAAATACTTGAATTGGTGTTTCATGGCATTACTAAGTCAGGTCCTGTCTCTGCCACCTGCTTCTCCATAGTGGCTATATTGCTTCCTGAGTTAGCCTGAAAGAGAGTGGGCTGTGGGCTGAATTTGGGTGCTGACTTAGTAATACACCCTGTCTACCAAGATTAAGTTTACTTTCTTTTCTTTCCAAACAGCATCCGCAGTTTGCTTGGCTGACTGATGGGCTGGGCTTGGCTTGTTTAGTAGCTGGCTAGCAGGCATTGCTGGTGGCCTAACAAAAGCCTGCTTTGCAGCCTGGATCCAGCCTTTTGGTTGTTTGTCCATCTGTATTCTAAACAAATTCCAATTTGACTCCTGCCTGCTTTGGTGGCAGCTACCTGGAATACATGAGCAGGGCTTAGATACTGAACTATTTAAAGATTTTAATTTATATTAAATCTTCAAATTTTGATATATGTATACCTTCTTAGTGATACTTGTGAAGACGGGATTTTTTATTTTTTTTTTTTTTTTTTTGAAAGTTCCATGTTTTGCCATCCGTAAATACTCCTAAACAAGAGATAAGATGTAAGTGGGGTAGTGGTGTACAAGAACAGAAAAACTTTATTATCAGGATATTTCCTTTAAAGACAGGAAAATTTTGAATTTCAATTTTGGGCAGTAAAACACGATACAGGAGCTTGTGCATTCTATAGTATTTCAAATCTTTTGGGTCATTCAGTGCTGTTATATAGTTGAGAAAATGTATATGAGGAGTCTTGCTACTATAGATATGTTGTAATCAAGTAGTAATACAGAGGGGGATATTCATATTCATGTGCAGGTTATTTCTTGAAATTAAGGAAATTTGAATCAGACATCTTACTTGGAGTTGCAATGACGTCCAGTTTTAAATCTAAGTTCTCCTAAACTGAAGTAACCTGCTTAGACCAGATGACACGTCTGTGTAAATTTACATCACTTTGTTGAGCTGAATTTGTTTAAAATCTCACCTTCAGGTAAACCAGCATATCCATTAGTGTAATTAAGCCCTGAAATGCATGTAGTCAAAACAACTGTATTTAGAACAGTGCAGTGTATTAGCAGAACAGTGTATATTGTACACTTGTGTTAGCATCCAGGAAGTGGAGTCCACAAAAGTTGCAACTGGTAACTGGAGCATTGCCCAGGTCCTGTTTGCATCCCTGTGTATTTAGCACTCTTTGTTATGGCATTGAGCAGTGCCGTGGTTTGCTTTCTTCCTTGTCTCTTTCATGATTACTCCTTGGTAATTTTTGTGGCTTCTATTAATGCAGGGGTGAACTGTGATTGTCAAGGTATCTGTTGGCTTTGCTCAAGTCCACATAAAGGGCCCAAAGTATGGTTGCTGCAATACTATGACAGTATTATAGTTGCAAGAGGTATGTGGCTCCAGGAAAATGTAGCTGCAAGTGGATGTTCCTGATAGCATGTGACTGTTTCAGTGTCCTCTAGATACCAGAGCAGCTGGGAAGTTAGGGATAAACAAATTGAATTTGGTGTATAAGGGAAAGTGTTTGGGCGATGCTGAATGAGTGCTAAATACCGATAGAGTCACCTGAATTTTATTGCACATTGATTTACTGCAGAATTAGGTTGTGTGTACCGTGGATCGTAAAATTAATGATAATTGGGAAATTAGATGATTGTAAGATGAGTTTGAGTACACAGAAATTATTTAAAAAATCTAGTGTTGCTGTTTTCTCTGCCCCCCACCTGCCCCAGTAATGAATTACTTCTTTGTAAATATTGCATGCTTTGAAGTGCAGCCTGCTGCTAGGACATTTCATAGATATACTCTTCCTTCAAGGGTAGGAGACCACAGCGTAGATGTTGAGGATTGAACAAGGAAAGAATCAAAGTATTTCCTTGTTTCTCTAGAAACAAAATAAAAACAATCTGCCAAATGAATAGTTAGAACTTAAAAAGGTCAATGTTCATCTCACAGAATACTACAAATAACTTTGCAAAGATGATGATTTTGCTATTTTTATAGGAAGAATAACTTTTTCCCCAAAATATGTGTTTTCCCGTTGTTTTGCTTTACTATGTGCTACTGAATTTCTGTTTTCTCTAGTGTTAGATGTACATTGCTATCTACTGCATGCAGGTTTGACCAAAAAAATTTGGAACGTGAGAGGTGATTAGATTTAATACCTCAAATACTTGGAAATTAGTTCTAGAATTTCTATGTTCTGCCTTCTGAACCTACTTAATAGCATCCTGCTAATTTTGTAGCATATTTAGGTTGGAGCGCCCATTTGGTAGGGAGGTACAATAGAGATACCTGTAGCATGGCAGAACTACAGACAATGGTTTAACTCCAGTTGTCTCCTTGGGAACCTGTTTGTTTCAGTTGCTTATCCCCATGAACTGTGGCTGTTCTTGTGTGATTTTGGAGATGTCTGTGATTTAAAAGTGATGTGGGACCTGCAGTTTCCGAGAGGTTTTGCAGCTCGGGTCTGTTTCCCCTGCAGAAGGCGTTACTTTTAGCTATCCAGCAGCTGAAATGGTAACAGATGATGCTGGTGGTTGCTTGTCCATCTCTGGGTAGTCACTGGTTTGCTCTGGTTCTGCTAAACTGGTAGTCATTGGCGATGACTGGAATCGAGGTAGATTCTGCTGTAGTACTCTGCACTGTCTTTGAGTCTCATTCCGAGTGGGCAGACACCTGCATCATTAAAGCATCTTTTGGCATGATTTGGCACCCTGCTTTGTCTTAGGGGCCAAAGTTTAAATGAATATAGAGATCAAACAGCTCTTTTTTGTCTTTAGGTCAGAGTTGTTGTTTTGTTAGGACAATGTTAGACAGTCTTGTGTGTTAGCCATGTTGTAGCAATAGAAAATAATAAAACTTTCTTCTTTCAGTGTAATTACTGATATCCAGAGCAGACCAAAGTTTGGTACTGTGGTTTGTTTCTTTAGCTATGTTATATAAAGGAGCTGTGTGACTGATATGTCAGAAAACAAATTTTATATTTGAGTTCTAAGCAGTAATTTTAAAAGCTTAGAATCTCTGCTAAAACATTGGCTATACTTTGTTGGAGAATGTGAAATGTGTTAAGAATGTGACAAAACAAATGAGCAAGTTTCCATTTTAGCTTCCTGAACCATGCCCTTCCAGACACAGTGCAGTTTGTGCTCCTAAAAAAAAGTTTTGTTTGATTTAAGACAGGGAAGAAGAAATACGCTAATTAATTTCTAGAGCTTATTTTTGAAGCCTTTTCTTTGGGGAATATATATCTTCAAGGCTGAAACAGATTGCCTTGTCTCCTTGTTATTTTTACTAAAAATATGCCTAGGTGTTCTGTACTCTAGTTGGATCTTATTTTCAGTGCATTAGAAGACTGATAATTTTAAACCAAAATAATGAGAAGAAAAAACTGAAAAAAATTAAAAAATAAATTTTAAAAGCAGAACCTAATATGAAAGTGTTAGTTCAAGAATCTTTTGAAGTTTCCTTTCTAAAGAAATTTTAAGTGTTCTGCATACTTACAAAAGTGTATTTGTCCTTTTAAAATGTCTTTTATGTTTCCTCAATTGGTTAGACAATACCAAAATAAAAGTTCTCTGAGATCTATTGTCCTGCTAATCTCTGTTTTACTAATAACAATCGTTTTGTGCATTAAAGTAAAGCAGCCTTTTGCATTTTGTGTTTATGTTGAATGACACCTGCTTGAAATCAGTATGTTCCCAGCATTTTAGGTATTTACTTTTAAAATCCTGCTTCTACTTGTTGCTGTGACAGGCATCTGGTATTGTCATCACATGCTAGACAGATTTATCTTATGCAGAAACTAAGCTTTTTTGCTACTTCTTTTAACTGAAATATTGGACCAGGTGCAGGTTTTAGTTTTTGCTACTGATAGTGTCTGTTCCTTCATAATTTATTGTTTAAGCTTTATTTCTTTCATTTTACTGATTAGATTAACATAAATACAGCCTTGAAATTTGTGCAGTTGCTTTTGCACTAAAAGATTAGCTTGTCAATCAATGTAGTTAAAGTAGAGTTGCTTTTTATAGTATTGCCTAATGCAAGCTGTTAGTTAGAAAAGAATTTAAAATTCAAAGAGAACTGTGCTTAGAAGGTAAATCAAAAGTTGTCATGGAAGCTATGGTTACTGAGTTAATACATGTAATAAACCTCTGCAATGATAAAGAAAATCTGTCATAATGACAAGAAATCTCATTTGATGCTTGGTCTGCAGGTGAAAAGTGAATTGAGAGTTGTTTTTAACTTTTTTCTGGTTTTCCTTTTACAATTCCTTAGCTCTCATTCCTGTTATTGTTTGTAGTATTCATAAAGGAATGTGTTTGTGAAAGACAAAATTGGATGTGGATGTATTTGCTATATCAATGACAAATATTTTGTGTATTTTATAGCAGTATTTGTAGGCAATACTAATTCCCCATCCTCTGACCTTTTGGCATAATGCTTATTTAAAGGGTTTGTAAAAGCCTACAAACTGTTCTTTTACACATAGAAGAAACCTATGTGTTTGGTTGGAATTGACTTTTGGGAAGATCTCTATATTCTTACACAGAAGAAATAGCTATAGTCTGATCCCACAGAGGAGGACTTGTTTCCCATGCAAGATGGGAGATGATCACCTAATGATTCGTTCTCAAGTGGTATTGTGGGGTACTGAAGCGGGGCAAAACCTAAGACCCCAAAGAGTTAGCACAAAATTCCTGGAAGATGTTTAGCTAGAAGTCAGGACTTGGAGATTAGTGGGCTACAAAGATATGTTTACACTAACTTACAAGAAAATAGAGTAAGAACCTAAAAGACATAAAGGATTTAAGCACAGAGCTCTTACACAACCCATCCTGAAGTCAGTGAAAAACAGCAGAAAACAGCAGAGAGTTGAAAAGTTTATGACGATGAGGAGAAGAAATACGACCACTACCATGATGAAGTAACAGGATTTACCACCATAATATT
>JAWWEU010000158.1:27553356-27595782 GCA_035583155.1 Acropternis orthonyx | reverse complement strand
GACCCACAGAAGTGGGGCCTAGCTAAAACTAAAACCTTAATCTGAGTTTTTTGGGATTTATCAAACCCATCACACATGGGAAAGGTGGTGGTGTGCTGTTGTAGTGATAACTCCCTCAGGTCCTTCTGGTCCTTGTTTATGGAGGTTTTATTTATGGGCCATGTGTATGTCTCTATGGTCTATGTGATGATGTGGCTGTTTCCTTGGGTAGCTTTCATTAAAAGTGAGAAAATGACCAAGAAATCCATCAAAAGAACTCTACTAGGCTCATTAGTACAAATATTTAAAAGCTGAGAAATTTCAGAATTCAAATCTGAGAGGAAGCTCTAATTTGCTTCAAATGTATGTGGTGGTGTTTTTTTTTTTCCCCCTAAATTCAGAATGTTTTCCAGTGGAGTAGTGTCAGTTGGAGTGGAATGTATTCAGGCCTGCTTCCTCTGGGCTTTCCTCTCTAAGCTACAGCCTGTGGACCCCTGAGAGTGTAGTGTGAATGTTGGGGGGCTGTGGAGAGCTGACTGATAGTAATATTTTGGTTATATGGTAGTGTTTCTTAATTGTTTTATCTCGTGGCCTCTGCCTCTTTCAATTTCAAATAAATTTCAGATTTATTCTTGGGTGGAATCAAATCTGGAAGATGGCTTTCTGTAGGTCTTGTAACAGATACTGGAAGATTAATAGACAATGAGAAAGAAGTAAGATTTCTCCTTGTGAAGGCATTTGAATCACACAATGATTGAGGCACCTCAGGAGATCATTCTGTCTAAATTCCCAGCTCAAGCAGGGTGACCTAGAACAGGTTCCCTGGGACCATGTCCAATTGTCTTTTGAATATGTCAAAGAATGGCAACTCCAAAGCCTCTCAGGGCAACCTGTGCCAGCACTGGGCAGAAAGCTGCAGTGCAAGCCCCATGTTGGTTTGCAGCCATATTGCACAGCAACTGGGCTTTTCTAGATTTCCAGTTCATCCTGTCAATAAAAGCAATAAATAAATAAAATCCTATCAATTTATTAATTTATATAAGTTTTTGTATCTGTAGCAGTTGAACACTTGATGGGTATGAGCTCAGGTAAGAGAGTGAGGAGAGGGCAAGTGGGACAACTCAAACTGTTACTTGAGCTATTCAAACCTGAATTTCAATGTATATGCACAGGGGGGCCAAGCTGGCATTGGACAGTCAGTTTTAACTTAGGGGTGTCCTTTATGTGGCAGCTTTTGTATTGTTGATTGTTTTGTGTGTGATTTTATGCAGTTGAATGTAGTATACTAAACAGATTTTAACAAAAGGAATAAATTGGTTCTCCTAGGAGGCACAAAGAATATGGTATAGGTCTGATGTTTACCCTGGTATAGCTTTTAGAAATAAGAAAAATACTATTCTTGTTTATCTTGTGAATATAATGGATATTTCCTGGGTTATGTACAGGTTGAGGGTCTATTTTAGTGTGTTTACCAAAAGACAGCCTGCGTGAGAGAGTTCTCTCTGCCCTTGTTCCCCCTTCTTCCCTACTTCCTGTCCTCCCCTCTCAGGACAACATTTAAATAGAATTAAAAGCTCTGCACAGGAATGCTTGAAATGCTTGTGAGTTAGACTGTGTGAGAACCCATTCTACACTTGTGGCAGATTTTGGGGAAAGCTTAACCCTGTGTTTCTTGAAGCTGTGATGTGCTCTGGACGAGTAATGCAGAAGCTAAACTTACACCATCTTTTGGGAACACTTCAGCAAAGCCTTTGACACTGTCTCCCACAACATACTCCTGGAAAAATTGGCACCCACAGCTTGGACAGATGCACTCTCTTATGGGTTAGGAACTGGCTGGATGGCTGGGCCCAGAGCAGTGTGGTGAACGGAGCTGCATCCAGCTGGTGGCCGGTCACCAGTGGTGACCCCCAGGAGTGAGTGTTGGGCCCAGTCCTGTTTAATGTCTTTATTGACGATTTAGATGAGGGTATTGAGTCCAGCATCAGCAAATTTGCAGATGATACGAAGTTGGGAGGGAGTGTCGACCTGCTGGAAGGCAGGAGGGCTCTGCAGAGGGACCTGGACAGGCTGGAGAGATGGGCTGGTTCCGATGGGATGAGGTTCAACAAGACCAAGTGCCGGGTCCTGCACTTTGGCCACAACAACCCCATGCAGCGCTACAGGCTGGGGACAGAGTGGCTGGAGAGGAGCCCGTTAGAAAGGGACCTGAGGGTACTGGTTGACAACAGGCTGAACATGAGCCATCAGTGTGCCCAAGTGGCCCGGAAGGCCAATGGTATCCTGGCCTGTATCAGGAATAGTGTGGCCAGCAGGATGAGGGAAGCAATCCTTCCCCTGTACTCAGCACTGGTGAGGCCACACCTGGAGTATTGTGTTCAGTTCTGGGCCCCTCAGGTCAGGAAAGATACTGAGGTGCTGGAGCGGGTCCAGAGAAGAGCAACAAAGCTGGTGAAGGAACTTGAACACAGGTGCTGTGAGGAGAGGCTGAGGGAGCTCGAGTTGTTCTGTCTGGAGAAGAGGAGGCTCAGGGGTGACCTCATCACTCTCTATAACTACCTAAAAGGAGGTTGTAGCCAGGTGGGGGTTGGTCTCCTCTCCCAGGCAGTCAGCAATAGGACAAGAGGGCATGGGCTTAAGCTCTGCCAGGGGAGGTTTAGGTTAGATATTAGGAAGAAGTTTTTTACAGTGAGAGTAATCAGGCATTGGAATGGCCTGCCTGGAGAGGTGGTGGATTCACCATCCCTGGAGGTTTTTAAGATGAGACTGGATGTGGCACTGAGTGCCATGATCTAGTAATCACAGTGGTATTGGATCAAGGGTTGGACTTGATGATCTTGGAGGTCTCTTCCAAAACAGCTGATTCTGTGATTCTATGACTTACTAAGATAGAAGGGCTACAGATTGGGATTCTCTTGTGCTTTGCAAAGAGAGCATGCCAAAGGGTCACATCCCACCCTACCGCATTTAAAATATACAGTAACCAAATTGGAAGGGGAATTTACTAATGCCATAGTGCAGTCTAGGTAAGGTAAAACAAAAGCAAGTTACAGAAGGAAACATGCTAAAGGAGAAACATTAAATTACGGAGTTTAACTATGATAGGAGTAATTACCTTCCACTCATCTTAAATCAGACATATAAAAAATAAACACATGATCAAGTAATTCAATTTTCAGTTGCTTTTTACAATTTATACTCTTTCTCAGAACCACCAGCTAAGTGTGATATTTTTCTGTAAGTGTTGATATACAAGTATTTAATAAATCTGGATTTAACTTTCAATTGCTTTTTACAAATCGGTGTCTTTATGCCCCAGGTAAACATAATTTTTATTTAACAGAAAAAGTTGATAAGTAGTTGAAAAATTGGAACAAGTTAATTGAAATAAAAAGACAGCCAGTTAATTTGTTTCCTTTTCCTTTTGTTCCTTTAATCTGAATATTCAGAAATAAATATGTACCTATATATTGGAGTGCATATATGTGTATGTATACGGATTGCATATATGTTATGTACAGGTGTGTGCTAAAGCTTTTATGACCAATACGGTGATCACAGTGGTGCTTACTGCTTAGATAAAATTCTAGAACAAAACCAGATAGCATTGAAATTTAAAGAAGTGGTTCCTTTCATTTCATGGCTGGATCTTCATATTCAGATTGTTCACTGATAGGTTGAATGCTTTGTGGTTCAAGAAATCTGATTAGACTAATCATCCTGGTGTTATAAAATATGAGGATATCCTGGTATAAATTTGGTACAAATTTGCTTTCCTGCTTGACCATGTTATTCATGGATTATCTTTTTTACCAGCATCAGCCATTCATTTTCAACATGATAAATGAAGTAATGGACTACATAAGGGTAATGCTGAGGAAGATTGATGGCCAAAATACCCATAGAAGCCTCGGGCCAAAACTAAACCTATTAGAAATGCAATGTGTTTTATTAAAACCATAAAGCAAGTGCTTAAAATGACTACAACGTGGAACAAATGTCCTTTAACAGATGAGTTTTGGGTGATGGATGTTATGGCTAATCTAGGCTGTTTCAACATGGTATTTTGTGTTTGGTTTTTTCGCATTAGATTTTCTATGTAGACAGTGAGACAGACATGCAGTTTTTCAGAAAATGAAGAGATTTCTACATGATGGTTGCACATCTGGTTTTCAGAGTGCTGGAGTTGCAGCGCTTCTGACTGCATGTGTTCTTGGATTAATTTCTGGTTCTGGAGACGTCTTCTAGCATAGGTAGTAAGTTAGGGAGCTGTAGCCTTATATTATTTATTCTATTGTAGTTCTGTAATTCTACTGCTTAATCAGTTATCACTGGAACAGGTTGCCCAGAGAAGCTGTGGATGCTCCATTCCTCTAAGTGTTTAAGGCCAGGTTGGGCAAGGCTTTGAGCAACCTGGACTAGAGGAAAGTGTCCCTGCCCATAGCATGGGTTTGGAACTAGATGATTCTTAAGGTCCCTTCCAATCCAAACCATTCTATGATTCTGTGATCTCTGTCAATTTTGTTGGGCACTTTATTGATTCAGTTGATGTAGGTTTTGTTTTAAGTCAGAGTTGAGGGCTTTTTGCATTTCACATAACACAATGTGCATTTTTATTCTTTAACTTTCTTTGAGCCTTCCTGCAGTCTGAACTCTTTGGTGGTTGCTTTGCTTGTTCTGTGCTTGCTGGTCTAGAGGAAATTCCCTTTAGAGCTATTTATGAAGTTACATAAGTATTTTTTTTTGTTGCACTTGAGTCCTGTGTGTGGTTTTGGGCGCCACAGTCACAGTACGATATAAAGCTGTTAGAGAGCATCCAAAGGAGGGCCGCAAAGATAGGGAAGGGCCTTGAGGGGAAGCCATATGAAGAGTGGCTGAGGTTGGTGTGTTCATCCTGGAGGAGACTGAGGGAGACCTCATTGCAGTCTACAGCTTCCTCATGAGGAGAATTGGAGGGACAGACACTGATCTCTTCACTGTGGTGACCAGTGACAGGACCTGAGGGAACGGCCTGAAGCTGTATTAGGGCAGGTTTAGCTTGGATATTAGGAAAATGTTCTTCACCCAGAGGGTAGTTGGGCACGGAACAGGCTTCCCAGGGAAGTGGTCCTGACTCATTCTGTCAGAGTTCAAGAAGCGTTTGGACAATGCTCTCAGGCATGTGGTGTGATTCTTGGGTCAGTCCTGTGTTGGACTCTGATTCTTGTGGGTCCCTTCCAAGTTAGGGTATTCTGTGATTTTTTGAACATAAACCAAAGTTTTGTATGAAAGGATGTTGTCTTTAGGAGCCTTGTTATGTGATTTGCAATGGGGAAAAACAGAAGTTATTTATAAATAATGGGAATAATGTGAAAGAAAGAATATTTAGACTTGAAAGACAGAAATAAGACAATTGTAAAGAACGGTTCAGAGAAGCAGAGAAGCTGCAAGTAAAATTGAGGACTAAGAACCTGAAGTCAAAACACAAGTGCTGTCATTAATTGTCTTCTAAAAAAGAAATTGCATTTTAGTCTGGTTTGCCAAGGACATGAAGCTTATGTAATCATTGCGGTTCTTTCTCCCTTGGTAGCAATTGACCTCCGATGACCAGTTCAACCAGACTTTCAAAGACCATTAAGTTGATACATGTTTTGTGACTATAAGCAGGCAAAGGAATGAATCTCAGACTTTTCCCAGCTGCGGCTACTATTCTTTCCATATGTCAGCAGCAGAACAGGCATTGAGATTTGTGTATTGGTTGGCCTGTTGGGATGCATGTAGTTGAAAATTAATTAGTGCACAGGTTGCTCTGTAGTAATATAGCACTTGCCAGCTCTTTCCTTAGAGTGTCTTAACAGAAGATTTCGAAGGAACAGAGGTTACTGTGTTGGGTACTGAAATGAAAATAGCAGAGAAATTCTTGGGAAACTGTGGTCTCCTGGATTTTATGGCTCACAAAACTGACTTCTGATGTAGAAAAGACATCTGAATTCACAGTAGAAGTGCTTAATCCTGTTTTCTTCATCAATTTGTTTGGGTTTATCTATGTCTCTGCTTTTTGTTGCAGTGGTGTGATGAAAGACTCGACTTCCAAGCTACATTTTTACAGTGTTTGGCAAAACATGTGCCAAATATTTACTCAGCTGAAATGGACCCCTTGTTGGAGAAACAAGAAGAAATGGTCCAGGCAGCAGTATTATACCCTCTGGAATGTTATTTGTTTGGGGAGGACCCAGATGTATTCCTGGAGAAACTACAACAAAGTGGAACCTCTCAGCTCTGTGGAAAGGTGTTCAAAGGAGGGGAGACAACATACTCTTGTAGGTAAGAATGAAAGTGTGTTATCACAAATGTTCCCATGTGAGATAATGCAGCAAAGTGGTTTAATAAAATCAGTTGTGCTGCTAACTAGTCATTGCTTGTGTCACAGTAGGTCTTTGCTTAACCGAAGGCGGCATTTGCTTTACATTTCTAACCACTTTGAGGAAAACTGCATATGAAAAGAAGGCTCTGGCAGAGAAATGGGGGAAGTGAAAAGGATACTAAAGGTACTGAAAACCATGGCTTAAAGATGTTGAATGATAGGAAATTAGTATGGGGTGTGTACCTGAATTGAAGGAGAACAGACACAAAAATCTGAACACACTCCTCACTCTTCCAGAGTCTGAAACAGAATCCAGCGTTTTTGAGTGGCATCAGTCCTTTGCTTAAGCAATAGCTGTGTGACAAGTGGTTGTTTTTTCACCTTTTTTCTCAGCCTAGAGTATATAAAAGATAGCAGCTTGCTGATTTGATAGAATTAATTTTATTAATTCATATTTGTACAATTATATTAAACAATTGGTATAATTGAATCACTAATATAAAACCCCCTGTTGGTCTTTGTTGTGAATGTAAATATTGCAACCGTGCTGACAATTAATGAGCATTAGTATGATGCTATTGTCATAGTTTATTTTGTTCTTCAGTTTATTTTAAAAGTGTAGAAAGTGTAATAAGAAATACTTTTTATCCGTAATAATAATTTTTCAGTATTATTGTGGCTAAAAAGTCCAGCCCATAGAATTTAGGAAATGTCAAAATGAAAGTTCTCTGTAAATGTTCTGTTTATGAATTACACTGTAAAGTTTTAATTAGTCATCTACTCCACAGCTTTTTCTCGGAGTAAGTGCTGTGTATGAAAGGAGAATAGTCTTTGAAGAAGTCCTGTATGTACTGCAAAGTATATAGTGAGTGTGATGGTTGTAGGAAGGAAAAGGATTGACAACGCGCTTTAGTGCAGCAGTAACAGGAATAATTCTGTTCCTAGCTCCGCAGAGTTCTTGTATGATAACAGGGAAAAAGAGAAAGCTCTGTATCTTAGCGTGGTGGTTTTTTTTTTTTTTTTTTGAGTTCCTGTCTTGCTAAAATGTGGTAGTATTTATACAGGATACTGTTTTTACATACCACTGCAACTGAATCTAGGTATACATTTGCTTTAGGCTTCTAAAATGCAAAAAATAGCAAATACTCTAAATATCAAGTCTAAACACCATGAATTGGGCATTCAAATCTAGCAGACACTTCTGACTTCATTTTTCTTTCTTTTAACTCACCTTTCAGAAGATTTATGGTAATAAATGAATGTTACTGAAGTATTAAATTATTGTAATGATTGTTAGAATCTGAAGGTTTGAAAGAAAGTTGTTAGAATTACCATACTATTTTAGTTGTATTGTAAAAGAGGCTCGAATTAAATATTAAACAACTGTATAAAGTAAAAAACTTGATGTACTGTCACTTAGCATCTGTCATCCACGTTTCACATACAATGAAGCACCATTTAAAAGTGACAATGTTGTAAGGAAAAAAGGCAGTATAAAAAATATGTATGTGGAACACTGAAAAAAATGGAATTAGATTGCCCATGAGTGTAATTCCAGATTTTCCAATATTTAAGTGCATGAGTGAAACTGTTGGAATTAAATTTTGAAGTATATATTCCTGGCTCATTTTAAAAAGGAATTCACTTTAGATTTTGATTTCTAACTGTTTTAAAAGTTCAAAACATAACCTAGCAGAAGTGTAGCAGAAGTTTAATCGGCCAACTGACTACAGATGTTGGAAACAATAATAAAACCTAATTCAGAGTCCTCATGGGTTTTAATAGCTGCTTATTCTTAGCAAAATCAGAAGTCAGCAACAAGTTGTAAAAGTGAAAATTGAGCATGTTTTTGGCAGAACTTGATATGACAGGTTTGAATACATGGTTCAAACCCAGCAAGACTGGCTTTTGTCTTTCTGTGAAGTGGAGTAGCCAATGTTTTTATAATTTGAATCTGTTCTTAATCTCAATTTTTGTTTTCAGTGCAGCATTTTCCTTTGTGCATGAAAACTCCATGTGTTTGTTGTAGAAAATTTTCCAGTTACAGTTACTGTTTTTGTTGCAGAGACTGTGCAGTTGATCCAACTTGTGTGCTCTGTATTGACTGCTTCCAGAATAGCATTCACAAGAATCACCGGTACAAGGTAGGGAAATCTTATTTTAAGAATTGGTACTTGTAGCCTTGGAGAAGTTTTTTTGATGGTATAATATACTGTATATAAACCAGTAGTAATTTTATCGTTTAAAAAAAGAAATTCTGGGATTTATGAAATACTGAATCTCTCTTGGGTTTCTAACAATGTAAAGCCTCTTTTAAGAACAACAACTTCCTAATTGAAGAACCAAAGGATAAAGGCATATTTATGAATTCATACCATTGTTATTCTCTTTGGAAGAATCACAGAAGTGTAAGTCAGAGCAAAAAAACTGTGACTGAAAATGACAGTTGTATCCTAAGTCCCAGTTAGTGCTGTTGGGAAATTTAGAACGAGTATGCAAAAATAGGGACTGTTACTTCAGCACTTATGATGCAGTCTCTACATGTCCACTTTGTTCCTCAGTTTAGATTTGCATAAATTACTTAGTGCCTTAGTGTAGACTATGATGAAATGAAACCAAATGTTAAGCATTGATTTATTTTTTTTTCTTAATTGAGGAGATTGTTCTAGGACTGGGTTGTCTCTCTCTGATACCCTTTTGTTCTCTTTGAACCAAATCTATGTTACCTTTGGAAGATTCCCATGCTTTAAATTAAAGAAGGTTCTTTAAATGATTCTTAGATAACTTGCTGCCTAAATTGTCATCTCCTGATTCCTTCCCAGGCCTCCTTTTTTGCTTGCCCTCTTCACTGAGAACTCTAATTTCAACAGCCTTGGGAGCAGAAATGCAAGTGTAATTTTGAAAGCTGGACTAAGTCTGCTGCAAGAGACAAGAAAATGTACAGAAACATTATATATTCAATTTAATTATCTTTCATTACTAAAAAGGGCAATAGTTTTTTTTAATTTTGGATTTTCTATTCATTGGTATGATATCTGTTGAAGAGATTTGTTACTTCTATTGTCCATTGGTGATAAATGTCCTTTAAGTGGGTATTCTTCAATGAGAGGCAATTTGGAAGAGGGTCCTAGCAATGTCAAAAATGACTGGTAATAAAATAGAGTATCTTGCCTCTCTGTATGTGTCTTTGTATACTGATCTGAACATGCATTGCAGATACTGACTCAAAGACCTGCAAAACCATTTGGATAAAGCAGATATAACTTCTCTGTACATACGCATGCACACACGGTTTACTGAGAGGTTGGATGAAAACCCCAGGAAAATAGACAGGAACCATAGCTGGCCTGAGAAGCTGTTGTCATTTCCCTGTTTTTCAGTAACTGCTTCAGGCAAGATATCAGCTAGGCAAATAGTTAGCCAGATGAGAGCAGATTTGTTGCACTTTCATTGTAAAGACGCAATCTAAAGAATACAAGAATAAAGAATACAATCTTTATAGATTCGTATAATAATTTATAATAATTTATGTTGGAAGGGACCTAAGGAGGTCACCTAGTCCACCCTCCTGCTCAAAGTGCCTCTATTTACCTCAGGTTATTTTAAAATGTTTCAAGTAAATAACAGATTTTTGAATGTCTTTTTATTGGGTCACTGAATTTTTTTGTAACTGTTTCAGGATTGGGAGTTTGGAGTAAGCCAAAGATAATTGTTTTTGCCTGAGCTTAGTCTGAACTTTTTGCCAAAGTGAAGGGTCATAATTTGTACTTTTCTGAAAGTGCAATGCAAAGTTAAAATTACAAGAATATACTTAGGTGTGATCATGTTATCTTTACTTTTGTCAGAAGTGGAAGTAGTACTAAATGTCTGTTTAATATGTACATATTCTTATTCATATTATTGTTTATGAAGTAATTTGTAAAGAAGGCAATAAGCAACTTTGCTATAATTTTGGGAATAAACCCAGAAATTATTGTTTTACCATTTATGAAGCAGTTATTCATCAGTGATAGTCTTTTCCACCTACTTTCTAGTTAAATTTATTTAAGGCTTGCATACCTCTTTGTAGCAGCAACTGTATTTCCTCCTTTATTTTCTGCTCAAAAAGTTTGCATTTTACCCCACTGCTCCTCTGGTAAGTCTCCTTTTATCTGAAAAAAAAGTGTTGTGGTAAGTCTGCTGGTTATGCAGTGGCTCTTCTATTTTTTAAGTAGGTATTTGTACTTGTGTTTGACTTAAATAATGTGCATTTCTGTTTTTCTCTTGCTTTTTATGTGTGTATTTCATGACTTAAACACATGGTTTTTACAGATGCATAGCTCTACTGGAGGCGGATTTTGTGACTGTGGGGATACAGAGGCATGGAAGGCTGGACCGCTGTGTACTAAGCATGAGCTTGGATCATCAAGTTCTCCAAAAGAGGTAAGAATATTGCTTAAAGTGAAATAACAGATATTGTAAGTATTGCTTTTTGTATTTCAAGAAGTGCTTATTCATGGATGTGTGTTGTATAATTCATGCAGCAGGTTCAGTCAGCTTGAATCAGGATTTCTTTTGTCAAGGTGTTTGGGATCAACATATATATTGGACATTATTTGTTCTTTCGCCTTTTTTTTTCTTTTTGTTTGAAGACAGTTTCTTCTACCCGTCTTGTGCGTTTCAGTCTTTCATTTGGAATTCAAATTGCAGTCGCTTGCTTTTTTCTTTGCTATGTGTATCACTCAGTTCTTACTTGCAAATAATTGGTTTCCCAGTAGTTAATGTTTAGATGTAGTACTTGACTTTAATGTATTTTCCCTTTTCCCCATTGCTGCATTAGTGAATAATTGTTTTTGTCAGTTACTTCTGGTGTGTGATCTGTCACTATGATTGAAATAAGTATCTATATCTTGAAACTATCCTCTTCTGCTAGGATGTTTCATGCTTATTTTGTCTCATAAAGCATCATATTAATGAGAAACATGCCGATTTGTAAGGAATTCTCATTGAGAATGTAGGCGTATCGCTTGCTTCAGGTAAATTTATTTTTTTTTGAGTCCTACATTCTGGAATAATCAGGACATAAATCCTAGCATTTTCCTTGCAAATAGACCCCTAACTCTCCATGGTTTTGTTGCAAACCACTGTTTCTTATGATCTGCCAAAAAAGACAAATGGAAAATGAATAAAGAGGATTTACCAAAAAAAACGAGACGGATTTCCTTCACTTGCTCATCTGTCAGAAAATCCATGAAAATTAATGGATTTCAGAGATAAAAATAGTTGAAGCTTCTGGAAGTGATCATCTGTTTATCACTTGGAGCTTGTTGCTGTAGAGCTTACCTGCTTCTACTTCAGTAATGTCTATTCAGCTGTTCAGTCCCTTGTGTTCTGAAAGAAAATAGTATTTTTTTCTGATTGCTAGATTGCTGATAGTGCTGATACAGACATGTGGGAAGGTAGAGAACTCATGTCTACCAGCTTCAAAATCACCTTTGGATACTATGGAAAATTTACGCTACAAGATGCTCAGTATCAGATTTCTAGATGAGTGCTGTGAGGTCCATATCATATCACAAAAAGAATGTAGCAGTAGTCTTGAGACAGAATGATCATGTCTCAGTTGAGAATTAACTGTTTTTCCACTTGAGAACTAAGTGTTTCCAGCCAAAAAATTCTCTATTGCTCCTAGATAAGTGATCCTGCTTTTTCCTCAGGTCACCAGCTTGTATTACAGACAGTAGCTAGCATTCATTATGGATTTCAACTGTGATGGCTCACAAAGAAAAAATTGCACAGATACCTGGATGGACATGGACCTATGAGGCACATCAAGAAATACAACAAAGAAATTCTGAACAAAATAGATTGTATCTCCTAGCTTTAAAATTTAAGTCTGCATGAGATCCTTTAACAGTTGTTTCAGCGCTTTACTTTTGAGAGTAATAGTATCTTTTTGTTCCAACAACTCTTACCAGAGTCCTTCTTACTTCCTGCTGTAAAACCTGTTTCTCTGCAAGGGCAGATTTGGATCTCGAGGATCTGCTATTTGCATCTATGACAGCATATTCTGCTTTTTACCTCCCTTTCCTTTAGAACAGCCTTTTCATAGTAATGAAGTAAAACACCAAATCTTAAGAAGAACACCAAAACCTTTATCAATTTTACCAGAAAGGCTGTTTCACTCTTGTTTAAAGTCACACTATCCAAATTTTGTGGGCTCTTTTTCAAAACCAAGTTTAAACAAAGCTTGAGGGGGAACTGCATGTGTTCAAGAGTTCCTCAGCATTTTGTTTGTTTGGATGAAAATAAGCTGCTCAGAATACTCTTCAGGGCATTTGGATACAATGGAGATACAGTTAAAGGATAGATCATATCAATAGTGGCCACAGCTAACAACAGTATCTCTCTGTTTTCAACTTAATTGAGAACTAGAATCCTACTTGTAATAAGTAAACAGAGAACCTCCCATGCTTCTTCAGGTAATACTTCTCTATCAATCTCTGATAAGGCCTTTGGTTGGCTTGCACTGAATTTGTTTGATCATCACTTCTGTCATGGAGCTGTGGCAGTCCAGAGTTACGTTACAACTGCTGTCAAATAAACTGGAGCATACTCCTACTTTAAGTGGTACCTGAGAGTTGTGAATGATAGAAAACATGTACTTAGACAATTATTTGAATTTGAAGAATTAGAAAGTTGCTTATTAGTTCTTGGTTGTCAATATATGTGGCTATTATATGCAGTCAGTATATGCAGACTCTCTAGTAAAAAGGTAGAAATACAACTGCTACAATAATGCAGTGCATCAGCATATTACATATACTGTATGTAACTGTTGGAAAGATTACATTGCATGGATGTCTTGCTTTTTTAATAAAAGACTTGTCTGTCGTGGATTCTTTATGACAAAGAGACTTGCAAGTGCTTGGGTTACCTTATAGTTTGTTCTCTGTTTTGAAAATCAAGGACATTCATAATGTAGGAATTTTCTCAGCATGCAGTGCTTATTGAAAGAAATGAGTGGCAAAGCACATTTGGTGCAGATATTTCTTTTCCAGCATGTTTTCTGATAGCGCAGAAGTCTATGCCATGCTTGTTAAACAAGAAGTACTCTTTTCTGCTTGATCCTGACCAGTATTCCTTGAATTACTCTAAGTGCAGATAATATATCTTTTTGGAATCCACACTCCAGGCTTTTTAGGAGTTAACCATTTCCTATTGATTTCAAATTAATGTCTTCTGTATGCCAGAAATATATTTTTACCTGAACATATCCTTAAAAGCAGCCAACTTTAAGGATTCACGTCTGAGATAAGGAAACAATACTTCCCAGGCACCTTTTTTTTTTAAAAAAAAAGATTGTTAATTCTTTTAAAACGTTTAAAACTGAACATTGTTCATTCTTCTAAAATTTTGGGTTTTTAAACTTTACCTTGAAGCTTAAACAATGGCGTATTTTTGGGCATAGTTTTGTGCCAATTTTATTTTTACTCTTTCAATTTACATTAGAAGTATCTTAATTTTGTTTTACTGTGACTTTTATTAATACGGATGGCATTGGAAATGGCATTACATTATTTAACTTTTCACTGCTTGGATGAGTGCAAGCCCTATTTTTAAGCTTATAAATCCTTTTATGTGACTTCCTTTGATTTTATTTTTTCCTTTTTTTATTTTTTTTTCAGACTGAAGGAGAGAAGCATGTCTTACTACAGAGTTATTGTCTGGAGTACCTGTGCACAGCTCTTAGTTTTTCTCCAGCTCTGTTGTTTTTTCTTAACATGCATTAGTGCTTAAAAAGCCAAACTCTTAATTAAAAGGGGAAAAAATTAGTATATTTACAACTCAGTTCAATTAGATTATTCTTAGCACTATAGTTTTTTTCATTCTTCTCCAAACATGAAGATTATGATAGCTTTGTCAGTCTGGGAAAACTTAGCCCAGACATTTACATTCTTGATTACCA
The DNA here is from genome assembly GCA_035583155.1 of Acropternis orthonyx. Classification (NCBI taxonomy): domain Eukaryota; kingdom Metazoa; phylum Chordata; class Aves; order Passeriformes; family Rhinocryptidae; genus Acropternis; species Acropternis orthonyx. Next base: position 27,581,512 of record JAWWEU010000158.1, on the reverse strand, counting down.
AGATCTACCATGAGCTTATCCAAAATTAAGTATGTACACATAGTGATATTTATAGACCAGGATTTCATTGACAGACATTTTCAGATTGCATGTTTTTCTCCAGATTATTCTTCTGATGCTTATCAGGTCAGAAAACTGTTGTCCAGAGCTTTAGAAGTATTTGGTCATGTTAACACATTCTTACTTCTCTTCCACTACATTTTTAACTTTTCCATCATATCTAGTGCATTATTCAATACAACTTTACTTTTTTGTTTTTTAAAAGCCTTCTGCTTCATAAATAAGGATTTTTGAAAACATGGTTCTTAGTTGTATTAAACACATCACTCTTTCTTTTCTTTAATATTTGTTGGGTCATGTATTGCAGAATTGAGTGCCTTTAGTACTTTGGGATTTAAAGTCACACATGAAAAGCTTTATTCGTGGAAAATGTCTGTTTCTCATCTTTTTTTCCACTCTGGCAAAAACATACTTATTCAGATTTTGTAGGGTGAACCTAAAATTACAGGACACTTCGTGCAAATACTGCAGAAGATACCAGGTTCTGTTTCTTTGTCATGTTTGCTTATGAAATTACTGGATTTGGTTGCATTACCATTAATAACAACATTATATACCACTTCTGTATGTATATGCTGAAAGGAAGGTGGTCATCCAGGCCCTTGGATTACAGCCCTCCTGTCATACAGTGTCGTTGCAGTGTATCTGTGTCTTTACCTCAATACTGATGGCTTCATTCTTATGTGTGGACTTGGTAATGGGGTTTTTTTGCTTATAACCTCAGTTTCTCTCCTGCTTAAATGCTTATAGAACTGATTAATAATGTTATGTGATGTAGACAGCTCACTTGATGAGCTTTATCTGGGTGGATGGGAAAGATGTCAGTTCACAGGGATATTTTGAAGGATTTCTAGGTATGGGATAGGATTTCTGAAAGAACAGAGTTAGTGTTCCTTGGATAATTTTGTTTGATTGTCATAAGTGTTTGCCAGCATACCCACACAAATAAGAAAAGAAAGAAACGCAGGAGAAGAATTTTGGTCTGGACTGCAAACTGTTAATATCTGTGGGTATACAGAAAGCTGTTAAACAGCTTTTTTAAATGTAAGTTTAAAAAAAAATAAGGCAAAGTTTCTTGTACATTTGGTGATGCCTTCTGTAGTCTAGTCCTAGATAAAACATGGATACATAATAATAAGAGGAGGTGAAACTGTTGGAATACTACTCAGAGCCCTTGGGATGAAATAATTTTGAAGAGAAGAAATTAGGTGAGGGTAATTTGCTTGAAAATCATAAAAAGGGTAATTTCCTGAATCAAATATAGTAATAAGGTATTCTTCTAATGCCATTTTAAAATTTTTAGTATTTCTTTTTCATATTAATATTATCTCATGTTTTGCAGAATTCTGAATGTCAGTTGAATGAAGAAATTATGGAGCACTCTAGGAGGGTGTTTCCCTCTGTGATAAAATACATTGTAGATATGCTTATCTGGGAAGAAGAGAAGGAACTGCCTCTGGAGCTCACAATTAGGTAGGGACTCTTTCTAACTTTGTCTTCAAGGCATTAGAAACTTTGATTGTAATTTTGCCTGGGATATTCTCATACTCATGCAGATATATTAGTCCTGAAATCCCTGTAAACAACAGTGTAGCATTTTTGGCCTAGATTTATATAAAGAAAAGCTTTAGATGCTTTGTGGGAAAAGTAGTGTGTGACTGTGCTCCATCAATCACTGGCTCCTGAGCCAGCCTGGTCTGTAGTGCAGTGGCAGGTCTTGGTGTACAGGGGAGGAAATGCCAGGGCAGTGGAGAGACCTGCCAGGAGCCAGTAGCTCATGTGGGAGACACTGATGCACCCTGTCCTAAGGAGCAGAACAGAGCTGGCAAGTCTTTAAGGATGCTTTCCACAGAACTCAAGAGTTCTCAATCCCCAGGTGTACGAAATCAGTAAAGGGGGGCAAAAGACTGACATATCTGAGTCGAGACCTGGGGTCAAACTAAAGGGCAAGAAGGAAATGCACAGGCAGTAGAAACAGGGAGAGGTGTCCTAGGAAGACTGTGGGGATGCTGCCCAGTCGTGTAGGGATGAGGTTATGAAGGCCAAGGCACAGCTGGAGCTCAACTGGCAAGGGCTTCTACAGGTGTGTCAGCCAGAAAAGGGAGGGCAAAGGAACCATACCCCTCCTGAGCAAGAATAACAGGCTGGTAACGGACAAGAAGACTGAGGTACTCAACTTCTTTGCCTCGGTCTTCACTGGCAGTCTTTCTTCCTGCACATCTCGAGTGGATGGACCACAAGATGGGGACCGTGGGAGCAAAGCCCCTCCCATTGTAAGGGAAGATCAGGTTTTTGACCACCTGAGGAACCTGATTGTACAATACAGGCCGACTGTATTGTGGGCTGCATCAAAAGTAGCAAGGCTAGCAGGCTGAGGGAGGTGATTTTCCTGCTCTGGTGAGAGCCACTTGGAGTGCTGTGTCCAGATCTGGAGCCCATGGCACAGGGAAGACACGAACCTGTTGGAGCAAGTCCAGAGGAGGGCCACAAAGTTGATGAAGGGCTGGAACACCTCCCCTCTGCAGATGAGCTGAGAGAGCAGGGTTTATTCAGCCTGGAGAGGAGAAGGCTCCAGGGAGACTTCTTTATAGCCTTTCAGTACTTGAAGGAAGCTATAAGAAAGATGGGGATAAACCTTTTAGCAAGGTCTGGTGCAGCAGGATAAGGGCTCCTAAAGGAGGCTAGATTTAGACTAAATACAAGGAGAAAATTTTTTACAGTGAGAATGGTGAAACTGATTGCCCAGAGGGATGATAGGTGGCAGCATGCTGAAAACATTCAAGGTCAGGTTGCATGGGGCTCTGTGCAAGCTGATCTAGTTGAAAATGTTCCTGCTTATTGCAGGGAGGCTGGACTAGATGAACTTTAAAGGTTGTTTCCAACCCAAACCATTGTATGAAAATGGGAAAAGATTGTGTATCACATTACAAGACAAATGGGTTCATAAAACAGCAGAGAAAGGAAATAATAAGAATAGAATATCAAATAACTTAAACATTTCTCTTTTGTACTTGAATGGTTTCTGTGGCTTTTTCTGGTATAGTGGTGGGGTGCATGTCACTGACATGAAGAATATGCTTTATTTTAATTCTGTATTTTTTTTTTTTATTTGACATTCCTCTCAAGCTATCAAGTAAGCTGTTGCTTGTATTTGATAGGACACTATTTACAATTTTATTTTCATTTGTATAATGATATGTTACCTCTCTCCCAGTAGAGAGAAAGTAGACAGCTACTACTGTGTCCTTTTCAATGATGAACACCATTCTTACGATCATGTCATCTATAGTCTGCAAAGGGCGCTTGGCTGCGAACTTGGTGAAGCCCAGTTGCATACTACTGCCATTGATAAAGAGGTTAGTGCCTTTGGGATATGGGAGAAAGGTCACCTTTTAATCATTAGGAATTGCCACTATGGTCACTTGATTATAGAATATTTGTTTCTTGGTTGCTGGAGCTTGAGGAGAGAAAGGCACATTGCAGAGTAACTGTTAGGCAGCGCTTGCTTCAAGAAAGTTGGTGGATTTTTTTAAACTATATTGCAAGTCTTCTCCTGTAGTTGCAGGTTTTGTAAAAAATGTATATACATGCATGATTATAGAATAATTTTCAAAGGTTTCCCTTACAAAGATTCCTTTTGCTTGAAGTCTAAATTTTGGGTCAAGAATTTATCAGGCTTTTCATTTTACAAAGTGCCTGCTACAGAACAGGACTAGGTTATGGCATTTTAATTGTGACAGTTCCACAACATATTCCTCTCTTCTGGTGTATAGTTCTGCAATGTGCAGAAATTGGTTAGGAAGCACATACTTCTCATTTCCTTTGAGTGGAATTTAAGGTCTAAGCTGTACCTGTTCTTGGCTTTACTGGAAGAGCTATTAAACCCAGATTTAAAATATACACTATTACATATAGAGAATTGTGAAATAGTAGGAAAGATTGTAGAAAAGCAATTCAGGATGAGTGTACTGTGTGCTGGGAAGACAGTTGATATAGTTTGTATTTAAAGGAATATGCAAAAATGTTTCTTGTCTATTTTAATGTATACATGAACTTTCCTTATCTAAAAATATGAACATACCTAGGGTTTACTTTGTTCTTCTGTTGTTAATTTAAGTAGGTTTTTTTCTAAAGACAATTATGTTAGCTTTGATATGCTTCTAGATATCTAATAGCACCAGGAGTGATGTTGGTCTCTGTTTTTCCTATTATGTATAAAAAACATAATAGAAAGGATTGGATTGGTCACATTTTGGTTTTGCTTTATATTGATCTTGTGCTCAATATGTTTTTTTAAACAGGGTCGTAGAGCTGTTAAGGCAGGACATTATGCCTCTTGTCAGGAAGCAAAAGAAGAAATTAAGGTAACTGCCTCAAATAATTTTCTCATTAAAAAAAAAATAAGCCTCATCAGTATTAATAGTGAAGACTTATTTGTCTGCTCTGGAGTCTTCAGCTGAGTACTTCCATGGTTTTATAACTTTCCTGTGCCCTTTTTAAAATCTAATTTGCCACCGCATTTGGGATGAATAGATAGATATCTATCTATGTATCTTCAGAAATAAAATGTCAAACTGTTTTTTCCTTTTTTTTGCTTGGGAGAGGTGCTGGGTGGTGGAGATAAATAATGAAATGAATGTTATCTTTATTTTATATATACTAATATTTATCTGACTCCTAGAGGCATTCTGAAAATGTTTCTCAGCGACCACTTCATGTGGAGGTTCTGCATGCTGATGTTATGGCACACCAGAAGTTTGCCTTGCGTCTTGGTTCTTGGCTGAACAAACTCATGAGCTATTCAAGTAAGCATAACAGATTTTTGTTACAATAATGCCATGGCAGTATATGAATGGCTAATTCTCTCAGAAATGTCTTCAGCAGTGTTGTATATGGTAGTCCCTTAATTAAATACTTTCATGTTCCTCCTAATGAGTAAATAAATAGTACAGTAGTATGGGTGCCAGTATCTATCAATGTGCTTATGAGTAGCAGTACTTTTCTGTTCCTTCTTGCTGAAATAAATGTCTTTCCCTGCTTGAGCTCTGTCTCTTCCTCTAGAAATTTTATTATTCTTAGTTTGAGCATCACACACACTGTTTCAGAGACTCCCGTATTTAACAACTGCTATCCCCAGTGCTGGTGGAAAGCTGCAGAAATCTCCATCAGTGAAAACATATATCCTCTGCTTGAATTAATTCCTGTTTCAGATTTGATAGCTGTGATTAGTTAGACAGTGTCAATAAAACAAGCAAAGTAAAGCCTTAAGTGAAAACATCTAGTAGTGGAAAGTCTATTTTAAGCTTTCAGACATTGTTCTGGTGTTTGATGATGCTCACGGTTTTAAAGAAGATTTCTGACTAAATGTACTTTTGATTTATGTTACTTTCTTTCATACCTGTGTTTTGCCACACTAAAGCCATTATAAAATTTCTCTTCACATTACAAATATGCATAGATTAAGCTCTACTCACTGCATATCCTCCTTCTTGATAGGGTAAATCTGGCTTTAGCCTCTTTTGTGAGGATAACAGAGAAAATTTCTTACTTTTTTTTTTTCCTTAACACTTGTCAGTCTTTCCCTTAAAATAAATAGATCAAAATCATACCTTTTTGTAATTCTTTATGGTAGTTTACAAATTTTACCTTGCAGTTCTTTTCAAGTTGGTATTTTTTTTCACTGATGGTATTTTCTTACTGGTCTGAGTTCCTCAGACAGTTCTTTTAATCAGTATGAGTTTTGACTCTGTGGTTTGTTTCAAGGTTTCTAGTGAAAGTTTGATTTTTATCCACAGCTTTCTTCTTGGATAATGTGTATTTTCAGTTTCATCAAGTTATCTAAAATGCCAACTGACAGCTAATTATTCAGCTGTTGCCTCTGTGTGAGTATAGACAAGTTGGTGTCAGTGCCTCAGCAAATCCCTACAACTTTCAGGTTTTTAAGCACTGCCTTTTTAGCTTATGAGTTAAACTAAAACTAAAAAGGAGTGTTCCATGTTGGGTGTAGAATTTTGGATTAGGAAAATGTTTGACAGATACCTTAGTGTTTTAAGAGGGTCTTTAAGTACAAAGACTGAAGTCAAGCACTCCTGTCCTTGTTGTTCTGGATTATGGACTTTTAAGAGCCTGAGGTTTTGTACTCAGCTCGAACTTTTCCTGTTTTTTCTTCAAGTGGTAGAATATGGATCAAGAAACGCTTTACAGTGTTTATTTCCAGGTTGTCAGGAACTTGATTAATGACACATTTCCTTTTCAAATATAAGTATATAAGTAATATAAGTCTTCACTTCTGAATGTAATAACCCACAGATGACTGCAAATGTCAATACCCAAAACTACTTCAGCAAGTATTGCTTGCAAGTATTCTAGCACTGATAGGTGCAAGAAAATAAAATAATCTCTGAATTTCTACAAAAGACTGACTTTCCAGGCCCAAGGCAGGGACCAACATAGACTTGTGCATAGACCTGTGCATAGACCTGTGCATGTCTGTGCTGACGTAGTGAATTCTTCTTGTGGATCTGCTTTGCAAAGCTGTCTAAATGATTTTAATTTTAAAATATTCTTATGCATCACAAGATTTATTAAATTAATCAGATAAGCATAATAGGAAGAAATTAGTGAAGGGTATGTGGGAGCATATTCGAGCAAAAACATTGTCAACAATAATTCATACTCGTGCCTTCTTTTTTTCTTCTTTTAAAGAATGAAATTCTGTAGTTGTCGTTTTCTTGGGTCATGTAATTTAATTATCAAAGCATTTGTGTACAAATGAATAGTTTTCTCCCTATAGGTGACTTCCGCCAGATCTTTTGTCAGATATGTCTGAAAGAAGAGGCTGGATCTGAAAAGCCGTGCTTTATAAGCAAGTTGATGCTGTGGGATGCAAAACTTCATAAAGGTTTGTGTATCCATGTTACTGTAAACTGAAGAGGCAAATTAATTTTTCATGTGTGTGTGTAACAAATGGATAAAAGTAAGCGCTAAGCAGGTAGAATTACATTTCTTCATAGTTTTTATATAATGTGTTTTATACAGCCTTTATTTTTACAGCTGAGCTAATTGATATTTGGGTTATATATTTGCCCCCTCAATTTATTCCTGTGTTACATATCTTGAAAAGTCTTTTCACAAGATTTAGCCTGTAAGTGTTGTGGTGCTTACCCTGTGTTTTAAATGCGTACCAATAAATGTCAAAAATAGGAAAAAATTAATAACTTTGTTCATATACTTCATAACCATTGCAAGGCTTTTAATGATTTTAAATTATAGTTTAATAATTGGTTTCTTTTTTCCCACAAAAAGCTTCATCTTAGTACGACAAAGTAACGTGCACTGTATTGGCTTTTTGCAGGGGCAAGGAAGGTTCTCCATGAACTCATCTTCAGTAGTTTTTTCATGGAAATGGAATACAAAAAACTTTTTGCTGTGGAATTTGTGAAGGTAAATGGTTATTTTATACTATAATTTGTACTAGCTTTGTAAAATTTCGCCCCGAATTGAAAATTGTTTCAATATAAATAATGGATTTTCAACAATCAGAGCTTCAATAACTAACTCAGTCTTCATAGAGTCCAGTTAATTAATTTCCATGTCATTGGTTTGTTCCTTAGAATCTTGTAGGTATATATGGTTAGTTGAATGCTGTGAGTATTCCATGTATCTTTTGAAATGGCAGGTGAACTGCAACTGAAACTGGCCTTTCTTTTTGCAAATTCAGTACAATGGTTCAGAAATACACAAAACGTAAGACCAAGTAGCTTTTGTTTTAGGGTGGAACCGTTTAATGTCAGTAAAGATGATTGACATGTCACGGTTTTCTATGGACTGAAACAAAACAAAGACTTGCATTACTCATTGTCCATGTCTTTTATAGACAGCTGTTGAATAACCATCCAAGCAGTTCACTGCAGCAGGAAGATTTGTTTTATAATAAGTTAATGTCTCTATGGATCTCTTTTCAGATATTTAATATCTTTTCTTGGGGAATGTTGGTTATAGGAGAAAAAAAAGTTGGTTCCAGTCTGGCAAATTGGTTAAATTTGTGCTTATCTTCAGTATTAAGCAGTGTGGCCCATAGTGAATTGCTTTGGTGCATTGAGGACATTGTGCCATTTTTATAGGCTGAGCTACTTCTGTTAGAAGGACATTGAGATATAGGTCTTGTAAATAAAAAAGTTAGCATTTTTATTAACATTTATTTAATATGCCCAACATTATCTTTTTCTAGTATTACAAGGCATTGCAAAAAGAATACATCAGTGATGATCACGACAGAGTTCTCTCTGTGACAGCACTCTCAGTTCAGATGTTCACTGTACCCACTCTGGTATGTACAGCCTGTCTCTGCAAGAAATGCAAAATAAGTTTGACAATTGCTAGCAGTACCACCTTTGAAGACTGTTGTACTTGGCAAAGAGTCTTTATGCATTGCTGAGTTTGAATATGAATGATTTTGAGATTTGATAAGGGCCAGTATGAAGGCAGGAGGTTGAGTTGATTCATTACAGAATGTAGAGGAAACACAAATGAGTATAAGTTTTAGGCATATCGTACTCCATATTAACTCTCTATATTTATTTACTGTTCACGTTCACCTTCTGATGTAACCATAAAAATGGGGTAAGAGTGTAAAAAATGATTAAATGTCTTTTTGTGGGGGTGAAATATGTTAGACTGTGCTTGGGGGGGGAATATACCTGTAGGTTTGAAAGGTTATGTGTTTCTGCCTGAAATACTAATGTAAAAGTTCTTTTCCATGTGATCTTTCAAGAAAAAAAATAACATATCCATTATGTAGATGCTGTTAGACTTGAACAAACATGCAAAGTTGATAACAGTTGTGTTCCTATGTAATAAATATTGTGGGAGTTTTTTTATCTTGGACTCTTTGCAAATGCTTAAAATAATTTCTAATCAGAAAGACTGGATTCAAAGCAAAAAACATTTTGCCAATTCTCTTCACCAAAACTAGTAGGAAGAAAAAAATTTCATTTTTCTTTTTGCAGGCCCGACATCTTATTGAAGAGCAAAATGTAATCACTACCATTACAGAGACACTCCTAGAAGTGCTTTCAGAGTACCTGGACAAAAATGACAAGTTCAACTTCCAAGGCCACAGTCAGGATAAACTGAATCGGGTCTATGCGGTAATATATGACCTCAGGTAAGTGTAAGCTGAGAAGCTAGAGCAATTCTAAGAAGATCGGTAGTAGGATAAGGTGTTTGAATTCAGAATCTGATAACAAAACTGCTTTAAAAACAAACCCAAAACCAAACCCCTCAAAACCCATGAAATTGTAATGTTTTCATTTTCAGTGAAAACTTAAAATTTTAAAATACCAAAATTATATTCTATAAAGACAGTTTTTGATTTTGACTGATGCAATTGCATGTAACATTTACATTAATAAATATATCTAAGATAATATGGGAAATTTGGCTTCTATTCATTATCATTCTGGGAAAGTTGTATAATCCTTATCTGCATAGGATTTTCAACTCATACAGGTACAAAATTACTCTAATAAATTGAGTAATGTAAAAGCAGACCACCCCAAATACTCGGAATTTAAAAATAATTTCAAACGATGCATTCACACCGAACTGCTAGCAACTCTAGTATTTGGTGAAAATGTTGCAAGTAGTTTGAGAAGGGGAGAGTGATGTAAAATGATAATGCAGTTGATTGTTTTAAAACAAAAAACACTTGAAATAATACAAGCATAAGCAGAAGAGAAGTCTGGGCAAAGGATGATAATGTTTTCTTTGGGGACAGGTATGTCTTAGTCAGCAAGCCTACATTATGGACAGACCGCTTGAGGGAGCGTTTTTTGGAAGGATTTGTTTCTTTCCTAAGGATTCTAACTTGCATGCAGGTACAATGCACTTAAAGAATTTCTCTCTAATATTCTGTTATAAAGATATTGCAGCTCTTCTGTTTCCTCCTCTTTTTGTCCATAACAATATTGCAGATATAAACATGCAATTACGATGGTAAATTCTTCAGTCTTTGTCTTGGGTGGGTGAAAATGTAATGTTTACTTTATAGAAGTAATGCTCATCAGTTTTAACTACATACATCTGAATAACCTGGATTTTACCGTTTGCTTGTGGAATTTTGTGTTGTTTTAGGCCTGTTATCACTGATTTAACTTGAGTATTTTGTGGGATCTCCATTTCAGGGAATGGAGGAGATAAAAAGGCAGATTGGGCAGCACATTGAGGTGGACCCTGACTGGGAAGCAGCTATTGCTATACAGATGCAGCTCAAGAACATTCTTTTGATGTTCCAGGAGTGGTGTGCCTGTGATGTAAGTTGATCACTTGTCTGGGATTTTTACAAGTGTGCCTTTTGTGAGTATTCCTCAGGACTTTTTAAATAGCTACTTTTTGAAAAAGCTCACTATTGTTCAATATAGTTTTCTGCAAAAAATGAGCCTTAAGGAATTAGTTTGTGTTGTGACAAAGAGAGAAAGGGTGAACTGCATGATTTTTAAATATAACCTATGCATTTATTTTAAATTCTAGGAAGAGCTGTTGCTCAGGGCCTACAGAGAATGCCATAAAGCTGTGATGAGGTGCAGCACAAATGGCCGCTCTCGGGAAAAGACAGTGTTCCACTTATGTGGCCATACCCTGGAGAGCAGACCTTACAGGGTGTCTGCAGATCCTGTCAGCATACATTTGCCATTGTCCAGGACTCTTGCTGGTAGGTGATGTATTTTGATTGCTGCTTAAATTGCATTTGTCATCCATCTCTATTTCTTTATGCCAGAAGGCATTCGGATTCAGTGTTTCACAGATCAGTTACTCTCTGGCTTTCTGACATTCTCATGTTCCCCATATGTCCCACTACAGGAATGTTTTTCTAAAAAAAAACATTTGTCATGGAGGCTCTAAGATTTTTTTTTTTTTTTAAAACAAGAGAGAAAAGACATTTAGACAAGAAGGAAACATTTCCCTTTCTAATGAGATGATCAGTTTTCTCTGGACTATTTGAATTTATGTGGTTCTGTTTCTATTTCTACCTGCTTTGTCTAAATGAATGGCCATTATTACTGTATCTTGAATTTATTTTCCAGCCACATATATCTTAGGACTGTTAAAATGCTTCTCCTAAAAGACATACGTTTGCACCATGCCAGGACATATTTCCAGTCAGAATGCAAATGACCACAGCAGTGGGTGATTGCTGCTTTTTGTAGAAAACAAATGAAATTATATGCTGTTATTAAGACGTAGATTTTTTATCACATCATTTGATATTAAGATACCATCTGCTAAGCCAAGTGGTCTTGAAATTCATTTACTACTGACACGTGGTTTAAACATGAAATAAAAATTTTGCTAATAATGTTTAGCACCTGAATTTAAATGGTGTTAATTAATTCAATGAGTAGACTGGTGAGAACTGTTGTGATAATGTAATAGATCTTCTATCTTAAAAAAAAAAGTATGAAATGCCCTAAATAAACTGACGTATTTTCTGACTTCTCTAAGTTATAGATGATTTTACAAAGGGTTGGAAGACAACCTTCACTGATTTTGGCTGATTTCCTAATTTTCCTTTCTATTGGTTTCTGTAGGTCTTCATGTACGATTGAGCAAGACCGGAGCCATCTCAAGACTACACGAGTTTGTTTCTCCTGTAAGATTCTCCCCCCAGCCCCTCCCTGCCCCTCAAATGCTTCATGTGATTTATACTCTGGGAAGAAAAAGCCTAAAATTATATCCTGTAACCTTCATGGCTCACACACAAGTTATTTCACAACTGTCAGTATGTCTTTGGTCACTAGAACTTACAGTTCTGAAATCACTGACAGACTTATTCCTACTTGATTTTTTTTCCCCTATTTTTTTCTTTTTTAAATTCTAGGAAGAATTTCAAGTGGAGCTGCTAGTAGAATATCCTTTGCGATGTCTTGTCTTGGTGGCTCAGGTTGCTGCAGAGATGTGGAGAAGGAATGGGCTCTCCCTGATAAGCCAGGTACTCCCTACAGTGTTCAGAGGCAAGGTGGTCCTAATGGTGTATGCCAGGGTTGCTCAGTAGTGCTTCCAACGGTGGTTTCCATCCAGTGCAGAGAGGGGTCATGGCGGTCACTTCTACACTAAACAGAAAGGCTTACAGGTGGGAATTCAGATTACTTGCTTTTATTTGCAGCTTCAGCAATGGCTTGCCTCCCTGCACCCCATATTAGATAAGTAGTTTCATCTCTGTTGTGACTGTTTCTTACTCTGTGAAACAGTAGTAATGCTACTGGTGTCTATTTGTAATCTGCTTTCAGATCTCATAATCACTGCAAGAATACTGTTAGTACAGTTGCTTATAAAATGCTACAAGTTTCCCTTGGTATATGGAAATTATTACATGCTATAGTTAAACTGTTTTAGTATCATACTGGAGTTTTGAGAGCCATATATATATAGCTGGACATACAAATATTTTCTAATACTTTTATTGCAAGAGGAAAGGCAAAAGGAAGAGTCTACCGTTGCATTTGCCTGCTTTGGCTTGACTTTGGGGTTTTTTTCCTTCCTTTGATGGCAGAAATTCTCTTCTGGCATTGCACAGGACCCTTTGGTGAAATGAAAGTAAATATTGGTAGCACCCTGTAGAATTGTCTTTCTGACAACTGGGATAGGAGTAGGATGTTTTGACTTTAATTAGTAGCGGACATTAGAATTATGTTCTCTTGGAAGAGAACTTTGTAAGTAAGGCATCGGCTTTCTCTGGATAGGTGAAAAAACATTTAGGACTTCTATCAATGCACACATTTATTTTGAAAGAAATATGGACTTTCCTTTTCTCAATAATGGTGTGGTACAGTTCTAAAAAACCTCAGAGATTCACTGGTGCATATTTGATAGTGCATTACGTCATGTCTCTACTTAAATTTTGTTTTCCTGTTTCTCAGGTATTCTATTACCAAGATGTTAAATGCAGAGAGGAGATGTATGATAAAGATATCATCATGCTCCAGGTATAATGTTTTGAATAATTGCTTTCTTGTCTTACAAAACTTCCATGGAATTTTAAAAAAATGTAGTTAAATCTGCATTATTTTAATTTTTTTTCTTGGTGAAAGGCAGGTTTTTTTAATAATTACGGAATAACTGTAATAGTAACTGATGCTCATATTAGTTTCGGTTTTTTTCATAGATAGCTGCATCTCTTATGGACCCAAACCAGTTCCTCCTGCTGATGCTACAGAGATACGAACTTGCTGATGCTTTCAAAAAGATCAAACCTACCAAAGATCAGGTAAGTAGCAAGTTTTTCTGCTGGTTAACTTGTCAGCTTTAAGTATATGAAACATTAATAAGAAAAATTAGCTACTGTTGATAACTGCATTTTTATGACCACACTGGAAGTCAGTAAACACAGGAGTTAGTGGTTAGGTAAATGAGTTTGTATTTGGAATTTGTAGAGGCTTACTCAAAATAAGCAAACAGGTTTAGCTCCCTTTGACCTTTATTTCATAGAACCTCTACCGAAATCCGTGTAAGTGACTTCGCTATAAAATTCTTGTGTCTCTTAGGCTGTGTTATGTGCTTTTATTTTGGCTGGAATTTTCTTGGGTTGTTATGCTACTTCTCGAGGCTTGAACTTTGATATAACCCTTCATTTGGGATACTTTTTTAGCTGTTGTTCTTTTACCTACATGCTAATCTTACACTTAATCCTCTACAAGTGCAGACACTTTTTCCAGCTTGTTAGAATGATTCTTTTTACAGTACAGTGCTCCAGCAAAGTTGGAGATCCGAAGGCTGAGCTCAGTGTCATTTAATGGATTTTCCTGTAGTTTTGGGGTTTTTTAAACTGATTTCTCTTAATTCTTGTAGGATTTAATCAAACAATATAACATTTTAATAGAAGAGATGCTACAGATTCTCATCTATGTTGTGGGTAAGTTTCATTTTTCTTGTAGTAATGGATTATTAGTTTGACAGAATGGGCTTGATGACTTTAACATGGATGGTATTGAGAGGGTACTGGTGAGTGCCTGTTTTAAATATATAGTTCAGTAACACAGATATTTTTCAGCTGGAAACAAGAGGGGTTACATAGTGATAAAAGTTGTTAGATAACTTCGTAATTGACATTAAAGTAGACTACGAAGGGAAAGTCAATCTTGGCCCATTTTGTTAGGAATTAGGCTAAGAAACATTTTTACTCTCACACAGTAGCATAAGTTTCTGACAAATGCAAACTTATATAATGAAACATTCCAGCAATGGCATTATCACTGCCGAAAATTCAGATTTGCTTTATACCTGTCTTACTTGCTATTCTCCTTTTGATTGGCTGTGACAGGGGAAAGATATGTTCCTGGAATCAGCAATGTGACAAAGGAAGATGTTATAATGAGAGAAATCATCCATCTGTTATGTATTGAACCAATGGCTCACAGTGCAATTACAAAGTCCTTGCCTGAAAATGTGAGTCCTGATTTATTTACTTTTGTCCTTCACTCACTTGTTCTTGTTCTATGTCTTCTTTAGCTTTCATACCTTTATATGAAAGCATTTTATTTCTGATGTAGAGTTTAAATGTTTGTTTCAGAATTGTGAAATAGCATGACAAAGGAGCTTGCACACATTCCTGATGTAAATGTCATAGATTTAAATACAGACTAATCGGAAAAGGCTTGTGTGGGAATTATGCTTTTTGATTAAGAGGTGGAATTTTTTAGAATATTCAGCTGTAGTTTTCCTAGATTTTGAAAGGAAAAGTTTTAAAACTTTCGGTGTTGGCCCTGTAGGACCATGCAGCAGAGTCCCGTTCTGCTCTGTGTACCATCAGTAAATTTGATCCTGTAATTTTGATCATTTAAACCTGGGAAGATCAATTTGAAATCAAGTGTTGTACAGATCTGTTTGAAAACACAGATTTCCCGGTCATTCTATTCCAATTGTTGAAAATTCAAGCAGAGAAGAGAGATGCGGATTAGGTTTTATAGTCTGTGCAAGTTTTCAGGGCCAGCGATCAATGCAAAAAAGCTACAGTTTTACTGTAAATTAAATGGTCTGGAATGTTATCATAATATTCACAATCACTGCTTTAAAATAACCAAACCTCTGTTTTTCCCTACATTGAGGTTGGGTAAGCACTGCCCTGTTTCTAGAGATCAGTTCTGTTATTAATAAAGTTCTACGTGATTAAGTGAAAATATTATCCATCTTTGGTACTTCCTTGGACTTATCAATTATGAGTATCTGCTTTCTGATTAACAGCAGGCAAAATACATTAATTCATGATTTAGGAAATCTGTTTGCCTATTTTTGTTACACATGGCATAATACTGAAAATATTTATGTATTTATCCCAAACTAAATTTTTTACCAGGAGAACAATGAAACTGGCTTGGAGAATGTAATTGATAAAGTGGCTACATTTAAGTAAGTTCCTAATGTTGTTTTGTAAGTAGCTTGAATGTGAAGTAAGATCTCTTAGATTATATGGGTTGAATGAGCTGAACAGCAGAGTCTCTGTTCAGCTAATATTTTGCTCTTGAAGTATATATGTTTGCAAATACGCATAGGAAAGAAATGTGTGTGGAATATCCTAAGTTGCTGCTGCTTCTCTCCCTTTGCTGTCCTCTTTCCTCAAATTCAGTCTGAGGAGTCTCAGAAGTTTAGTAATATCACATCCTAGTGGGAGCATGTTAAAAAGTTTTTTCTGTTTGTTTGTTTGTTTGTTTGTTCCCCCCCCCAGATGGTCAGGAACATTAACAACTCATTGTACCTTTGCCAATTGCCATCTAATAATTGGTTGAAATGTTACTTAGTTGCTAACTTCCTGAAATTTTCAGATGGGAGTTAATTTTATGTATCTGTGCGTATATATGCATACAAATACAGAACAATCAATTGTAGTTGAGAAAAACTAGTTCAAATGTGGTGCTGTTTTTGTGAGAAAAAAGCCTTGTTTTGATTATTTTAGTATACCTTATTTTAAGTTTGATGTGCCTTGCTTGTTTATGTTTAGTTAAGAGCAGCTATAGATGTACCTAGGAGTTTTGCTTTGGGAATCAAATGGATGGTTCAAAAAATCTCATTGTCTGGGAAGTAGTTGTTTGTATTACTTGTTTTGTACTTGGCTTAAAGAAAATAATAAATTTTGTATAATAACATCCAGTGTCTGAAATTCTAATCCATAAAGTTAAATAGAATTTTCAGAGGCTGTATCATGTACTGTAGATGATACAGACTAGAAATAGTTTGCTGCTGGATGGGATTTACAGTAGTAAACAGTCTTGAAAATTAAAGACTGGTAGCTGTACTCACTTCCTGCTTTTTGTAAGTTAATGAAGTAACCATCACTATTCTACTTTTCATTAGAAAATAAATTATGTTACTGGTTTGTTTACATTTAAAGATGTACTGAACATACATTACTAATCCATATGTCATGAAATATTTCTCTGAAGGAAACCAGGTGTCTCTGGCCATGGAGTTTATGAACTGAAAGATGAATGCTTGAAGGAATTCAATATGTTCTTTTATCACTATACTAAGACCCAGCACAGCAAGGTAAGTGTAAGATTCACTGTCAAGGGTTAAAAATAGTGCACACTTATCAATGTCGAAACAATTTTGCTGAGTCAGAGGAAGTAACAGAATCTAAAGAAACTGATTCAGTAAATACATGCTGCTAACCTCAAAATTAAATGTTCAGTGAAATTAAGATTGTCCATGTGAATTGATATGGTATGGTTTGCATTAGTGTTTCCCCTGTAGTGACTCCTGTATTAACTCTGTTAACTCTTTATGCTAAGAACAGAATAGGGTAAGAATTATCCTTGTACTGGGAAACCCCAAACTTTGCTTTTGTAACTCTTACTGAGGAAGCAAATATGTAAAATTATTTATCTCTGCTACAAATTGAAATGCAAAATACAATGTTGTTAAACAGATTTCAGGCAAAATTCTAGTTAGACAACCAGCTATTCACTATATATCTTGCCAGAATTCTAGTGTAGGGTTTCCCATTGTTTCCTTGGGTACTTCTGTAGAGGTGCTGATACAACAATGCTGCTTTTTCTGTAGGCTGAACATACACAAAAGAAAAGAAGAAAACAAGAAAACAGGGATGAAGGTAAAAATTGGAAACTGATGGCTCAAAAAATGTGATAATTCACTAGTGTGTGTACTTGTATGTATGTAATGAGCTTTGGGAGATGTGACTTAATTGTGGATAGTACAGTTCATATTACATTTGTTGTGATTTGTAGCAGTTACAATTAATTAGCACCTGACATTTCTTTTAGCTTTTTTATTTATTTAATACAAAAATAAGAGTTCTGGATTTTTTAATTTAATTTCCATCTAGACAAATAAACATGATGTAGTACCCTTTCACAAACCCATGAACAACTCAAGAGCTTTTTTTGTGGAGTAACAAGCAGGCAAAATTGCTGCAGTTTTTTTCTGAGTATTTTCTTTTGCACAATGTTTAGACCTAATAATGCCACATAGAGAATGTTGTCACAGAAACTAGTGCTTGTACCCATTCTGTAATGCAAGAATGAGACTTCAAAGTTTAATGAATAATTTCTATAAGCTATGAGTAGATAAAACAATAACACCCCATGTTTCTATTGTAACACAAATGTTACTTCCCTTTTGAATTTATTTTTACCTGTTGATGTCACAAGCATTAATTGAGTTGATTTGAGGAAGACTTGGTAAGCTGAACAAATAAGTACAATGAGCAGTTTAATCAGCTATCACCTGCTTTTGTGACTTGCAACAGATGTAATTATTTTTCTCTTACCAGGCTGCTCTTCTGGTTGAATACCTTAATCTTTATTTCCTACTCTAAAGTGTATTTTAATTTTTGTGTACAATCAGGAGCAAGGCAGCATTTCATACCTAAGGTAGTTAAAATTAATTCTTATGAATTTTATTTTCTTTGAGTTCCTTTCAGTTGAAAAACTGTGGAACTGAAAAATAATACATTGGCATGGCCATTTAGGAGGGACACAGTTAAACTGGAAATCATATTGTCTTTGAAAAAAGATTTATTTCCTTCCGTTGTAAGTAACTCATGGGATTATGACAGGTGAAAACTAATGAGGGGGGGAAAAAAGGGATTTGTATTACTTTTGGTTTCTTCTTCCGCTGTTCATTTATACATTGACAGATTTTCGACAGTACCTCCCGAATTTCCCCCCTTCCCCTTTCACTTTGGTAACTTAAAATGTTATCAGGGGCATTAATTTTGTAGAACTTTTAAAAAATGCAGTTATTTAGATGTAATTGTTAGAAACTTGCATTCATATAATTGGACAGTACAGTTCCAAAATACAAGGATAACTGTTCACGTTGAAGTGTGTTCCCATGAAGCTACATATTCTATTTCAAGTACTTTCTGCATATTATTTTATGTGGCTGTGTTGTCTTTGTCAGTCACTTCTTACAGTTCATTCAGTCTAAATTGTCAAAAGATTTATGGTTAGAGGCACTGCATTCACAGAGGTTTTCTGAAAATAGACATCCAGGTGCCAAAAGAAGACTTCAGTCAGTGCTTCCAGATAGGAAAAGGCTGTGGCATTAAATAAGCTGCTTTTAGTAAATGCTAAGATTCCAGGTAGCTTCCAGGTGAGACACCACATCACACAGTTTCAGTCAGAAAATGTACATAGCTGGAAACAATCAGATTTCTCCTGTAGCAGGAAGAATTTAGAGCTCCAGACATGTGACACTGTAGTATGAGAGACTACACTTTAGAAGCTCCACTGCTCACTTTTGTTTAACAACTTGAAAACTTTATATCTGATGCAAAACACAAACTATATTTTTAATAGTATTAAAGATTTGTGTTTACAGATACAACTAAGTACTTGTGATCAATTGTTTAGCTTAGCCTGCATGTGTTTTATGTAAGAACTCACTAAAAGTACTCAGTTTTGCTAAAGATGACAGCAGACTTAGGCCAACAGCTGTGCGTGAGCGTGGTTGCATTAATTCAAAGGTCCAGTTTTGCTTTCACTGAAATTAGTATGTTCGTGCTCTCTACCTTCTGCCTGCAGTCTTTGATGGAGTGCCTGTTCAGTAACATATTTGTACCTCTCCGTTTTCTAGCACTGCCACCCCCTCCTCCTCCAGACTTCAGTCCTGCCTTCAGCAACGTGGTGAGGATTCTGAACTGCGACGTTATGATGCACATCCTGCGGACCCTTCTCCAGAGAGCAGTGGAGCTGGAAACCCACTTGTGGACTGAGGCTATGATCCAAATGGTATGGTCAGCCTCTGCCACCTTCCTATGGCCATTCCCATGTTAACCGCATATGATAAGAGCAAAATACGTAAAGATGAACTTTAACTTTGAATGATAATGATTCAGTTTCTGTTCCCAAACCTGCATTTATAAATCTTACTGACAAAATATTTCTAATTATTTATCTCTACTGTAAAATAAAAACATGGTACACAAAAGTATTAAATTGTAAATATTCTCCAGTTTTCTGTTTTGCTTTCCTATCTGTTGCCTTATCCCTGAAGGTGTTTCAATATGTAATTCTACTTCCCTCATCTTTTGCTCAAAACTTCATGTGCAATTAAGTAGCCCTTTGATAGTCTGAAAGAATTTGGAGTTGCTTTATTTTGTAAGCGTCAGAGTCTCCAAATACATAAGTATCTTTGGGGCCTCAGTCATGAAATAATGTAATTTTTGTAAGTGTTTAAATATTTAATTTCACCACAGTGACTTTGTGCTTTAAAAAAGGGAGCTACTGACATTGTTTGGAAGGGTTTTTTTAGGTGATTGGTTGGTTGGTTTTTGAAGATTGCTGTTCTAGAATTTATAGAATTAGAACCTGAATGTACAGTTTTGTTCATTAGAGTACATAGATTGTTTAATTGCTGTGCCTCACCTGCTAATTTTTGGATTCTGGAATTAACCCAATATAGATTTATATCAGCGAAATGACAAGCTTCACATTTTACTAATTTCAGTGCAACTAATATGCAGTAAATTTGTATTGTGCATTTTTATTTCACTTTCCATGTATGATCTCTGCACTTTTTCAGGTGTTTTATTGTAGATGTAATCCGTGTATAGTACAGAACTGTATTAAACACCCGTATTATATATACTAGTTTTCCTTATCTTTAACATTGAATTACACTTAGTTTTTTTCTCTCTTTTTCAGGTGCTCCATCTCCTTTCTTTAGGATTACTGGAGGAGAAGCAGCAGTTACAGAAATGTCCAGAAGAAGAAGTATCCTTTGATTTTTATCACAAAGCAACGCGTATGTTTCATTTTCTTTAAAACCACAGAGTAAATTAGGCTAACTTGATTTTATAAGGACAAAAATAAACTAGAAGTTATTCAGTGGTTTTAGTCAGATTTTACTTCTTGCTTTCTATTAAAACCTGATAAAATATTTTTAAAAAAATAGTCAATAAACCAGGTTTGGACTAGCGTCCTTTGTTCCCGCTTGCCATGTATGTTGAAGAGGATATGTGCTTCTCTTCCTGGGAAAGAAACTGAAAGTAAAATTAGTGTTGCATAACTGAAAATGGTTTTGCCTTCACAAGAACAGCACTGAAGTGGAAGTCCTTGAAAAATGGCAGTGGCTTTAAGTGAACTGTCTCCAGCTTTTGTACTCCTGAGCTGTACAATTATTAATTCACCTGCAAGTTACTCTTTTACTACCATAGTGATAATAGAAACAAAACTTGGTGGCTGTGGACTGTGGTTATTCTTTTTCAAATCCCTACTAAGCAGTTCCTAATCTTACATTCAAGACTAGTGAGTGACAGTTGGACTCTTCATTTTCTAAATAATCTCTCATCTTGAGTTTCTGCTTCACTATGTAAGAAAAAATTTTAAAAAATCCATTATCAAGCTAAACATAATTGTCATGTGTGAGATGCAACAGAAATAAGAATTGTGAGGTAAAGTCATAGGATCAGAAAATTGTTTAGATTGGAGAAGACCTTTAAGATCGTTAAGTCCAACTGTTAACCCATCACTGGCAAATGCACCATTAAATCATGTTCCTAAACATCACATCTACGTGTATTTTAAATACCTCCTCCATGAATAAATACCTAAAACTACTGAAATGCCTTTATTTTGTTTTTAAAAAAATGTTGTGCTTGAAATATGAGTTAGAAAACACTCTAACACTCTAATTGATTTTTTTTTTCTTACTGTTGAGCAAACAGAAGTATCACACAACATTTTTCCATTTAAGAAGCTTCATGACAACTATAGGAATAAATCGACATTAATTATAATTGAGATGCTAGAGAATGCTTTGAAATCCTTAGTTTTACATAACTGGGAAAACCAAAGTCCCATTTACACATAAGAGATGCAAAAGTAATCAGTCTTTATTCAAGAAAGCTCTTACTAAGAAGTGATTTAATAAAAAGTATTATTTTTATAATGTATTTGTCTCCCAATTAAAAATGTGCAAATTAAATTTGTATGGAAAGTTCTGCAAAAGAAAAACTTGAAGAGAACAGTCTCAATTTTAAAGCATAGCTGTGTTAGAGAAGCACACTATGAACTTGTCACCAAGTTGTAAAGAGGGAAACAATTCTAGTAATTATAATAGTTTTTGGGATAGGAAAAAAACTTGTGCACAATAAGCTGATAGCAAACTTAGGTAAGCTGTAAGAGCCTTATTGCTTCCCCTGGAAGTGAAAGGCAGTTATTTTTTAAGCAGAAATTATTAAGCAAACATATTCTAAAGCAGAAATTAGTGATCTACAAGGGGATACATAGATTATACTACATGTAAGTGGAAAAAACAGATGAAATTAAAGCAGAAATGTAACTAGACAGGTTGTGTTCAAGTATGTGTGTTATATACTTAGCAATATTTTAAGGCGTGTCCATGGTTGTAAGTACATTAAAATGTTAGAGGTTTTTTTTCCCCCTGAAGTCCCTATTTTATTATTTTTTTTTTACTTTGTAAAGGAATGGGAAGCTCAGCCTTAAATGCTGTGAACGTATTAATGCTTCTGGAAAAACTGAAGAGAGTTCCTCAGTTAGAGGCACAGAAGGACACAGTCAATTGGATACTGCAGGTACACAAGGGAGAGATAAGTATAATCTGATTTCACTAATGGAGAAAGCTTTTATGAAAGATGTTATGATTCCTGCATACAATCCAGCTGCAGTGATTTCTTGAGAAGTTTAATCTGTTGCAACATTTCCCCCCGCCAAAGACATGGTTTCTTGAATACTGTGTTTAACACTTACAAGTTATTGTACTTGCTACTTTCAAGTTTTGGGTCAATTTTTGCTTACGAGGGGACCTTAAAAATTACCAAGTTCCAACCCTCCTGCTGTGGGCAGGGACACTTTCCATGAGACCAGGTTGCCCAGGGCCCCATCCAACCTGACCTTGAACACTGCTGGGGATGGGGCATCCACACCTTCTCTGGGCAACCTGTTCCAGTGCTCCTATATTGCAATATTGTAATTGTATTAATCTATACTGTAAATAAGAACCAGGTTGCATTTTATTTTTGTCATCTAAATCTCTCTTTTTAGATGTTTGACATGGTGAAAAGATTAAGAGAAAAATCTAGTTTGACAACAGTAGCAGCTGCATCAGGCTCAGAAGTTACAAAAGGTGATGAGGTAAATATAAAAACAAAAGTTAAGTGGAAGCCTTGTATTTATTGTTTTGAATTGCTATATTCATTAATGTGCCTATATTTATTGTTGCCTAAAATGATAATTTTTAAAATTAATTTCTAATATCTTGTCTACAAATAGGATTTTAGTTCCAAGAATAGTGTTTTTATTAAATTAAATTTGTGCTAAATATGTTTCATGGAATTACCAGCAGCTAATGTGTAGTTCTGGTTGTACTTCCTAGTTAAGTGAAACACCTGTGAGGGAGTGAAGGAAGTAATTTGTGTTCATTTTTCCATTTCTTGTCTCTGTGATCTGACCACTTTTTCTATTTTATTGTCATTGTACAGTAATTAGAAGTACAAATCCACTTAAAATGATGTCTTGTAATTTACGTGACCTCTTGAGGTTAATCTGCTTTGCCTTGATTGTGTAAAGACATGAGGCTTAAGTATTTATTCTGTCTATCAGTCTCTTGCCCTTCCGTCAAAATAACTTCTTAATCCAGTGGTCAAGTGACACAATGAAATGGAGATTTCAAAGATTACTGCAGTCCCATGGGGCTGTTGTTTTTTTCAATTGGCAGTTGAACAGAAAAGACTCTAATTACCCTTAGACAGTATGCAAAGACAGGCCAGTTTGCTCTGTACAAGGCTTGTTTGGCAACAGCTTGCTGCCAAATGATCTCTTGGCTGGCCATAACATGCATAGCTCTAAACTTATCACAGCATATGCTGTGTTTCTTTTTTGAGGTACGTGTCATATGATATCTGGTAAAGTATCAAACAAAATACAAAAGTCAGTTAGAAATTCGTCTATTACAGTTCCACTACTTGTGGAGCAATTTGTTGTTGTTTGAATTCCTCAGGAAGTAATTGTATTGTGAATGGAAGCAATGTATATAATGTTGAATTTGTCTCTTAAATAACCCCTCTGAAAGGAGGAGTTAGATTCTATATGTTTTAATTAAGTCTACTTGTGCTTTTTGAATTCTGCATTTCTAAAGCATAGAAATACCTTGTTTATAGTTTTTGAAAACATGGTAGATGAGTAAATACTGGAAGAAGAATAGTTTTCCAGTGTACCATAAAGAAGAGTGAAAATACAGTACACAGATGCATAAAAAGCTGCTACATTTGTGGTGTCATCTATAGACAGTTCAAGATAAAATTTTCTTCAATTTCTGTAAGGGAGATACTGAATATTTAGTAGGGGGTTCACTTATGGGAAGAATAACAGAACACTGGAGAAAGCTTGTGATGGTCACCTCACTAAACTTCTTTAAGAATAGACAAGTACTTGATTAAAATGGCTTGGGTATTCCTGCTCTTGTCTTTGGCCTAAGGATTGTACTAGTGACCTTTTGTGGACCACAGTCTTCTGTCTAGGTTTGTTAACCAAGGCAACATTTAAAGATCTGAGTTTTATTTATTTTTCAAATAGTTAGCTTTTTTTCCTCATTAAAGTGTTGCCAGTTGAGTTTGGTGTCAGTGGTTAGAATGCCTGTAGTTGAGGAAAGTCTTCTCATTTTTTGATGTTCTCAGTTGCCCATGACTTCTTTATTCTCTTATTGTAAGACACAGAGCACTCAGGATAAAGAGAAAGCTGAGCGGAAGAGAAAGGCAGAAGCAGCAAGGCTGCACCGTCAGAAGATAATGGCCCAGATGTCTGCACTGCAGAGGAATTTCATTGAAACCCATAAACTCCTGTATGAAAACACACTGGAGGCCCAGGGGAAAGAAGATGCTATTATGGAGGAAGAAAGGTGAGAAAAGAGACATCCAGAGTTCTGGTGGGAAGACTTCATTAACTGCTACATAAATTAATTATGTTAGTAACGTACATAAAGAGATTCAAGGGACAGATTGTGTCATTCTGGTCAGCAAACTTGTGTCTCTACTTACTTTTAAGTCATCTTCTCTTAAAGAATTAGATGTAAACCAGCATGTTTATGCTGATGTAAGAACAGTGGATCACTTTGTACAGCAGCGTAAGGTAAACTGTTAAAAAAATCAGTTCTTCAAATGGTTGATACTTACATTGCTTGTTCTAAAAATGGTAGAAAGCTGCTGAGTTGACAACACTGTTATCTTGGAGGTGAACATCTACCTTGTGTGAAAATTTAAGTGTTTTATTTGGAAAGAATCTGAAAACCAATGTGTCTTAAGCTTAAGTTGCAATGAAAAAAATATGCTTCTTGTAGCTCAAATCACTGATATTTCTGTTTGTTAGGTTTTAAAATCTTATTAATATTGAAGATGGTTGGTTTATATTGGTTATAATTTTGTTGATATAGATTTCTCCTCTTCTAGAGATACTCCAACAATATAGGATATCTAATACAGCTCACCATTTCTATGTAATTGGGGCATCACCAAAGTAATCTGGAAAATAGAATAGCTGCTGGAAGAAAAGTGCAGATCACTTCCATATGCTTTGGTCTCTAATGAATCATGTTCTATAAATCATTGTTGAACTCTGGAATAGGGAATATTTAAAAATTACATGGAAGCTTATGGTGTCATGAAGCATGGGTTTAGGATAGTGACATTCATTTTCAGTATCCTCAAGAATGGGAAGCAATTTCAGTGTGGATATGAGATTAAGATATATTTAATCTAATCTACATTGAATGCAGTTTCTTGAATTTCCTGCTGTCTGAATCCATTTCACTGTGTTACTCTATGTTAGCTGACTTCCACTTTCTGTTTTTAAAGAATACTGCATTTTAGTGAGGATTGAGGAGTTTCTTCATTGCTTGGTCATCATTTGGTTTTGTAAAGCAATTTGTTAGGAAAACCAGAAATACTAGGAGTGTATGATATTCTTAGGTGCTTGGAAGAATTAAGCTTATTTAGAAAAAGCCATCTGATTATTTTCTGTCTGTGTCACTTATGGTCTTACAGCATGTCTTCGACAATTGATTACTCCCGAATTGCTTTGGGTCCCAAACGAGGTCCATCTGTTGCTGAGAAAGAGGTCTTGACCTGTATTCTTTGTCAGGAGGAGCAAGAAGTAAAGTTGGAAAGTGCTGCCATGGTATTGTCTGCCTGTGTCCAGAAATCAACTGCCCTAACTCAGAATAGGAGCAGAGTTCTTGAACTCTCAGGAGGTATGTGATTTTTCTTCTTCTATATTACAGACAATTCTGTACCTGGAACTCATGCCCTTTGAACCAATTAAACTCTTGTGTTCAGTCAGGTTGCTGAATGTCTTACCCTACTTAAGAAAAACAAGGTGAAAACATTTAAAATGTTCTAAAATCCTTGGTTTAAAACTTACAAGAGAGGATATGAAGATTCAGATTTGTTGCTGGGGGAAATCAGAAAATGCTTCAGTCTCACAAGAAGATTTAATCCAACGTGTAGATTTGGTAGGAGTAGTTGCCCTGGAAAAAATCCAACACTCTTTTCAGTTCCTCTTTAAGTACAACAGCAAATTTTCCCAATATGGAGGAAATAAATGAACATTTTCAGAGGCCAATATGGCCAATAAGGGTTTGGGTATTTGTTTTGGTTTGGTTTTTTTCCCTCTCGTGTCTAGGAAATAGTAAAAGCAACAATATGAAAAAATAGACAAGTGCAAGCAAAGGTAATGTACTCTCTGGTGAATAATAAAAAAAAAAGAGTACAAGAAAATTACACAAACACAAGACTTAGATTTATGTAATAGCATATTGGTAGCAGCAACACAAAGACCAACCAGAAGTTTTTTTAAGTAGCAGTTGATTAAACATGATAGAAATTTTGATCAGTTACTTAAGGGAAATAAAATAAATAGAAGGATAAGGGAAAACTTATGTACTCACTGACATTTTTGCATTTTCCCTCTTTTTGGAAAAAAAAAATTCAAGATCTGATTCTGTGAGCTTTTAATTTTAAAAAGAGAGAAACACAGTCAAGAATGGGATAAAAAAAGTTAAACCAGTACCCAGATAACTTCAATTATTCAACTTGACAGTTACTAATATTGGATAGTAATAATGAAAGTACTATCAAAACCATTGTCATTCATGTAATATTTAATTGTTTTTCAAAATGCAAAGAGGGTATTTGTGATCCCCCCAAAAAACAGATGTGAAATTAGGAAGTACTGAACATTTGAGTATTCTCTCCAGCCTGGATGTTCAGAAGTATGTTGGATGATAGCACAGCCCAGGCAAATGTTGTTTAGGTGGTGATGATACACATTTCATCATAAAGCGACTAATTTGATTCAAGCTCACAATATTAAAGAATACGTAAAAGTTAAATGGGATCATTTTTCCCTGTTTAATGAATGCTGTTTATTTCAACACAGAAGAAAACTTGTATAGCTGTTATCTATTAAATATTTATTAAGTCAATACATACTCTCCATGTATCTGCCCATGTCTTAATTCAAGGCTGAGACTGCAATGTTAGGAGATTTGGAGGTCTGTAAGTGCTGTCAAGATGTTTTCTAATTTGTTGCCATTGCACAGCAAGGGTGTTACAACTTGTAGTTTAAATTCTTTCTAATTTTCAAACGTGGGTTTTTTTTTCTATTTTGTAATAGAATATTGATGGTTTGTCATCATCTCACAGAGCAAAAGGAACACTATGTCCTATTATTTTATTGACACTCCTGTCTAGCAAATAGCTTTAAATTCCGTTTGTGCAGTCCATTATTCCTGCTTTAGTTTAGAAGTACGTTCTTGAAAGTTATCAAGACAGAATTCTAAGACAAAGGGAAATTCAACATTGTTTCATATTTCTCCATCATATTACCCTATTTTCTGTTATGTTTAAAAACCCTTTTCAAGTTCTTTCTCTTAATAAGGTGTTTTATGTTTCCTCTTCTGCATCATTAACAAATACTGAATAGTCTGAGGCCTATAGGACAGACTCCTACAGAATCTTGTTTGTTCTATTTTTCTTTTTAATAGCAAACTATCATAACGGCAATTTTGAGCCAGCTGTATAGAATTTTTATTTAGGTCATATATGAACTGTATCTTCCCCCTCCCCCCTGTTCTGTGGTACCCTGAAGTACAGATTAAATCCTGTGCTCTTGTAGTCAGGTACACTTGTAAGTTTTCTGCAGTGACATTGGGCTATTGAAATAATTGAAAAAAGAAGGGAATGAAATTCATTTTCCTAGAGCTGCTTCTGGAGGTTATTGGTACTGCTTACTCCCTGCTGTATGGTCCTCTGCAGCTTCTCATTTACAAGGAGGCTTAGAAGAGTTTTTTTTCTTTCAAGACCTAAATAAGTGGGAAAATGCTTGTTCCCACAGCAGAATTGCAGATAGTGGCAATTTAGTATTATACGAAGGTTTACATTCTTATTTCAGTCTCCATTTAACTTACAGCTTCACCTGCTGTCAAATAAAAATATTTTCAGGGCAATTTGGATTTTAGGATTGTTTTTTTTTTTACTTTTCTGTTTTGTCAGTGTTATTGTTTTGGTTTGACTCTTGGCAAAATGCCAACCACTTCCCAATGTGACAGAGTTTCAGTTAAAAGAAGT
>JAWWEU010000158.1:27510969-27553256 GCA_035583155.1 Acropternis orthonyx | reverse complement strand
ACCCACAGAAGTGGGGCCTAGCTAAAACTAAAACCTTAATCTGAGTTTTTTGGGATTTATCAAACCCATCACAGTCAGATTCAAGTGTGTCTGTTCAAAATCATAAAGAGTCCACCAGATGAGGTTTGGAGGACTGCTGTTCAGTTCAGTGTTACCTAGGTATCCTTAAGGGGAAAATGGAATCTCACTTCAAGTGCATGTACAACACAAAGATACCATTACATTCTCGTAATGTTTTTGCTTTTTAGAATTGTGCAAAGTCAGTAAAACAAAGACTTGTTTTTTGTTATTCAGCAGTACTGTTTGTGTCAGTAGTTTGAAAATATATGGAACTAGTTGGAGAAATGACTCATCTTTCTTGTCCTTAGTAGTTTCATTTTCATTTTAAAATACAATAAGAAAGACATTAAAAACTTAAGTGGTAGTGATTCCAACAACAGAGCTGTTCTGGTATGAAAGAGCCCTTTTTTCTTTTTAACCAGTTTGCTATTGCTTTGGAATTTTGTTGTCTTTTTCTTCATAATTAGTGGAAAGCCTTCAGTAGTTTAAATGGGTTCTGTCTTATGATTATTTTGCTGGATTATTGGTCTGGAAAAGTTAGCCAAATGGAGTTTTAATATGACTGTGCAAACTGTAGGAAAAAAACCCCTGAAGGTTCATGTTCTGTGTGTATTCATTTCTATTCATACTGATGGGAAGTTATGTTATTTTTCTCTCAGTAATTTCTTTCTTCCATGTCTTTCTAGATACACTAGATCCTCTCTTCATGCACCCTGACTTACCCTGTGGGACCCACACGGGAAGCTGTGGTCACATGATGCATGCCTTTTGCTGGCAGAAGTAAGGATGTGTCTTTGCAGGCTTTTAGTGGTTTTTAATTAATCTGTTTTCTAAATCATCTAAGTGCACACTAAAAACACAGTACAGTAAGTGGATATTTAATTAAGGGATCAAAACTATTTGTACTCATCTAACACTGAAATATGGCACGAGAGGTGTTTTGACTTGATGAAGAAAATCATCATCAAAGGTTTTTGGGGCCCTCTGTGACCCAAAGAAGAATCTCTTAAGGAGTTACTAATTTATGCAAGTAAAGCCAATGATGTATAACTGGTCAAGAATAACAAACCATATCTAGGAGGTTTACTTTTAGCAGTCCACTGAACACCAGTAGGAATCTTCCAGGTCAGCATTCAAAAGTAACAGTACTTTGAAAGTCTGTCAGCAGGTCAGTACTTAAGGGATGAAACTGACTTACTCCAGTGGGTCTTTAGATGAGATTCTTGCATTTAGAATAGGAGTAGTTAAGTCTACCAATACTTGTTGGTGACCCCTTCCATATTGGTGAACAAACCCTTAATAAGAAGTAAGAATTGATACAGTGACTATAAACTCTACTAGATTTTCTATGGTTTGGGGGACCCACAATTTAAACTAAGTGTATTAGATTAGAATGCAGCCTGAATATTAAAAGGCCAAGTTCTCTAGCTTGCAGAATAGTTATTCTACATTTGACTCCACAAAGGTCTGACAAGTCTCAACAAGATAAATAGTGTGAAATAATAATAGAAAGAATGCCAGTGAAGTATTATCAGCAGAGAGCTGGGTCATGCAATTACAAGCTGCTCTTTATAGGTATATGTTATAAACAATCTTTTGAGGTTTATTGTTTGTACTTGTGCCATTTTACTTCAAAAAAATCTTACTAAACCTCTAGTGCTTATCATTTACTTTTCTATATGTGTGTATGTATAGTTTTTTAACAATGAAACAGTGGTACAGAATACGTAGGTGCACACACTTAAAATGATCTGGAAGCATGTTCGTTGAGTATAATACATCTGCTCTTGGCGGATCCATCTACATCTGCGTAGATCTAAGTAGTGCAACACTGGAGCTCAGTTTTCTTGCACTTTTTAAGAAAAGATGACTTGCTGCATGGGTTAATGGGATTAAAATGGACAACAGGCTCTTCTCATACGGGATGGCACAGAAGGTTTGAGTATAGTCTTCTATTTATTATGTAACAGACATTCTAATTTACTAATATTCCTCAAGACAATGCCTGCCATACCTCGCTATGTGCAGCCTAAAAATACTGCCAACCCTTTAAAACAGTACAAGTTCAAGTGAGTGGAATATCCTTGTAGTTGCCATGTATAAGGAAGAGTACTTGCTTGCAAAAACATAATTGATTGAATGTGGGGAAAATACATGCATTATTGCAACAATACTTTCCTAAATATTATGTATTCATTAGAACTTCTGCAGATGCTCCTGCATGCACACCTTCCCTTATTACATAAATGGAATTTCATTTTATTCCCTTAAGATGTATGATTTAAAGCAAAAAACCAAAAAAAAATCTAGTTATTACCTCGGTGCACAAGTTAGATAATTTCATATCTGTCTTGAAAGTCCTACATACCCAGTCTGGATGTTAGGACTGAATTTAGCTGTGTGTATCCAGACCAGAAGATGTAATTGCTGTTCATAATAATACCACTGAGACATTAACAAAATTTGAAGGTTGACTGCATCCACTGAAGGGGCAAAATTGTAATGAAACCTGTAATAAGGTCATAGTTATTTCTTAGTTTCCTTATGAGACTAAAATAGTTGAAGTGTGATAGCATAATATAAATTATCCTCTCTTCCTATTAAGGGAAGGCTAAAGTTTCATGGTCTAGTCATAAGTTTCAGTCCTTGCAATGAATAGCTGATTAATTATTTGTGAATTGTTACCAGTATTTTTTTGTGAAGTTAAATAGCAGTATGTGCAATCCCTGTTTCAAATTTACTGTAATGAGTTGCTTATGAGAACTATTAGATATAGTGTTTTCTTGTGTTAAAGATAAGAGGGAAGAGTAGAAAACATAAGGACTGCTTGTCTGTAAAATGTGAATGAAATTTAAAAGGATCTTACAAGCAAAGGAAACTTGCCGTCACTTTTCCATCAGTGGCATACCATGCATTTTTACATGAGTTCATCTATGTGCTCAAAGGTTTTATTATTTTCACATCCACAGAAGGCACTTGTTTGCTGTATAATAGCAGTTTGAACATTAGTTTTCATGTCTCGGTAGAGCCATTCCACTTTCTTAGTAATTCCCTTTTCAATGTTGCAGGTACTTCGAAGCGATGCAGCTGAACTTCAGACAACGTCTGCATGTTGAACAGATATTTGACTTGGAGAATGGAGAGTATCTCTGTCCGCTTTGCAAATCTCTGTGCAATACTGTGATTCCTATCATTCCATTGCAGGCTCAAAAAATAAACAGGTGAAATACCAGATTGCATAACCTTTAATTTAAAAAAAAAAAAAAAAAGGTGTAAAAGTTACTTTATACTGGTCAGTTTTTTAATATTTTTGGAGGGAAATCTTGGTTTGAGCTTCCTAATCTCTGTAAAAGACTGCATATCTCCTTACTGATTATTCAGCCAAATCTACTTTTTGGCAGTCAATTTTTTATTTTTTAAAAAGCATTTTTGGATTGGCTGTTCTTTGGAGCTGATATCAAATGAGAACGTACCTAGATCTAGTATTTAGCCTAACACTTCATTTTGTACTGTTTCCTCCAAATTTATGAAGCCAATAAAGCCAGGCAAATATTGAGTTAATGTGTTTAGATCTAATTGTGTCCTGTGTTTTTAAAGTTAGGGTGATTCTTGTGAGTGCTAAAGTAAACCTGCTTTCTTTTTTTGCTTTCAGTGAGGATGCAGAGGCAGTAGCTCAAATCCTGTCCCTAGCTAAGTGGCTGGAGATTGTCACAGTCAGGATATCAGGCTACAGTGTGAAAAATGCCAAAGGTTTGTTATCTTAATTTTTAAGCTGTTCTGTGGGATGTATGTCAGTACGTGTTTCAACTAATACCAACAGTAAACTTAAAAAAAAGAATGCATTTTGCTGTCAGTCAAGACAGTGTCAAATCAAGCTGGGAATGATAAGGTCATAGCGCTTTCTCTTGGTTTCACAGTGTCCTCATCAATTTTCTGGCTTCTGTTAAATTCTTTCCATCTTTTTTGTAGAAAAAATAATGTGCATTTGGAGAGAATGTCAACAAGCTAACACTCAGAGTTAATTAAACTTTCGTATTGACTTTAATGAAGTAATAAAGAGAAACTAAATTAAAAAGGCCAAAATAGAAATATGTATGAGTATTTAGAAAACAGGAGGTACAGAGAATCAACTACTGTTTTGGGGAATGAAAGCAAATGTTACTTTAAGGAGGAATCATACAAAATAGTCTGGCTGGTGAGGTGTGTTTACAATTATTTTCAAATCAGGTTAAAGTAAAAAGAAGACTCACTTCTGTTAGATTGCTGTAAAAACTGTAACAACTGAGTTGCTTTTTAACATGGATCTATTTTTTTTTTTTCTGGAAGGAGAAAAGCAAAATCTTCCAGCTTTCACCAACAAGGGAATGGGGAACTCTGCTTTGGAATTCCACTCCATCCTTAGTTTTGGAGTTCAGTCCTCGTAAGTGTTGCTGGAAGTGTTCTTTACATTATATGAATTCTGTCTAAAATAGCCTAGGTATACTTCAGAATTTGTATTGAAGAAAAGATGCAATTTATTTGGTCTGAATAGGAGCTTACTTATTCTTGTCCATAAGTATTCACTGAATATCAGATCTGTGTGGAACTAGGTGGACATTTTGGTCAAATCCAGTCTGGTAGTTTTGATGTTCTTGATGCAAAGCTAGAAGTCTGGAATGTTCAAATCCACAGTTCCAGTGGTTTAGGTTACTTGCTGTGCCTCTAGGCAAGTTATTTACCATCTGTCTGCCCTAATTTTCCTGCTGCATATCTGTTTTGGGCATAGATTTCACTTGGTTTTGGATACAGTACTGTAATATGGATTACTCAGAGGAATAGGCCTGTGTTTCTGTTTCAGTGAGCAAATCCAGTGGGATTTAGGCTTTGTCAGTGATTGATTGGCCAGTGAGGAGGAATAAGCGCTATTAATAATTGAGACTGAAATTATCTCATCTTGCTTTTCCAGAGCCAAGTATTCAAGCAGTATCAAGGAGATGCTTATTCTCTTTGCCACCACCATTTATAGAGTTGGGCTAAAAGTTGCTCCAAATGAAGCCGATTCCCGGATTCCTGTGATGACCTGGAGCACATGCGCTTTTACCATTCAGTGTATAGGTAAAGCATAATTTGGGTTTTTTTCTTTCTTGTGAATTGAAAATCTTACAGTTGCTGGAGTGTGTAATTTTATGCAATCTGATTGCATAAATAATAGCTCTACATAAGTAAGAGCAATGTGTAACAGTATAGCGAAGTATATTCTGTGTAATTACATATATAATAATAAAACTGTAATCTGTAGTCCAATATAAATAATAGGATGTTTTTATTAGGTAGTATCTTATGAAATAAGCTATGGAATGCCAAAATTGCTTTTAATCTGAGAAGGCAGGGAGTGATCATGTTCCACATTACTAATTGTAACATTAAACATATTGAATTAATATATTCAGGCTGCCAAAGATCATTGACCTGCAGGCATCTCCTGTACAGCTAAATATCCAGCAGCTGTGAAATAGTGCTCCCTCTCTCATCATTTGTTTTTTGTCTGTATTCTCAAAGGATTCTCGCAGAATTTGTAGAAGAAAGTCTTCTGTGTACTGAAATGGCTAAGTAGGTACCTGGTAGAAAAAACAAACAAAACTTGAAAAATTTTAAAAAGCTCACCACAACGATTTATCTGGGAAACATTCAGTGCCATTTAGGGTAGGTTTTTTCAAGAGAATTCTCATCAGAATGAAGTTGAGCTTTAAAAAGAAGTACATATCCTAAGAATAAATTGATATTAGGTGCTGCAGAACAAAGCAACTTAACTTTTTCTGTGTTTTATTTTAAGAAAACATCTTGGAAACAGAGGGGAAGCCTTTATTTGGATCTCTACAAAATAGACAGGTATGGACAAGTAAGATACGCCATATATTTTAAATAAAAAATTTATATGTATAAGCACATATATAAAACTACTGAAACTGCTACCATCAAGATCATTCTGTTGAGGGAAATCTCTGAAAATGTTTAGACTGATAATGTAAAGAGCACTTTGGAAGAATAATATTTCTACTTACATCTGGAAGTTCATATTAAATTCATTTATCAATGTGTTTTCTGTTTGTAGAAGTAGATATGCTTTTACAGTTTCATTTTGCTATTATATCTACCCTTTTTTCCTGTTAAACCATTTTCTCTTGCACTCTAGCACAGTGGCCTTAAAGCATTAGTGCAGTTTGCAGCTGCTCAGAGAACAACGTCACCACAGGTCCTGGTTCAG
This sequence comes from Acropternis orthonyx, assembly GCA_035583155.1. NCBI lineage: Eukaryota > Metazoa > Chordata > Aves > Passeriformes > Rhinocryptidae > Acropternis > Acropternis orthonyx. The sequence continues at coordinate 27,546,952 of JAWWEU010000158.1, read as the reverse complement.
AAACATCTGATTCGTCTTCTAGGAGGTATTGTGTTCCTTTCATTTGCAACCTTTTGGATTACAGAAGTTTCTGTTCCAAAATGGCACACACATTAATGAAGCAGAGAAGCAAGGGTCAGGCTGCTCAACAGCAGTGCTCACTTCAGTTTCTCTAATGATGCCTGAAATTGTGAGGTGTTGATTGAACTTAAGTAGTCAATAATTCTGTTAACTAATATCACTGAAGCCCCCACAAAGTCCTCTATCCCAGATTACATAGGCCTAGAGATACTCAGGTCTGGAATATTTACAGGTGGTTAACAAACTATTTCTGCCAATGTTCAAAATAACTCAGATTCTGTTCTAAAAAGGTGCATAAAGCCCCCAAATGGGTATTTCTCTGTCAATTGTGAGACTTCAGCTTCTCAGCATGAGAAGTCTTCAGGGAGGCCTCATTGTGGCATTCCACTATCTTAAGGGGGTTTATTAAAGTGAGGGAGAGGGACTTTTTATACAGGTAGACAGTGACAGGACAAGGGGGAATGGTTTCAAACTAAAAGAGATCGAGTTTAGATTAGAAGTTTGGAAGAAATTCTTTACTCAGAAGGTTGCCCAGGCAAGTTGTGGATGCCTCATCCCTGGAAGTGTTCAATCCTGAGTTGGGTACAGCCCTGAGCAACCTGGTCTACTGAGTGGCATCCCTGCCCACAGCAGGGGGTTTGGAACTAAATGATCTTTAAGGTCCCTTGCAATCCAAACCATTCTAAGATTCTGTGATTTTTTTTTTTTAAGTACTTCCAAAATGCTGCTGGCAGCCTAGTTTAAGATGTTTTGGTCTCAGGGAGAGCTAGTTTGAGGCACATAACTGTCCTCCATGTTTTGTACTGATTAGGTTAGTATGGTGGCCTTTGTCAATCCTGCTCTTGGGTTTGCCTGCTATTCAGTAATATTCTTAGATGTGGTTCTTAGGCTTTTGTATTGGGAGAGGTTGAGAGTCACCTACTGTTCCAGTGCCTAGGTACATTCACCATTTACACTCTGTGTGCTTTATTAGAGCTCAAGAAATAAATCATAGATTTATAAATCAGAATTTTGAAGATACAGTAATTATAGTTGTGAGCTCTTTGGGCATGTGGAAGTAACTAAACAGTCAATTGCACAAGTTGTAAGCAGTTAGTTGAATAGTTACTTCCTTAGTTCAGAGATTTGGACTTCCTTTTGATGAAAATATTGAAATGATAGAGGCTTTAAAATCAGATTCTGAGACTTCAGTTCAATCTAAAAGAAGAAAATATGTATCAAATGCATAACTGATATATTTGTTTTGTAGTTCTCCTACCAAACTTTAAAGTGGAGGACACTCCATCACTCTTAGAAGTAGATATGTTCCACATTTTGGTAAGCAGGTTCATTTTATTCTTCATATTAATACTTTTTTACGTGTACTTTACCTTGTAGATAGTCCTGCATTATCTGTTCTCTTGCATGAATCATATGATTATATATGAGCAACAATCAAATGATTACATATGACTGCTCTATGTGTTTGCTTTTTGTTCTGCTGTTCTTCTAATTTTTAAGTCTTTTCTGTCTTGCTCCTACTAAATTTCATGCTTGTGATCTCAGTCTTCTGTTTACCACCTCCATTGTTATTAAACACAAAAACCCCCTAAGAAATGCATCCACTCAGCTTCTTACCCTCGGTTTCCCTTTGTCTCAATTGGTATCTTGTGCCTTGTGACTGCTTCGTATTCTCTCTCATTACCTTTTGTACTCTCCTTAGCCTCTTCTTTCTGTTCTTAATACAAATCTGTATTATAGTTTCTTCTGCTGTTAAAAAAACCCACAAACAAGCACAAGACCACCCAACAAAAAAAAGCCAGCAAAACCAAACTCACCATGTAAAATCTGTTTTGCCCTGGTTGCCTTTCTATCTAATGCTTGGACTCACTTCTCGCTTTTTCAGTGTGCTTTGTCTTACATCAAGTAACAGAAATTGAGCTTTTTAGGAACTGGAAAACCTGTGCTGGTGAATCTCTAAACTGGCAATTACAATTAAACTGTATCTGAGTTTCCTACATGCCAGGGGGCACAAATAGTTAATACTTTCCAGTGAGCTTTTGCTATACTTCGAATTAAAACTAGCAAGATAAATTAGCATATTCAAATGGACTACAGAAGTGAAATATAAATGTATAGTGAAAATATAATTTCTATTACCCTAGTTATTGCCAAATTTTTGTTCCTTTAATATTTGCCTCTCCCTTTTCTCTGTAGGTGGGAGTTGTGTTATCCTTTCCATCTTTATACTGGGAGGATGCTGTAGACTTGCAACCTTCATCAATTAGTTCAGCCTATAACAACCTCTACCTCTTCCATCTGACAACGCTGGCACACATAATGCAAATTGTTATCTCTTCAGCAACAGGTAGATGTGTATTTGGGTTGGATTTTTCTGACACTTTTACACAGTTTCTTAAAAATAGTAGATTAACACTCATAATGTTTTCCAGATATCAACTTTCTCCTAAGTGACAGTGCTAGGTAGTAATAACTGTTTTATGGTAAGAAATAAATAGCACTATATAATTTTCAGAGCATTTTATTAAATCACTTCTGTATGCTTAGCCTAAAAAACCAAAATAGTTATTCATATATCAATACTTGCTCCAGTCAGTCATTTCAGAGTGGTAACTTGTCCCTCTTCACTCCTTGTAGGAGAAGCAAAGCTCTGCCAAGAGGTGTCACTGAGTTGTCCAGTGACAGTCAGTGTGCACTTGGAAAATAAACTTTTCTTTATCCTTCAACCTAGTAAATACCCAGATCTGAAATACAGAATCCTTTAAACTGACAGGAGAATTTCACTTTTCTTTGTATTTCATAATGCTGTTAAAAACTGTCAGTAACCTATAGGTTTTCTAGCTGCTACTTTCCTTTTTCTTCAGCATGATGGGAATGAAAAAACAATACCAAAATTTTTTAAAATTCTGTAGCTTAAGCTATGTAGGACAACAACTTCAAAAGTTCAAGGGAAGGAAGCAGTTCTTTATGTGAGGATGAGCAATGAGGCGGTAATTCTGATTCTTCCTTATAGGATACAGTCTGAGGAGAAAGGTTTTTAAGCAGAAAACAGCAAATACAAAAGAATTAAGCAAAATAAAGTGGAAATACTTCTGTAATGGAATAAAATAAAAAAGGTTCAGTATGTGTAAAAGAGTAGTGTGTCACAATGGAGTGCATTTACAGTGGATTCATCTTTTTGTCTGCAGAATCCCCCACTGATTGCTCACCTGAAAACAGTGAGGAGGCACAGTCTGCACAATCTTTCTGTAGAGAGGTTTGCCAGTACACTAGTGGGTAAGTAGCAGTTCAGTTATAGCACTATATTTTCCTGGAAAGATGGCAATCCATGGGGATTGACCTGCACCAACACAGAAAACAGTGGGAAAAAAAGATCCATTTTGTATGGGGAGTTAACGCAGTGTCTTGTGCTTTCTTCCCATGTTCCTGAGCACTGAAACCAGTGAGAGAAACAGTTTTAGTTGAAGTAGCTACTCTTTGTGGAGTAAATTATTAGTCTGAGGATGAAAAAATACCTCTATCTATTCTGCAGAGAAATACAACAAGTTACAGTATTTATTTTTTCTTTGCTTTGATGATGGAATCCAGAAGGAAGGAAACAGTTCTGCACTAAAAAAGGGAAAAAGTGTCAAGCTGAACACGGTTGTTCTTTTGAGTGCTAGTGCCCATCTTTCAGACTTCTCTGATAGATACAGCTGCAGACTCTTTAACACTTTAGTGTCTGTGTGAAATCAAGTTGAAATTATTGAAGCACCCTCTGCAAACTCTGTTTCAATTTATTTTCACTAAGGCTAGTTTCAACTGACAATGCTACCCACTTGCCTAAAAGTTTTAAGTCTAAATTTTTAAGCATTTGACATTTGGTAGTTAAATAATAGGAGGAATTTTTTCCGAGGCATGAGCTTAGAATTGTAGGTGCTGTGCATTTCGGAAAATTAGGTCATTGTACCAAGATGCCTAGGTACAAAATTAAATGCCAACATTTAGGCAACCCAACTCTGATAGTTTTGGTGTTTTAGTTTCTGCATAAAAGCATTTTCATCTTCTAACTCCTGACCTATCTGTACTTAAATAGCACAGTCTGCATAATAATTTTGCAGTGGCCTGCGATGTTATAATATGGCATGACAGGTTGTTCCTCAGCAAGTACTGGTCAACATTTGTGTGAACTTCCTGTTCACATAAATGTGAATTTAAGTAAGCTTAAACTTTTGAGGAAACAGTGACATTGTAAGCAAGTTAAATTTACTCTGAAATTTAGACTAAATGCTTATAATCCACAAACTACAAGAATAATTACTGAGATGAGTATCAGTCCAATGTTTTTTGTCAGAAATGGGTTTGGTATAGCTTTATTTTGAACAATCTGAGTGTTAGTGTTGTGACTTCCATAATGAAGTATGAGTTACTAATTTTTTTATTCTGCTGGTTTTTTTGTTCCTGACGAATATTTATGCTGGTTTAATGGGATTTCTTTCTCATTTTTAACTGTATTCAAAACACCAACTGAATCAAAAACTTTCACAATTTCAAAAAATTCATGGCTTTTGGTAATAAAAAACAACTGATGTAAGAATCATTTGCTTTGTGTGATGCTGTGTTGCACAGTCAATATCAGATTACTTGAGTAGCCTAGAGATGGCAGCAATGAATTTGTTATTTTATATAATTCTGAGAGAAATATAAGTTGACATAATTTGAAGGTGTAAGTGTTGTACATAAACTCAATACTCATTCCTTAGGCAAAGTTGGAAGTTAAGTGCTGGTGGCTGTGTTCTGCAGAATTTGGGGTACATCAGTGTTGCTTCTACTCAGCTACCATTCTACCAATGCTAGCCAAAAGGTGAAAGTGCTGAAAGGATTTGCAATGTGAACCACTGCAGCTGTTTCTCATTTGTGTATTACAGTTGCTTTAGTCAGGATATTCCCGGCTGGCTTGTGTGGGATTGTGTTAAAAAAGGCATCATGCCTTACCTTCGTTGTGCTGCTTTATTTTTTCATTATTTGCTGGGAGTTTCTCCACCCGAGGAACTACTACAAGGTAAATATGAGAGAACAAATGTATCTATGTATGACTGCTTACTCTTTCTGAAAGAATTTTAAATGTTCACAGTAACTTAACAATAGTCAATACATTAAAATAAGACTTGGAAAGTAAAGGAATTACTAATTTGTATAAGTAGGGACAGGCATGAGAAACTGAGCTGTCTTGGCCTTATTCGCATAGAAGAGTCTTACTTCTGAATATGTGCAAGTATGTGAACTATCGATGTGTTGATAGTATTTGTTGATACAAAGATTGTGTTATGTAAGGATAATTGTAGGGATTTAGATTAGATCACCTGAGAAGTAGCCTGGAGGATATTTAAAAAAACCCAAACCTTTACATGAAGTTGCTAATGATGGTAAATGCTAAAGATTTAAGGATTGAGCAAAACAAAGCCAAGAAGAAATAATGCACATTATAAAACTGAAACCTCTTTGTTAAAGCATCGTAATGCATTACAAATGCTAAAACCAAAAATACTTTGTCTTCTGTCAAAATGCAGGCGAACACAGAATCATCAACTATTTGGAAAGGAGGCCAAAATTGCTATTAATAACTGAGACAAAATGTAGCATATACAGGAAAAATATAAAATTGATTTATGTGAACTGTGAACTAAATTTGCATTTTATTAGGATATATGAATCAAAATCTCTGCACTTTGGGATATGCTGTTATCCTTACCATTAGTCTGAAACTTTGATTCTGTAGGAGGAGTCTTTCTGGTGAACCAATAATACCATTTTCTGTAGCAGAGATAATAAATGACTACCCAGAAAAATATTAAACTAGCCCAGCTTTGTGCAATCTGTTAGCATTGATGTGATTATAGCAAAATTTAATGTCATTGAAGGCCATAAGGATAGTGAAAAGCTAAAATGCAAGTAGAGAAATCTACTGCACTGTGTTACATATTATGCAGTAATTGAAGGAAGAAACTGTTATTACAGTAACTTAAGCATGACTTAAAAATTACTTAAAATATATATCACAATTGTTTAAGCAGATCCTCAGCTAATCCAAATTATTATAGCTTGCATTAAGTCAATGGCTTAACATCCAGTTGTGCTAGCTAGGAGCTATGCTGAAGCTGTAGGATGCATATTATTCAGTGGAAAAGGGATCAGGAGCTTCCTAGTTTTGAGTGAATTATTCAGCAGTGCTGGAACACTTGCACAGTTGTTCATGTTTTCTTTTTCTTTTGCAGATTCTGAAGAAGGGCAGTTCAAGGCACTTTGTAGTTACCTCTCTCTACCTACAAATTTGTTCCTGCTCTTCCATGAATATTGGGACACAGTAAATCCACTGCTTCGAAGGTACTAAGTGGGACTGGACAGGCCATGGTTTTCTGATGTGATTCCATATGGGAATTCTGGATCAAATTTGTTAGTAAATGGTTGAACTCAAATTCATACTGAAGTTCTAAACATTTGTTTGTTGTGCAAAGGTATACCACATCCCTTAAAGGCACTCCAAAAACATAAAACATTCTGTGTTTTATGGTAATTCCAATACTAAATAATTGTAGTTTAAGGGACTACTGCTTGCAGACCTATATGGAACCATACAGACAGAAGTTACTGTAAATCTTTGCTTGCACGGTACACCACTACTGTTCGTTTGTTTATTTTCAATCTGTCTAGAGCAAAAGTGCTGATTACATGAGCTATAAAATGAGAAGAATATGGAAAATTATGTAGGTGGCAGGGTGAAGTTTTGTACCATTTCTTCTCTGCATTTCCAAAATAGACTGATGGATGTTGAAATTGGCTTACTGGTAAAAGGTACAGTTTGAGTATTACATACATTGTTGTCTAGAAACATGGAATCATATGGAATCTTAAGGGTTGGGAGGACCTTAAAGACCATCTAGTCCCAACCCTGCCTGCCATGGGCAGGGACACCTTCCACTAGACCAGATTGCTCGAGGCCTTATCCAACCTGGCCTTGAACACTGCCAGGGTTGGGGCATCCACAGCCTCCCTGGGTAATCTGTTCCAGTGTCTCAGTACCCTCACAGGAAAGAATTTTTTCCTAATATCTGACCTACATTTCCCCTTTCAGTTTGCGTAAGAAAGTAGCAGTAAAGAAAGAATTGATTAAATTGTGCATTCAAAAACCCAAGCTAAAGTAAAGAGATGCCCTCCGCCATTCCCAACTGCAAATAATTTAGCTATATTGTATTGGAGAATGTCTCTGTGTATTTAATGTGACCCTCTGAGTACTTGGTTGCGTTAGTGATAATTCCTGGTTCTTTGCAGAATTCTCTAGCTCTCACTAGCTTTTACTGCATTGTTGTTTGGTTGGTTTTTTAATATCTGTTCAGTTTTGTTGTCTAGATTTCTTCAGTTCAGGGACATTTTAACTGTTGACTTACAACTTAGAGTCCATATAGCTGACCTAAACAATTACCTACGTACTATGATCAATTCCTTGTGTAGCATAAATTAATAAATTAACTTCCACAAGTAAATTATTAAATAAGTTTGTTTTACATGTTCCTGTGTGTTTGCTCAAAGACATGATGGTGCTTCTAAGAGATCACAGAGGATAAGTGCTTGTGAACATTGGAAAATGATCACTAGAGGCAGGGTTAGCAAATAGTTACAGTGCTCCCAGGCAGAAACACAGGTTTCAAGTAGGAGGCTACATATCTAATGTAATAGTAACAGTTGCCAAATCATCGTGCAAGTTCCCATATGTTTTCTCACAGAACTTATTTCAGAAGACTAAATTTGATGATTGTTGAGAAATGTGTTAAATGAAGCATACTAGAATGACCATCTGCTACAGTTCCTTCTCCTTCTTTTCACAGAAATAACTTAAAAGGTGTCTTAACCATACCAATTCCTCTGTTCGGTGACTGACAAATATCTACCATAGTTTTGTTAGACACATTTGCCATGCTAAGCAAGCATACAACATGCAATAAACCATTGTAAAATAACCATTAGATGATGATTATTAAATAACAACAGGAAATGTTTTGCTATTAGAGAGTACAATATTTATTTATGCTGTGTCTTTCAGCACATATTTTCCAAAAGGTGCTGTGTATTGTAGCCTGCTTTGAGGACTTGAATATGTCTGAAGGCTGCTTGCACTTTTAAACTCTGTTAACTCTGTGTTTTCGTGTGCATGATGATAATTTTAAGGTTTTTTTTCACATAGGTTGTATATGTGAATATTATGTATATGTACTGTATACAAGCTTAAAATTTTCTGAAGCAAAAGCATAAAAAAAAGCTCTTTCTCCTGTGAATTTTTAGCTAAAATTATACTGCTTTATTAATGTTCTGTGTGCTTATAACTTAGTAATTTGGTTTAGTGATCTTAAATGTGTGTTTATATCAAATGCTGTCATCTGCAAATGTTTGTTTGAAATAGGTGGTGTGCTGACCCTGTGGTGTTAAGTTGTTTGAAGGGGAAAAGCATTGCAATAAGGTAAGCTTATTGTTGTTTTCTTCTGGTTTTGACTTAAAACAGTTGAAAGAATGAAGTACTTGTTGTGGCCAAGTTAAACAGCTTGTGTTTTATTCCTCCTACTCCGCTACTAAAAGTACATTTGTGTTTAAGTGGCTGTGTATTATTCCTCATGCCGTGACTCCTCATTGAAAGTGCACAACATTGTTAGACAAGTAATCTAGCCTGCTCTAGGAAGCACAGAAGCTAACTGAAATATGAAATATCTTCATACATGTAGGTTACATATGAAATTTAATTTCAACACCTTTCCTGGAATATAGAAATGTTGAAGCTCCCATGTGGAGCCTCTCACTTGGGATTCTAGAACTGAAGAATTGCTCTAGAATGGCAGAAGTGTGCAGAAATGACCAAAAGCTTATCAGGAGTTCATAGTTACCCATTCTATTACTTCCTTTGATCTTTATTACTCTAATAATAGTTCTTTTCCACATACCCAGGTATCCTAGGAAAAGAAATCATTTAATAGAGCTTCCTGAAGACTATAGCTGCCTTCTGAACCAAGCCTCTCAGTTTAGGTAAGATATGGCATTTAATTGTCTTCCTAGGTGTTTGTCACTTCTAGTGACTTATATTCTTGCCATTACTGTAACTGGTGTTAAAACAATACAGAAGTTGTTTTGTAGAAGTGAAGGCACTGTTATGGATATACTGGCCAACAGTAGCACATGTGCATTTTAAATCTGAAACACAACAGCCTAGTAAGGGCAGTCACTTGTGTTTGATAAGATAGCATATAAAATTATTATAGCATAATCCTGGTCATTTTTCTCCAGTGCAGTTTGGTTTGGCCCTAAGCCTGAAAATTAGGTTTTACACTGGACACAACAAGCCCAGATGATTGGCACTGTTTTATGCCAAGAAGAGTGAATCATAGGAAAATTCAGGTCAGAAGGGACTGCAGCTGATCATCTAATTCAACCTCCTGCTCAAAGCAGATATCTTGCAAATAAATTATTTTAAGCAATGTAAAAACACAGCCCAAGGAGGCAGATGTGTGAAATGATTATGACTTAGTATGTCTTAGGTTTTTGTTTGAGTGTGGGTTGGCTGTGTCTTTTGTTGTTTCTTAAGGATCATTATCCATAGTTAACATTTCGTTCGATGTTTTAATTCCTGCTGTAACATTCTGGTTACACTTTTTTAGATGTCCACGGTCTTCTGATGATGAACAAAAACATCCAGTATTATGTTTATTCTGTGGGGCTATGTTGTGTTCCCAGAATACTTGCTGCCAGGAACTGGTGAATGGGGAGGAGTTGGGAGCCTGTACTTCTCATGCTCTTCAATGTGGAGCTGGAGTCTGTATGTTTCTCAAGTAAGTAGCTATCCAGAATTTAATGTGTTAAAGAGTAAAGGGAAGTATTTGAATGTTAAAAATCACAACATTGTCAAAGCACTTGATTCTTTTCCTCTGAGACAAAGAATCATTACTTTGATGTAAATTATAGCTTACCAAAAAGTGAAGAATCTGCTTGGAGTTGTATTTTAAATGTTGCTATTTTTTTCCTTAAGAATCAGGGAATGCAAAGTTGTCCTTATTGAAGGTAAAACCAGGGGCTGCTTATACCCTGCACCCTACTTGGATGAATATGGAGAAACAGATCCAGGTCTAAAGTAAGTAAATGATTGACTTGCTGTATTTCTATTTTTGTATCTCTTTCTTTCTTATACCAGTTGAACAACGCATTCTTCCTCCTGTCATGTACAGCACTGTAATATGTGTCTTGGCCTGGTGAATTTGGTTAGCTTCAAATCCCTGATGTGAATGGATAGTTTATGATGGGGAAAAAACAGTTTTTTGATTAAGCTTTCTTACTTTTCTCAAGAATACATTGAATGCTTTTCATTAGAAATGTGCAACAACTGCCATTGCCAAAATGTCATTGGAAATGACAGTCGTTGCTTGACACATGCAGAATTTTTTTTACATTTCCAATAGACTTGTTGGGATTGGTTTAATACAAGTATTTAATATAGTTTAATAATGTGTTTAATATCTGTTAATGTTAGATGATTAGTGGAACAGTTTGCAGTTGCTATTCTGATATGCTAACTGGTTGTTCTCTTTTTTCCTTCTCTGAAGAAGAGGCAATCCCCTGCACTTATGTCGGGAGCGTTACCGGAAGCTCCATCTGCTTTGGCAGCAACACTGCATCATAGAGGAGATTGCCAGGAGCCAGGAAACCAATCAGATCTTCTTTGGATTCAACTGGCAACTGCTCTGAGTCTTGATTTTTAGTGAAAACTCTTACTTTTGGCAGTGCTTTGAAAAAGGAAAGGAGGGTGGCAGTAAAAAAAAAAAATCTACTCAAGTGAATTCTGTAGTTCAGACACAATTGATACAATGAAAAAGAATCTCATGTCATATGTTTTCCTTGTATTTTTTTTCTCCCTCCTAAAAGGAAAACCACATTCTGTAATTACTGCTGAACATTCAGGTCCAGAAATATTTCCACTTTTTTCAGAAGTTGTAATTATTTAACATTTTTTTGTGAGGACAGCTTCCTAGATTCTGTGCTTCAGAGCACGCAGCACACTTCTATCGCTTTCATGTCTTGAGAATATACCTAAATGGTGTTGCCAAGGAAAAGCCTTCTTTACTTTCTTCCTGAGGTCTTTTCTCAAGCTCTAGTGAAGCTTTAAATAGGTCAAAATAATATTGGAGTGGAAGCGGTGCCAAGCCTTTAGTCATCTGTAGCAACAGGTACAAAAAAGAATAGATTTTACAGAACAAGTGTCCATTCAGCTATAAGCTGGGATTAAATGTAGAGTTTTCATTAATGAATTCTTCAAATGAGAAGTGTGGGATAGAAAGTGCATGGTGGGAATTACCATCTTGCTTGTTGCATCAAAAAATTAAGTCTGTGCTTTTTGCATTGCCAGAACTGCACTTTATCTGAAGAATTTGTCCTCTATTAATGTATATCCTAAGAGGTCTAGGGCTACACTGTTTGGCTAGGTTGTGGTTAATATTGCATCTTTTGGAGTTTGTCTTCTGAGATTTTCCCCAAGAGTCAAATGTAAAAATACTGTTGCCTGGGTAGCTGTAGTGTAGCTCTGCAAGTTATACAAGAGCCAGACTTCAGTAAAGTAAACGACCTTCAAAGCTCTCACTGGACTAAAGTCAAGGCCCAAAAGCAGCAAGTTTTAGAATCAGAAATGTTTGCCCATATTTGAGGGATTTTCAACTCTTCATCCTCTGTTACTATTGTTTGGAGCAGGTTTTGGAGCCTGCATAAATGAAATGGTGTGTTTTGCAGAGGCATGTTCAGTGCCAGGTAGAGCAGAAACGGGGGAAAACAGGTGGCTAAGTCTGTTTCTTTGCTCCTCAGTTAACAGCACACTGGCACTGAACTCTTTCAGTGATACCTGATTTTGCTTCAGTTTTACATGTTTGTTGTTCTGTTTTTGAGTTTCAGCCACAATATACATGAGGGAATTTGTAATGTGATGGGTGAAAATGCTTTAGAAAGAAATGCCATTTCCATGTAAAAGTTTGAAGTTTTCATTACCCTAGATTTTTCTGCGCCTTTGCTATTTGGATTCTTTTGTGCCATTTTAATAGGGCTTCTAAGGGGAGGTTTTCAAATTAATGTCTGAGAATGTGTTTTTCTATGATGTCTTTTTTTTGTTTTGTTTTGCCACGATTGTATGAGAGATAGTAGACTCGCAAATAATGGTTTAGACTTAATTCTTCTCCTGTTTTAAAGTTTTTTGAGTACGTATGTGTGTATGAGTGCACTGAATAGCACCATAACTAAACTGAAAATGGAATACCAATGAACTCAAATATTGTTCTGGTTTAAAATACTTTTTAAAAACTTTTGCTGTAATCCATCCCCGGTGATACAAATCATTGGCTTCAGTATTCTGTTTCTGAAATTAAGACCATTCTCCTTACTTTGATTCTATCAGGTTTTAATCCTGAATGTTAAACTCTTTGAAGACAGACATTAATTCTGTTAGTCTTCACATACTGAATTTAGAAAAGTTATCATGAAAACTTGCATGCACTGGTGATTTTTATGTCATCAAAACACTTCTTACCAACAAAAATACTGAATTAAGACTAGCAAATGTATGCCTCATTGATACTCAAGCCTGTATTCTCTTATTGTTTCCCTCTGATATTTTTACCTATTCATTTATCAAAACTTTCAGTTATCTCACAATTCACTGATACAAAAAATTTTGTTGTCAAATATGGAGTGAGATCACTTTATTTTGTTTTCTGTCTGAACTGTAATATATAAGGACAGGAGCTGGTATGAGCAGGTGAGCTCGTTTAAAGCTCTAGAAATCTCTTTGTAGCTGAAAAAGTGGGAGAGAAAATTGCATCTTTCTGTATGTTTGCACATACTAATTTAGCAAATGGGCTCCATATCATTCACAGACTAGCGTGGTCATCTTTCATTTCATAAATTACTATGCAGTTTTGTTCACTGTGAGTATAATCTGTATTTAGTGATCGCAAGACGCTTATGCCACTGATTTCTGTTCCATCCAAGCTGACAGAAGTTATTTGATAATGCACATACTGGTATCTTTAATTGCAAAAATGTAAATTTGAAACTTGTATAATGTTCTTGTGCTTTTGAAATAAAATATCTTGTATATGTATATTTAAAAAAAAAAAAAGGGAAATAAAGTAACTTCTCATAGATTATTCAGTTTTTATTTGCAGGCACTTTGACACCTCACAGTTCTTTCTACAAGAGCTGTAGTGGTGTCTGTCCATATGAGAAAGGAGAGGAGCAGTAAATGTTTGGTAAACTGTACTAGCTGTCCCTGTAGTCTGTACCATCTTGTACCATTAGGAATGGTGGCATGCCTCTTCTTATGTAAAGAAGTATTCCACTTGAAAACTTGTCCCAGTATTTTGCAGATGCAAATTCCTGCAGTGTCTGCCTCAATTTGTAAAAGAAGTCTTAAGTACAGAATTTAATATTTACATGTTCTAAAACAATTAGGTGAGTGATTCTGGTTTTATATCTTGTCAAGTAAGGACTGGCAGATGTTTAACCTTTAGAAAAGGAAACCTTGTGGTGTTGGTCTAATGTGCTGTATGATATATATTAAAAAAAAAAAAAAAAGTGTTTTATTATAGAGTTAAGCAAACAGTCAAGAAGTCTTTCACCTAGAAATGGCCAGTACTTCGTGTTCCTTTTTGAGTTACAGGCTGCTGACTGTCATCACATCCTCTGCTGTTGTAGCTTTGGGCACCCACCGTTAAGCTTACAGAGTTTGGTGTTAGTGGTGCTGCTCTTCATGCTTATTCTTAGCAAAGCAAATGTGTTTTAAGAACCAATTCCTGAAAAGGTAAAAGGCAAAGGTAGATAAAGTCTACTAGTAAAAATGTTCTGAAGAATATTGGAACAAGAATGCTATTAATTGGGGGGGGGGGGAAGAAAAAAAGCGGCAGCACTATTTTCTTGCATAGTAAAAATCTTAATGTACAAAAAATAGAGAGGTATATTTTGGCCATCACGTGCTTTGCTTTATGGTTGAAATCTACTTTCTTCTCTAGGCAATATCCTTGAATAACCTCCACTGAAAACTAGTCAGATTCATGACACATCTGTTTGTTACTTAGATCCTTCTAACTTATTACTTGACAAGGTCTTCAGAGATACTTTCTTAAAAATGGAAGTTGTTTCATTTCTGTGGCACAACCTCTTTTATTACTTTTTATGAGTTTTTTTTCAGGTAGGCTAAATTTGAGGGTTGATACAACAAATGTCTAATAATGAAAATCCACTGTTATACAAGTCTCTCAAACCTAGTTATTTCTAATCTTAGCTACATTTCTCTACACTTAATTTCAGTGTGGTTGAAAGCAAAACTATGTAAAGGAAAAAAGGAAATGTGCATTGAAGGAGAGCAAGCTGAAATCCCAAGGGATTATATACATGATTTCATATAATGGTGAGTAAGAGGAGATGTATAAAGTTAAACATCAAACATTAAAACGGAAACTCAGTTTTCTTTTTATTTCTGTGACTATTTTTCATGAGAGCAGTGTCGAACAATTTGCACTCCATCAGACTTAATTTTAGGAGGTTTCTGGGCTTCATCCTTGAGGGAATGAGCTGCAGCAAAACACTGTGAAGTACCAAGTGCGGGCTGTGGATTTTATGATTGATTTGCATTCTTACTATATTTGCGAAGAGCCGTGATTAGTCTTTATCAGTTGACTGCAGAACCTTTTGTCTCCTTAATTGTGCCTGAAGTGTAATGTTGGCCTCTTGGGGTACAAGTGTTGAGATGTAGAGCTAGTCCTCAGAGAGGGCTCATCCCAATGTACCAGAGTGCCTGCTTGAGCTGTGTTCAGTGTTCATTTTAACAAAACCCTGGATGTGCTGTATTTTTGTATTTCTTGCTTTATGATTAATGTAGAGCAAGTGTTTTTGGTGGCAATCAGAAAGCTTTAGAGTATTGTAATTTCTGCAGAAACTGTCATAGAGCCTTCACCAGAAACTGAGCAGTACAGTGTTCAATTTTTATTTATTTATTTTTTAAATTAAGAACTTGAGAAAGAAGATAGTTTTATGCATAGATGAGTTCCTTACTCTGGAAGTTACTGTACTGTTATTAATTCTGACTGGATTAAGCATTAATAACAAATAGGATAAGAAGTGTCCCCCAAATCGTATTTATTTCTGTATCTGAGCAGATGCCCTGGCTTAAAGGCTTGGCTCACTAATGCCATCTTTGTCTTGATAAATTACGGAGAATTAAAGATGGAGTCTGTGCTGCTACTTGTGTGTGTTGTGTTGATCCAGTGGCTGTGATGTTAAGTACTGCAGGAAACCCAAACTATTGTGGCAGGTGCTGTAAAGGAAGCTGGATTTGTAGGGTGCACTTGCACATTCTGGGGAAACCAATAAATACAAAGCAAAGAAGAAAGCATTTATTAACAAAAGTAATTTTATCCTGATTGCTGTGAAATGAGCTGTCATCTCTTTATAATATATCTGTATCGATGGAGACTCTTACAGGATAGAAATTAACAATCTAGTGACTAAATACTGGTAATAGGCCAGACAAGGAATGTTCCCTGTGAAATGTATGCTGAAACTCAGTTAATTCAAAAGCAACCACATTCCACTCCTGCAGTTTCTGGCAGTTGGCTGAGAAACAAAGGTTAATTTGCTATATGCTAACTAGACTTTTATACTAAAATGTGTTTCCTTCGTATGCAAGTAAATGAGCTTGTGTGGGGGCAAGGGATGTAGCTGGACTTACACTTCTGCTCTTCATGATAACGTGTTACAGCAACTACTGCATGACATCTCTGTGTCTTTACAGAGATGCTCAAGCTGGATGATCAGTTCACCCTTCCAAACCTGTTTTTTCAGAGCAGATTCTCGACAAGTCCATCAACTAGAGTATCAAAGGAATAAGCTCAGAGTTCTTGTAGTTCTGCAAGCTCAAGAGTTGACCAAGAAAGATTTTTAAGTGGTGGAAAATGTCAGGTTTCATCTGCTTCTACAGTTAAGTGTGTTTTGCCATGAGGAAATACAGAAATGTTTCCTAAGAAGCAAAGTAAGAATTTTTTTTTATTTGTTTTACGTGCTAATATCCTGGTTCACAACCATTTTCATCATGCTGAACCATTCCTCTCTTTTTTAATTGTTGAAAGCATTTTATTTTTTAGAATTTGCATATTCTTAGTCCTCTTGATTCAATTTTTTCCTTAATAAAAAAACTCTACAGGAGTAATTTTGGTTTTTATTTATGTCTGATTATCTTACAACTTTTGGTTTTTGAGATCTAGACTGCTTTTCCAGTTGTAGATTGACTAAAATTGTGTTGAGGAAGTGACTGCTATTGACTGACACATGTGGCACTTTGCATACTTATCTGACAAAAAATATACACTGCATTAAAAAAACCCCATATACTGTTGGGAAGGCTGATTAATTTGCAGTGCATGACTGTCTTTCTCCTTGATCTCTCAAGGCACTACAACTTTCTGTATTCATTCTTTTCCAGTCTGAATCAGCTAATTATAGAGCTGCTGGTGAGTATTTTTGGCTCTCAGAAATGGCTGAAGGAATTATGCACCAGTTAAGTTTTAATTCCATACTGGGCAAAGCAATTGCAATGAAGACTAGAAGTATAGACACAGAGGTAAATGCAGTGCAAGAGTTAACAGCTCTTGTAGAAGGAAGTCTCAGCTTACAAACCTAGTTGTTTGAAGGAGTTTTAACAGACTTATGTATAGACCTAAAATGTTAAGCAGTGAAGCAATTGCACTTGAAATTATTGTCATGCACATAGCCTACTTGAATTACACTCTAGATTATCGCATTGCACAATTTATTTACTATATATCCTTACAGTATAATTCTTGCTTTCTCTAGTATTACAGAATACAACAGTTGTTAGACAGGTAAAGGAATTTTTACTGTTCCTTATCCACAGTTTCAAAAGCAGGAATGGTTCTGCTTTGAATATCCTAAAATATAACTTCTTTTACTTTATTATCCACAAAGAATGCACTCACAGCAGTAACAAGTAAAATACTTTATTTGGTCTTTTGACCTCCATTTTGTATCATTACATTTTTCCTGCTTATTACTAATGATGAATTACAGTCATAGGGCATCTGTAACTACAAGTGTCTTGGGCATTGAAGGCTTTCAGTCGATGAATTGACAAAGTTCCTGAGCACTGTACTAGGAGTGTGATGGGAGACCTGTCAGTCTGACTTCACCTTCATCGATTTCAAATAGTCCCTTATCTTCCTGCCCTTGGATCAACATGTTAAGTACTTTCGAAATGAGGAGCTTTTAAGCATCTAGGATCATCAGTGTTTGTTTTAGGGGAAGCATCTACTTGTTTTTAAACTTGTGCTATCACATGCTACTTGGAATTTCAAATATCCTTGCACTAGCTGTCAGTTTTTGTAAGCAGAGAACTCCTTTCAGCAGTACCCTTTGACTTTCAGGGAGGTGTGGCAGCTGGCTTTCTCTAAACGATGGAGGGGGAAAAACCGAAAAGATACTTCAGACTTTTTTTTAAAAAATAAATTAAATACATTATGGTAACTTTCATTGCCTTCAATTTCACCTAGCTAGTAGGGTCTGTTAGAAGGGCTGCAATATATATACATTTTGACTAAAATCTCCCCTCTCTGGGCTTGAACTAATAGAGTTCTCATTTCAGTTTTTGTCTTTTTTGTAAAGAATCTTTTTGTCCAGTGTAATAACTTTTTTTTTTTAAATTTCCCTGGTGCTGGGATTTCTGTAGGTTTAATGACAGTGACAACAAACTGGTACATACTAGACTGATCTGTGTGTTAGTAATTGTAGCCCCATCTGGAACATTTGCTTGTGTTGTGGCATATTCAGACCACGATAGAAGTCTGTAAGCAAAGGAGAGAAAGTGGGGAAAATTCCAAAAGTTTTGTGCAGTGTTGAAAAGCAGGGATTTCACAAGTAAAGATGCATCCATCTAAACAAGTATCAGTATTTTTGGAGCTGTCACCAGTCTGTGGTTTGTTCAATTGTCTTACTATTTTTTTTTCCTTTTCTCCCCACCAGTGAAATATCCAGTAACTGTAGGACTGTAATACAGCAAAGCTACATTTGTGATGTCATTCCTTTGAAGATTTGCCTACCTAGCTGCAGGGATGGATTTTGTTGTAACATTGTTTTTGCCACAGTTTGTGTTTTGAACATCAATGTTGGGGTCGTTTATGCCTGATACAGTGGAGATCTGGTTGGCTTTGCCGAAGTTCTTAATGATACTAATGTTGTATTTGGCAGTTTCCACAAAACTGTTTTCCAGTAACCAACCATCTGATTCACCCTCCAGATCTCCAAGCAGAAGGACGTTCTTCATGGCTGTTTGTAGGTACCGGACACCAATAAGTACAGAAACCTGTAAGAAACAGTTAATGCTTAAACAGTGAGTTGAAATTACAGCCTCAAGCCTACTACTAAGTCAGCTTTCTGACTTGTATATTTAAAGCCTGATATTTAATATTGAGCAAAGCAGACAGACTCTATCCAAGCAATATATCTAACCACTCTCCCAATTAATTACATTTTTTTTAGAAAGAAAAATAAGAGGGAGGGATTAATTTAGTCTCTTAGTTCTTCAGGTAACAATCCCCCTTGCATGTTATTAGCACTTAAATACCTAGAATTACTCAGGAACCTTGCAGCCTCAGAGACTGCAACTAGTTGATATAGAATGGATGATCAATTAATGTTACCGTTGGTCACTGGGAAAGAAAAAATTACCGTATGTTATTTTCCATGGATTTTTACCCATTGACCTTGATTAAATCAGTATTTCCTCCACGGAGGTTTAATCATTCATATGTAAGCCATATGTGTCCTACATGCCAAGTTGTGAAAATTAAAAAGGATGGTTCAAGTCTAAGTTTTGGAAAAAGCCATAGTTCTGTTGCAATAGAGATCAACGTGCCCAGCTTGTTGATATTTAAGGGAGCACAGAGAGCAAACTCACAGGTTTTTCATGTGCTTCCAAAGGCCTGTTATTTCTGGCACCACCAGCCAGCACTGCTTGAGGATTGTTGTGAACTATTTTAATTACAGTACTAGTATTTCTGTAATAGAGAATAATCAGAAAACTAAAACTTAATAGAAAGACAGGAAAACTGTATTGGAGCCTGTGCCATTGTGGGGTCCTTTACTTGTAGATGACAACATGCAGACAAGTCTCTACAGAGGCCAGCAGGAAGACTGCAGCTTTGCAGGGGTGTATGCTTGCCTGTGATGTGTTGATTCTGGTTGCATAATCAGCAGCCTAATCTGCATCTCAAAGAATGTGCCATGTTTGCAAGTACTGTTTGTGTGGTGAAACTGTGTCATACAAAAAGGAGGCTTTGAGATATTAATACTTATGCTCCATTTCAGCTACAAACAAAATCCATTTATTGAGCCAAAACTTGCTCATATTTTGTATATTCTTTGTTAAAACTGACTTAACCCTCAGACCTTGTCACCTAATTTCCTTGCAGTTGTGTCACTGCATGTATCATGCTGTATCTGAGCCAGTAAGTGCTTCAGTGAAGGAAATACACTATATTCTATTGAAAAAGCTCTGTAAATTACAGGATTATAATTTCTAATAGTTCAACGAAATTTGCTTCTGCTCTCTGGACTTTGGGAAAGTTGTCTGCACTAAAGGAAGTCCTGCAACATTCCTGAAGTGCCTGTGGACTTTGGATGCTGGGGCACTTGACCATATTTGTTTCCCATCCTAGAGAGACGGACAGCTGATGAATCTGACGCAGACCGTTTCTGTGAGCCTTACCTCAAACAACCAAATAAGCAGAGCTGCAATGCCAATGGATCTCATGATAGTGGTGTAGTAATCCAGCAGGGCCTCTCTGCACCCCCTCACCCAGATGTTGAGCTCCTCTGTCAGGAAATCATAGTTGTAGTGAGCACTGTTGTTAGTGAGCTGGTACTGGATGCAGGGCCGTGGGGAGCTGGGGTTGCAGCAGCTGAAGGGCACTCCATCCACCAGGAACTTCCCGTCGACATTGCTCTTTAGACGGCTGCAACAGGACAAAGGCTGGGCATTACAAACGTCGTGTCAGCAGCAGGCGGTGCCTGTGCTGTTAGCAAAGGGCATAATGCAAGTCTGCTGCAATGTAGGCATTTCCAATGTTAAAAAAGGAAAATGGGGATCTATTTTCAGCTGGAAAAGTTGCTAACTACAGGGAAATGAAATTTTTAATTTTCTGTATTTGTCTGGTATGAGCACAGTACCTCACGTGCTTCTTGGTACTGTGCCACAAGATGCGAGTTCAGTGTTCACAGAGACGTTGCCTTTTCAGATATCTTTGTGTTGAAAATACTAAAGAAATTTCTGATTTTGTTTATGTTGGTGAAACTGTAATGGAAGTTATGTCCCTGGAAATCCTATGTTTCACTACTTCTGGATTGATTTTCAATGCAATCATTCCTTAGGAAAGAACCTATTAGAAGAATAACTTTGCATGCCATGAGAACCACTGGAAATTGTCTGCTGGCCTTTCATCACTGTACCCATTGCAATCGCTGCTTCACCACATATTTTGAGACTAATTTACAAGGGAGTTTCTGCTTCTTGCAACTCTTAAAAAAGGTACTTTCTGTAACTTTAAAAATTAATTTATTGCTAAAAATTATTCTTTTCCCTTGCCCATAAGATCAGCAGGAAAACAAGAAGGAAAGGAGGAAAGATGAAAAATAGGAATAATAAGAAGACACATAGGATGGGAAGAGAATACAGTCTCAGATTAATCATAATTTTCTGGAACAGTTTAATGATTCCTTGATACCTGTTTTCCTTGTATTACCATCTCTTTAGTTAGTATGTCCTTGTGTGGACTTCTGTTTCCAGAAGAAACTTCCTGTTTCTGTCTTCAAAGAAACAGGTTTTCCAGAAACTGGAGAGTATCTAAGATGGTGAGAGATACTCTCACACCTTAGGGAAACAGCCTCTAAGCATGGATTTATTTGCACACTCACTGTAAAAGGCTGATTTCCAGAGACAGCCCTGCAGGTGAGAACCATGGCTTGGTTTAATGAAGTCCAGGCCCTTTACCCTTTCTGAGGAAGCCAGAATTCATGAAAGTCAACTTTCACTTAGATATCCAGCTCCCACCATTTGCCAATAGTAGACTTTTTAATATCTTCCAAAACTTACCCATTTATTGATGTTTACAAATAATATTTCTCTGTTGCACTACAGCTGATCTAAATTAGAGGGAAGGAAGTCATTAGAAGAAGCTTATCAAGTGAACAGAAGAGGCAGAAACTCTGTGGTCCAGCGTTGTTCAGGCATTTTGGGACTCAGTGTAACCTTCAAATGAAGCATAAGCTGCTAGGAAGCTCAGTATTTGTGGCAGTGCTGTGATGGCAGAATAATTGCCTTTGTTTATAGCTGTGAGCCTGCTAAATACAACCTCCTTTCCCCTCCCCCCCTATTTTTCTTTTTTTTTCGTTTATTTTTTCTTTTTTCCTCTCCCCTCCTTTCCCCCTTGTTTCTTTGCATCCTTTTTGTCTTTATTTTATTTGGGTGATGGTGTGTGTTTAGTTTTGTTTAATATTCTCTCAAAAACATCTTCCTCAAAGATCTCTCTAAGTCAGGAAGTTCATCTGCCATTTCCCACCTAGAAGCAGGATAGGCATGAATTCCTCTCTGTTTTCAAGTCTAGCTCTTCACTTTGTGGCCATCATATTCCTGGTAATGCCAGCAGAAGGAAACCAACACAAAAGAACCCAAATAATGCACTGAAACTAGACAGAAGTGTGCAAGCCGTGTCACGGGCACAGGCAAAGCCACACACTGGAAGGGAAATAAGGACAGGAGCCAGAGAGGCACAAAGCAGAAGACTTGAATGTGGGAGGAGGAAAAAAGACTCTCAGAAGGAGGAGAGGAACACTGACACATTATGAAAGGGAAGCTTTTACCTGGATCAGGAAAATGCCCTGTGTGTTTCAGGGCTTCATGTATATTTAATGACCAAATATATTTCAGCATCTAAAGTGGTTAAAATACCGTCTCTTAAATTGGGTCTCAAGCTTTTCTTTTGATCCCAACCATCAATTCAACTTTTTTTTTTTTTTTTTTTTTTGTCTTCCTATGTTGTAAAGAGGAATCTTCTTTCTACTGCCTCAGCATAATTTTCCAGGCTTGGGTTATCTCCTCCTGCTATTGTTTCCTCTGTCAGTAGCAAATTAAAGAATGTTGCATCTTGGTACTGCTGGAAGGGAAGACCTCAGTAACAGAGCCGAGTGAGCGAGGCATTCACTGCTAGTTGTTGTTGCAATTCAAAGCTGTTATGATATTGTCAAGCAAAAATTTAAAAAAAGATGATTTTCACCCAACCAAAGCAATGACAGGATTGTACCACTGTAACCAGCTTCACTTTCCTACCACTCCCATTGATGGTCTCCCTGCCTTGTCACAGTGTGGTGTTGGCAGTGGAGCTATAGAGGAGAGGGGAGGGAAGAGGGTTAGGAAGAAAGGTGAAAAGCTCAGTTTTGCAAAGGTTACCCGTAAATTGACAGTATGTCACTTGTCAGCTGCTTTGCCTCTTAATCTACCAACTGCTAACTGATATACAGTACAGGTTGAAACCAAACAGACTTGATTCCTTCTCCATCCTTTCTGAGCATTTACCAGCTAGGCTTTCCTTCCACTGATTTCACATTAAATGTTTCAGCACCAGATTCATGGTATAACCTGGTTATACAGCACCAACTTGGATTCTGGCAATCCAGATGAAATTAGCCAATTTATATACAGCAAAAGAAATTCTGAAATTACTTCCCTCACACACCTTCTGCTGAAATGGGGCAAAACCTAACTGACAGTGTATTCAATTTGCAGACCACAGGTGACCCTGCAGAAGAAAACAGAGTTAATACTTAAGACCCTGGGTAAAGCATTAGTGTTTCTGCATGTCTCACAGAAATAAAAGGCAGTATATTTTACTTTTGACCTCACAATAAGATAGTACTCAAGTTCTTTGTTGCCATGTCACTTTTCAATGTCCAGCCAGGATTTAAAACATCTCTGGGTCAGCCTGTTCTATGTGGCGCTTTCTAACTTCTTTCTGGAGAACACCTGTAAATCTTTCCTTTTTTCCACAGACAACTGTCTTGTGTGTGCTGATGCCCTCTTGTCTGTATTCTCCTAGGTCCTGCCCTCTGGCATATTTGCAAATCTATATATACACTTTGCTATGATGGCAGTTTCAAGTTGCAAATTCTGTGAAAATACAACCTTTGGCCTCCCTTTCTCTGCCTTTATTGTCACAGATTTTTGAGTTCAACAAAACAAAGCACTTAACAAATGCCAGTCAATGTCTTTGTCTTTCCAAGGAATACAAAGCTACTACACTCTTGTCAGTGAGGACTTTTTTCAGCTTTGGAAGAATTATTATGTACTAAATTGCCTACTTTTAGAAATTTTAATTGTTACTTTTTCTATTGTCTGTAAGTATTACCAGAATCTTTTTGAGCATATAATTTCACAGTTGCTACATCGTGTGAAGCACCAGCACCAAAAACAATAAATAGAAAGGGGTTTTCTCCTTTTTTATGCAGTGTACAGGATGCCGGGCAGTTTTTCCCACATGAAGATACAGATTTGAACTTGGCTTTGCAAAATCTAATACCTTGAAGGAGAAAGGTCTTTCAGCATTTAAGATTGACTGTGCAATGTATTGACAGTACACTCATTTTTTTCTTTCCATTATCAGCTCACTATAACTGAAATTAAATTTTTGAGGTAGCTAATTGGACACATTAAAAAAGGAAAGATACAACTTTGCTTTGCTTAGCATCCCTAAAAGTTCAGCAAAAGGCAACTTTTGATTGTGCATGTTGTTAGCATATTTTGTGAGTAATGTGGCTATTCTACAGGGATTTTTAATTAAGATACACAGGTCCAGTAAAAAGACTTTGCCTTCTTCCATGAATTTTCCTCCTATAATTTTTTGTTATAACTAGTAAATACTTACTCCTGAATCTCCTTGGAAGCCATATTCAGATAACGAGCAGATACCCACTGAATTTCAAACCAGTCTCTAAAGCCATTGTTTCCACAGCAGTGGAATCCAATTTGTAACAAATCCACTGTTTTCTTTAAGAAACAGCGTCCAGGTATGTCTGTGTCTTTATAGAACTTAATAGCATCCCTCAGTCCCAGGTACAGAGATTCTTCCAGCTCATTCCTCATGGTGTAGCACATGAGAGCACCCACCAAGATGCAGAAGGTAAAACAGAAGGTACATACGATGTATGGCAGCATAACCAGTTTCCATCGAGAGAATTTGTTGGCATCTGAGCAGTCATAGCAGATTTTGCCACCCAGAAAGTTGATGATACATGCTATGACCCCTACGGAGATCAGCATGTTGGGGACAGAGTTAATGTCCCCTTTTGCCATCACTTCGTTCCGCTTCTTGATCTCTATTTTCAGAAAGAGACCAAGACTGAAGAGAATGATCCCACTTACTACAGAAACCCAGTTGAGTATCCATAAAATCTGAGCCAACTTGTCCCGCTTAGTTTTGGTGAATTTTACTTTGAGGACAGCCATAGTCAGATCAGCATTAGGAAAAGAAGTGTAGGTCAAGGGAAGCTTGTAAGCTGATTAGGAGCATGTGTCCAAGGCATGCAGTAGAAATCTGAAGGAGAGAGAGAGGGAGAGATTACTGTCTGCTTGACCAGGTATTTATAGAGACTACAGAGAACTTCCTGTACAGCCTCATGCACTCTTGAGTCATGCCAAGGGGGTGCTCCAGTGAAATTTATTGCTTAAATTTCATACACTTAAAATAAAATTCTAGGGACCAACTAGAGCAATTAAAAACAAGTGAACAGTGCAACCAATGATCCTATGGATTTTTGTCAGGAGCAATTTTCTGTGCAGGCCTTCTGATGTCTAGAAGTGAGCTGGTCTGCTGTCTTTCCTTCCAGAACACTCATAGTGTCTTTCCCTTGTACTTGCTGCCTGTATTTTCTTGACAATTATAGGTACTTATTATTCTTAGATTACTGTGTTATAGCCAGGTTTGTGTTCAAAAGTTGAATAATCAAACAAACAAACAAATATATACAGCATCATTACATAAGCCTTGTTTCCCTATAGGAAAAAAAGTGAAAATAACACCAGAAACACAGTATCTTATGGGTATTTTTAGTAATTTCATTGATCATGTGCAGTAAAACATGATTTTGTTAGCAAAAAGCAAGTATTATCCCTGCACTTACACTACTAAGATATGATCATTCTGGCAAAAAACTGCAGGGGGAAATTTCTGTGGTTATCAACAGAGACAAAATGTTATATAAATAGTTAAACTATCAATGACTGTGCTGGTTTTCTAGCAAATATTATGAAAATTTTATTAACTTTAAAGTGTTATGACCTGAATATATTTTTGGTGAACATACTCCACTGTTTTTTTCCACTTGATCAGGCATAAAAGCATTTTTATGTGAAGTAACAAACCACCCCACCAAAAAAAAAGCAGACCTTCACACCTTAAGAAAAAAATCAGCAGTTTAAGATGTTCTATTTGTTCTCTACATGATTGACCTCCCTTTCTTTTGAAAAGTTCTTTCTTCTTAAAAAACAGCTCTTGGAATAACACGATATATTAAATAAGGCCCATTTAATCTTCAAGGAATCTCTACTGTCTTAACCTCTGCTCCTGCAGCTAAAGTTGCTTGTTCTTTGCCTTGTGACAGTCACACCTTAATCCAACCCACCCACCACCAATGATAGACTGGTTTTCTTTTCAAATCCCCCATATTCCAGTCAGAATCCTCAAGGTCGTTCCCACACAGAACGGGATGAATGTCCATTGTGGTCATAGTGTGATAATCATATTGATGATAGACACTTCTGTGCAAACAAGTCCAAAGAATAGTTATTTATAAAATTATAACACTTTCTTCACACCATTCTTCTACAGGATCCTTCAGACCTCATCTGAAAGGATCATGCTTTGCTGGCACAGAATTAATCCTCCACAGGAATTCAGCTGCCAGCCTTCCTGCTAAGCCTGGAGACAGTATCTTTGATTGCTTCACCGGTTAAGCAGTTCGTGACTTGACCTTAAACAGCTGGCAATAACGGCTGCTAATAGGTGTTTTTGCCTCTGATACTCAGGTCCCAGAGCTCAAAATAGAGAGAATCTGTTAGGAAATTCCCTGACTGCTGATACACACTTCATGTTCAATGGCCAGGGCATATGAATGAATGCATCACTCACTGTTTGCTTCTATGAAATGCATGTGTGCACTTGCAAAATGCCTCTAAATTGTTGGCCACACATATAGTTACAGTATCACTGAAAACATATTACTTGCCAGACATATTTTGCTTTAACATTTGAACAAATGTTGTAAACAGTTCTACCTTACTTAAAGTTCACCTACTCAAGAGGCATTACTGATTTTGGAAGATGTAAATTTCAGAGTATCCTGAGTTGGAAGGGACCCACAGGGATCATCAAGTCCAACTCCTGGCTCTGCACAGGACTCCCTAACAATCCCACCATGTGCCTGAGAGCATTGTCCAAACGCTCCTTGAGCTTTGGCAGGCTTAGGGCCATGACTGCTTCAGAGGAGGCACCAGCTTGTCCAAGCTCATGGAGGATCTCTGTGGCATAAAGAGAGACTGAGGCTCAAGCACAAACCTGAGTTTAACACACCATTATTCTCCTTCTGGGGTAAGTTTTAGCTGTTCATTACTGCAAGCTGGGAGGCTTTTTAATTTGAGACTTTCTGTCATATTCTAACCATAGAGACATTTTGAAGCTGAATTCCATAAGCAGGGGTACATTCACTCTCATGTAGCTATTCTGATGTAGCTCCCTCCTCCATTTTCTGCTGCCTAAAGTTTTAAAAAGATAAATTTCTGTGCAAGAGAAACTCTCCTAGTAATTCCTTGCCTCCACTAATTCTCATATGCTTTTTCCAGCTTCCTTTGTGCAATTTTAGTATTGTTGTAAGACCAGATATCATGGAATATTCACATTCATCTACCAGAGGTGCCCACACCACAGTCCTCCAGCAGCATGAGATCTGTGATTTCATATGAGCCCCAGTGCCAGACGAGGGGGGCAGAATCACTGGTTGTTGTATGCAGTGACCATCTGTGGGCTAATCCTGGCTGGCACTGATACACCTGGAATTGCAGAAAGGATCTTTGGGACACACTGCGCTTCTCATGAAACTTTCAGTGCATTGAGTCTGGGACACAATTAGTTACCCATTCTGTTCCTGTGTTCCCTGCTTCTACATGGATATTTATCTTGAGATTATTTTTACCCGTGCTAACAGTTTACTGAATTTATTCCAGGTAATGAAAAGACTCTCTTCCCATCCTAATGTATTTTGTAAATACACAATAATGTTATTCTTTCCCTAATTGCTTAATGAAGTAATGAATAAATTTGTTGCAGAAGATGTCTTGCAACACTCATACAGCTGTCTAGTACCATGAAGAAAGTTCTTCCAGCTGAAGTGCCATTATGAGCTACAAGTGTCAGTCTTGCTCTGCAACATGTATCTGTTCTTCTCCAAGTTATGTTTGGCAGCAGATTACTGTAAAACCATGAATGCTCCCAGCAGTTCAGCGGAATTAACACCTCTATCAAAGTTCTTAGAAACCTTTGCACATGAGCAGTTATGAATCATATACAGACACACACCTTTTTCCATGGCTATGGGAAAGCAAAATGGATTTTATTCTTTAAAGGAAGAAATATTTCTTTCAACAGAAGAAGCCAAATAAATGTGGAAATCTCTCCCATAATATCAATACTGCTCTCAAGCTTTCCTTGTCTAACTCCCTTTAAGCACAGCTTCCATCACCATACAGTAACTTTTTGCTTCCAAGATGCCACCTACTTGTTCCTTTGCTATCAAATTCTCCTAACTACACAGAACTTGACATAGCACAGCTATTTATTTGTTAATAACATTTACTTACGAGATAAAAATTGTCCAAAGAAATTTGGCTTGCAATTTTGTCAGAAATGAACTACATCTTATTTTACTGATTTTGCTAAAATCTGTCATTTTAGGTAAACACACATTCCTATTTCTGACACTGTAAAAGAAACTACTAACCTGCTTCAGAGGACTAAACAGGATCTTGAAACTGGTAACTTGCTGAATATAAGGAAGAAAATACCTGAATCAGACATCCTGAGGATGATGGAAATACTGATTTCCTGATGTCTCTTTGGTTGTTCTGTCTTCAAGCTGATTCGCCAGTGGAGATGGAGAAAAAGACTTCAACTCTCCTGCCCGTGCTAATCTTTCTTTCATCTCTAATCGTAGCTAAGAGATTTATTTCAAGGTTCTTATGCCACCAGGTTAAATCCTGCAAAACAGGCCAATTAACTAAGATCTCATCAACAAAACGATTTATAGGAGCTTCTTTTACCTTTTTACCCCTCTAGAAGTTTGCACTAGTAAGTGACAGAGAGTGTTCTTCAGTACTTGTTAATGTCTTCAATAATTCTTAATTTGTTCTTAATAAATATGCCCCCAAAAGAGAGAAAATGAGAACAATGAAACTTCCTGATTCTGTAGGAAGGGAGAATCTATCTTAGGCATTGATCATTTACATTCACTATTAAGTGCCTTACCCATCATTCCGTATTTTGTTGCTTTGGATGAAATTGTCTGTCCTCTGTGTGTTGAATGTGCCTGTGTCCGAGGAAGGAATTCAAGTAATCAAGAGCAATTGGATCATCCTGTATGACTCACAGTGGATTCTGGTTTGGGAAGCTTTCCAGGTTCAAGAATAATCTAGTAGAAACCTCTGTTCCTAGACTCTTATCTAGCTCTATTCCAAGCCAGAACCAAAAGCAAAAGCATCATGTCCTCTGGCATTTCTGAGCCCAGCACATAGCAATTTGTGGGATGGACATGGCTGGGTTGAACAGGCAACAAGCTGAGTCTGCAGCAATGCTTGATCGAGTTAGTGATGATGTCAGTCCCAGACCTGAATCACTAAGCAGGACCAGGTTTGGGCTATAGGGTCCATAACACATTGGCACAGCATGGGAAGTTCAGTGAGCGCATGACTGACTGCAGGGGACCTTGCACCAAGCATTGTAATGTGTATTAATATTCTCAGAAGTATAAACTGTCCTCTCCCAGCTAATGATGAGCAATAAAACAATATCCTGACAGTACTGTGATTCTAACTCTGTATTCTCGGAATACACCTGCTCACCGTGTTTAGGGTCTCATGTAACAGCAGACACCCTCTGCATGCAGCAGTATTATCACATTTATTACTGGGGAAAGGTGAAAGATTGGTTACCACTACAACTCACTCTATCAAAGTCTGGTGTAAAGCAAAAACTGGAATATCTAGCTACAATATTCTAAAAATTAGAAACAATTAAATCTTGTTCCCTTGGCAGCAGAAGCCCTTTCATATATTACTGCACGGAAGAGGGATGTTCATAATTGTCAGCATCATTCTGTTGTGTCCATGTGGTGAAAACCCCCAAGGACATGTTCCAACAGGATAAAGTCATACAGTGAAATTCTCTCCCTTTTCAGTTTTTCTGATACAATCAAACTAATAGTTAATATTTATGCTACAAGCTCCATCCAACAAGGCATTGTCCAGTACTGCATGGCAAACATACAGACCTGCTTCCTTGACATGGCAGAAAGTCCCTGGAGCCATACAGGCGCAGTGTTCCTTTTGATGGTAATTTCAGTTCAGAAAAATGTAATTTCCCGTAACTTCACCTTTTTAAAGAAAATATCTAAGGTAGGGCTTCCAGCTTTCTATCTTGCTTATGTACTAATGATTCAGAGCATACATGATGCACCTGGGACCTGTTGGATCTACTGCATTTGGACCCCACAAATGCTTGCATATGATCAAATATACTCCAACTGCATCGAATTAGTCCTGTGCATGTGAATCATTCATGCTTTGGACTTGCTGTACTTGTGGAGACCCTTAGGAATATTAGATCTGTTAAAAAATGTACATTTGTGTACAGATGACCCTACTAAAGCACATTCAACAGGTATAATGCATTCCTTATGTACAGCACAAGTACACAAATGTACACATTTTGAGCTATTGTTCCAGCTGGGAAGTGATATGTTAGAAATCCTGGACAAATGACTGAAGTCCTTTTCTATGCTCAGAAAAAGTTCACTTGGGAAAACCCACTGTATCTGCAGAACTCCAAATGTACATTGTCCCAGAGTATTAGAAAATGTTACAACCTCAGTTACCTACTAGCAGAAAAATGCACCTTCCCTGTGCTTGCTTTGCAACACAAATTGAGTACTTGCATGCATGAAAGCAAGCAAGCAGGAGATGGCAGTGCTGCTGTATGTAGGCTTTTCCTACAATACAGAGTAAGAAGCTTCTCTTAAAAATTTGTGTTAAAGAGATTATAGGTCATTCACACAGCTAATGGAAGCTCAAGAACGCCTCATTTTAAGAAATTACTTAAGTCCAATCTTAACGCAATTAGAGGTCAATGCTACCCGCATTTTTTGTTCCATCTCATATTGGGAAATGGTTTCGACTGCAAAATTAATATAAAAAGCTGAATTACTCAGAAATTAGTTCTGTTTTATGGCAGTCTATAATTAAGCACGATGCACTTTCTTAGAGACCTGCTGGGAAGCCTGGGCACCCAGACCACACAGTAACATTCTGTAG
Source organism: Acropternis orthonyx (assembly GCA_035583155.1). Taxonomy (NCBI): domain Eukaryota; kingdom Metazoa; phylum Chordata; class Aves; order Passeriformes; family Rhinocryptidae; genus Acropternis; species Acropternis orthonyx. Next base: position 27,516,150 of record JAWWEU010000158.1, on the reverse strand, counting down.
CTCTGCAGGAGTACTTGCACATGTGGGGCTGACATCTATCACTCAGAGGTACAGAAAGAAATCCCACACTGTCCTGCTCCCAGTGGAAATTGCTGTGCTGTGGCTTTGGGTCTGAAAGAGGTAAATTTAATAAATGTTTGGCCAATTCCTTACCTATCTGGAACCATTCATATTTAAGTCCACGAACAAGAATAGAAGTGTCACAAATCAGTATAATGAAATAACAAGTTGGGATGATGCATGCTGCAAAGTATAATTTTACATCTAGTTTCCAAAAAATTAATGTTTTATTTTTATATTTGGATGGTTTTTCATTTCACCTTTATTTAAAGTAAATGATAACTAATGATATGAGATTTTGGAGTACTGGACTAAAACTGGAGGCGCTCAGTGACTCTGGTGCAAGCAGGTACTATTACAACCTTTCTTTAATATGTCAGTGCTTCAGAGGACAAGTCCATATTCAGGAAGAGATTCTCAATTATATGCGTTAATGAGGAGGGGACATGAACAAGGGAATTCAGACCATCTGCTTTTTTTGGCTTCTGTAAAATTGTGAACCACATGGTAGATTCTGAGAGACTTAAGTTATTAAGTAAATAGAAGCAACCGGGTGTTTGCAGGACATTAATTTCTCGATTACATTTCTGAACTTTTAGGAAGGAAATATAGAGGTATTTAGATGATTACGGTTGTTTTAGTTAGATAAAGGTACCTAAGCTAAGTCACAACATTTGAAATTCTTATGGAATTGCAGAGTTGGCAGAGGGAATGTCAAAACTCAAAGGCAAAAAGTAATGGGGCTATAGACAATAATTTAAAAATAATATAAAATTGTACATTAAAATGACACAAAGCTTATTGAAAACTAAGTCAATTATATGTTTTCACAACTACAGCCATACACAGTACAACAGTTGTACCTGCTGTACTATGTTCCGTGAAAAATACAAATACTGTAATTGTAGCTCATTTAATTGCCAGAAGAACATCACAGATTAAACAAACCACAAAAAGCAGTATTATAATTTTTGTTTTTCAGATATTTAAAGGTTATAAAAATATGAATGCTGAAGCCAGTCTCAGGCCAAAAGAAATTTTAGGAGACCTGCAGGAACTGCACTGCACGTGTAGGCCTAGTCTTTTGGGCTACTGTATATTGCATGAAACTCCATGCTTGTACCTGTGAAGCTGGCTCTGATTTCAATCCATAGAAGCTGTACTGTCCACAACCTCTGAGTCATCCACTCCTGACTCATGGTGAGTCATTACAAATATAAAACTAAGGCACAGAAATTCACCTTAAAATCAGACCAGCAGTCTATAGTAAAGGTGGAAGTGAACCCATATTTTAAATTGGCTGGTAACCTAAAACTTTCATCTTGGATGTAACTTTTTTTTTCCTGAAGAATAGAACCTATTTTTACAACCCTATTCATAATTAGATGATACAGCAATCTTGCTTTTCACCTTTGTACCTTATTCACTATGGATCTTATCCTCACAAGCTACTTACCAGAAAGCTTTTTGTGGAATGGAATTACACACATATTATGAGGACTGACAACAGAATTCCCCTTACATAATGAGGTAAAATTTCTGTATCTCATAGCATCAATACTTTGGTGCACTATATTACCAACTGATCCTTCTTCCCCTAGCAAAGTAGTCAGACATACACTCTCACATTTCTCCTTGAAGAGACCCCCTATAACTAATCAGAACCTCTCCCTATTCTCAGCTTATTATAAACCTGATGTTGATGCTATTTTTCACTCTCTAGAGCATCATTTGAAATCAGCAATATTACTCAGGACACCTTGTAGGGAATTTGAGGTTTTTTTAGGAAAAAAAAGACAGTTACCAAGAAAAAAACTCACAGAGTCTTTCTGAAGCTGTCAAAGACAAAATGCAGCACTTAGACACACTGCCCTCAGAGCTCTTCTGAAAAAGATCCCAGATCCCTCTGTCTCTTTAGCAGTGACTTCATGCTTATTGACACTCTGTATCTAGAAATCATGACTTGTGAAAAAAGACTGAAGGAACTCAGGATCCTTAGTGGAAAGACGACTGATGGTGAGAGTCCATGAAAAAGCTTGATTCCCATCAACAGAACAACTTTTATAACAGGCTGACAAACGCTGGCCAGGAATGTTGTAGGGACAGTTGGTCCTTCCTTGGAAAAAGGGGTGAACTAGGAGTCTCAAGGTCTATGATTTTTAATTTGTGATGAACTGGATATGTGGTTAAACATCTAAAAAAAACCTTGAGAAGTGCTTTCTTGTCTTTGGTCGATACTTCCTTTGCTCATTGACTTTTGCTGGAAATGAGCTTATCAAATGTGTTTACCTTTCTACTCTTCAGTGAGAGCATTGCTTCCGCCTCCATTTATATATTAATTTTTAGTTACAATTTTCAACAAATTCTAGGAGTTGGTGGATCTTCATTTACTGACTAACCAAACCTGTGAATTTCCCATCTCTATAAGTCTGTGCTTCTTGTCTCCTTTTATTTTTTTCTTTCTTTTTCTCTCTTCTCTTTCCAGACAATCATTTGATTTCTGACTCTCCAAAAAATTTTCTGAGCTTTGTCTTCCACTTCTGTGGTCAACTAAGTAGAAACGTTATTCAAAACTTCTGATTCATACAGAAACAAATAAATAACCTCAAGCCCCAGTGTCCAGACAAGGAAGTTACAAGGGCAGTGTTTGAAACCAGTCAGTCTGTACTTTGCAGGATGAGTCATCTATTCCCATATATGTTTATTTGAAGAAAATAACTGCAGAGTTCAGGTTTTCTTGCACGTTCTTAATCATGTCACCCTTCTCCATCAGCAGACATCTGCACGTTTGTGTCTAGGTGTGGGTTTTAATTTTTAAAGGTTCCTTGAAGAAACATTAGATCATTCCTTTCAGACAAAAACCACTAATGAAAATTCTCACCTCTCTCTCACCCCAAAAGAAAGAAGATTTCCAGGAAAGCAAACTTATTTTTCCATTGCTATCACGTATGAAGCCTTAGGAAGCAGAAGTTGGAAGCAGTACCAAACTGAGTTCCATCTATAGACAATCCTGGAAGTTCTGATCTAGTTCTTCAAACAAGAAAGATATATGAAATTTATATGTGGGTATATTCTCCTTCTCTGATCTTTTTTAAATTAAAAAATCATAAAAGCTGGAGCTAACTCTAGTTGTATCCAGAAATAGCTTGTTGTCACTTTGGTCTTTACAGGCTTGTTTCTATATTTTTTAAATTTAGACCAGTTCTATTTATTGCCTCATTAAGTGATTTAATACTTACTATATTTAATAAATTATGCATAATATTTATAAAATATTGACACTTTACTAGATATGTAAGAACATCTTTACAGGACTGGGAATTATTTTTCATACAGTCAAACTTCTCAGCAAGTCATATTCCCATCCATATGCCATGCACATACCAGCACAACTAAATTTTTTTGTTCACATCTTTCCATAGCAAATATGTGGTTATAATACAGTTTAGTCAGGTAAGCATTTGGAATTTGTAGTAATTTCTAGTGGTAATCCTCCTGCTCTCTAACTTCAGAGTTCTAGTGTGCAGTACTTTTCTTCTCCTTGCAGTCTACAGCCAAGTTAGACATTTAGGATTGAATTAAGACAAGACAGTTTGTGTTGTAGTTTAACCCCAGCTGGCAACTGTCCCACCCACACAGCTGCTCACTCACTCCCCCCACCCCTGCCAGTGAGTCTATTGTCAACATTATTGTCATACTAAATCCAAAACACTGTACCAGCTACTAAAAAGGAACAACTCTATCCCAGCTGAAGCCGGGAGAGTTTGCTTTACTGATTTACTTTGCACCGCCTGAGATATGTAAAAGTCTTCAGAACAAACACAGAGGTGCCCACTTGCAGTGGTTTACAGCTGCTGACTCACAGCTGCAATAAAAGGGACATTTTTACATTGAGATAGTCAATCAGCACTAACAATGTAAAAACTGAATAAAGGGCATAGGACAGTTTTTGGCTCAGGGTAACTTTTTCCAAGGCAAATCAACACAATGCATCTAAGCTGAACTACTTGTACTATCAGGGGAAAAAAAAAAAAAAAGAAAAGCTAGAGTAGCTTGATTTCATATTTACATAGAGATTTTAATGTGCTGGTGTTTTTTTGGAGTTTTTGTGTGTGTGTGCTGAAGATATTCTGGAAGTTCACAGTGACAGAGGAAATGCTGGTATCTGTTATATTTACCATCATCTCTGAACCAAAAATAGTAGAACAGAAAGCCTTGACAAACCTCTTGGTGTATTTCTGGAGCAGTGAGTTAAAGATTAGATCTTTTCTGTAAAGACCTCCTTCACATAAGTGGAGACAGATTTTCCTTTTGAAAAAGCTGGTTTAGTTTATTTTTTTCCCCTGCTTGACTTTTATTCAAACCAATCAAGTTTAGTCTAGTTATGAAAAGTGCATGGTAATTTGGAAACTAACAGATCACTGTAACTGAGTGACGATGAAGGGAAAGGCTATTTGGTATTTTAAAGCTTGCAGTATGACTTACAGTATGCTAACTGCTTACATGTACTCCTGATGTGATTTCCATGATAATGTGCATGACAATGTGATTGTATTAGATAATGAATTAACTTGGTAAGTTTCAAAGTGATCAGAAAAACTATGCCCCTTGGATCTGCAATGATAAACAGGTAAACAGACGAACCAGGTAAACAAGTCTGTTAAGGTCTTTGCATTCTCTTTAATTGAATCAGAAAATTTTCCTGAAGAACTGTACACCTCAGGCAACATGTCAATTAATTGGAGAACAATAAAGTACTCTTCACAAATGGATTCATATTCATGACCCCCTCATTACATCTAACTGCTTACATCTAAGAGGTGGTTAGGGCATTCATCTACCCTCAATTATAATCTAGGAGGAAAAGCACTGCCTACTCTGGAGTGAATGTGAAAAAATGATTTGTTTGTGTGTAAGAACAAGTACAAGGAGCAGCCTATCCTAGAATAACTGTCACCTTTGCAATGCCTTTAAGACAGATTTGGAAAAATATGTAGCTCCAGGAGAATATTTTCCAACTGAGAAATTGTAAGTGCCTTTCAAAGGTAAGCAAAACTCATAACTGCGTTTTGTAATTGAATAAAAGGTGTACTGGGGGGGGGGGGGGGGGGGGAAGGGCAA
>JAWWEU010000158.1:27468448-27509337 GCA_035583155.1 Acropternis orthonyx | reverse complement strand
GGGCGGAGGTGGGCCCGGGGGGCGCCGCTGTCGCCCCCGCCCCGCGCCGCGCTCACCCCCCCCGCGGGGCCGGGGGCGCCACAGGGACGCGCCGCGCCGCCCCGAGGAGCCGCCGCCTCGGCCCCGTTTCAGGTGAGGACCGGCGGGCCTGTGCTGCGGCCGCCGCCCCGTGCCCCGTGCCCGGGGCGCTCTGCTGGCTCGGCGGGGCGCGGCCCTTGGCTCCGGCCCGGCCCCGGCCGCCGTGTGGGGGCCGCGCCGCGGGGCCGCTCTGCGGCCAGGTGGGAGTTCGCCGGGCGCGGGGGCTGCGGGGCCTCGACCCGCCCCGAGAGGGGCTCGTTCCAGCGCGGGCAGGACCGGGCCATCCTGCCGTGGAGTTAAGGTCGGCGGGTCCGGCGGGCTCCGGCAGCAGCCACCGATCCTGCCTCGGCTTCCACGGACGACTCAGATTTATAGGCACGAGATTTTTTTTTTTTTTTTTTTTTTTTTTTTTTTTTTTTTTCCCCCCCGCGTCCCTCCCACTAGCTGCAGGAGGGCAAACGGTACAGATATATTTACGTGTTCTGACGGCGACACATCCGTGTTGTAAAACCGCTGTGTGTGTGTGTGTGTGTGTGTGCGCGTGCAGCCCTGGGCTGTGGCATGCGAACGAGGGATGCTGTGTGGGCACGGCGGGGTCTCGAGGCGCGCTGCCCGGCGCCCCGACCGCCGGAGCCATTAGCAGCGGCAGCTGCGTCGGGCTGTGCATACAGATACGCCCGCCTAGGCCGCTCGCACCGCGGCGGCAGCGGGGGGCAGGTCCGCTGCGTGTGTAGCCGCTCCAGAATTACTTTGTTATACGTACTTTTGGCTTTACGGAAAGGAAACGGGAAAATACCGCGTTCCCAAGTCTGCGGATGATCTCTGGAGCTGCAGCTGTATCCTTGTGCTTCTGTTGTCACTCTAGAGCAAAAGGACAAAGGTCGGTACGAGGTTTCCCAAACCTCTGGTGTGAGCCAGAACAGTTGGGAACAACTGCTAGTGTGAGTGGGGATGGATTTGTGAATAAGAATAATACTAATGTATTGTCCTGGGGGTGGAGGGAAATGGACACAAAGGAATGACCTCGGAGTATAGCACAGCCTTTTGAGAACCTTCTATTGTATTTATAACTAAGCTGGAAAGGACTGTAGAAAATGAGTTATAAAATAGACTGGAATGGCTTTCTTAGTTAGACTGCATGTGCAGCTGAATTTCAGCTTAAAGGTTCTGAATCAGTAAGATATATCACAGGAAGGTTGAGAGCCCTAAAATAAAATTTACTCTATTTATTTAAGTATCTTGTTATCCTTAAGGCATGTGATTAGTTTGCATGTTGTTCTGGAAAAAAAATGAGTAATTTTTTTATATATTCTGCATAGTTAATGCCGTGCCTCTGTTCAACACATGCTATGCGTTTAGGTACGTTACTTCCTTTCAGCTGTTGTATCTGAGAAAACAATAAGAGCTTATTTAGCTGCACTTGTTTGATATTGAAAATGATTTTTGAGATCTTAATTATATGAATTCATGGTACAAAGATATCCAACATTTTTATTCTGTGTTAAATTGCCCAGAATACTTTGATGATGATTATTCATTTGCTTTACAGTGTGAATTGCATTTAAATGGTAGTGAAACTTTATTAACTTGTTAAACCAGAAGTAAGCTTGTTTACATTTGACCTGTCAAAGAAATCATATATAGGAAAGTTTGACTGCACTAGTATGTGTCATCATTGGTTAAAAGTTGTTTTGAAAATAGTGCATCAAAACGTCATAGTTTATAAAATGCGAAGATGGAAATAATTATCTCTGACAAATACTTTGCTCTTCTCTGATATATTCCTGATGTACCATTAAGCACATGAAGTTCAGCATCTTTTTAAACTTCCTGTTTGGAAAGGATGGGGCTAAAATGAGAAGAAGAAATTGGGTGACTGGAATGTCGTGATGTTGCTGAGGTTCAGTGTAGTCACTGTGCTGCTGCTACATACTGCAGGCTCTGGTTCCTCCAACATCACAAATCCCAGAGAGGTTTTTACAATGTGGCTGATTATATCAAGAAGATTTTTGAGTATGACAGAAGAGGGATTTGAGTGGAGTTTTCCTTGTTCGAAACTGGCTTCTAAATGATCAGCTTCTACCACTACTAGATAGATGTGCACAAAAGGGTAAGCATTTGCTTAGTGTATGAAGTTGCACTGTATAATATACTAATATACTACTGTGTTTTCTGTACTAGTTAAGGCTTGTTTGTCTAGTGGCAATGAATTGATACTCTGCAGAGGAGATTGACAGTTTCTGTGTATTCCTATGTGTTGCCTTGTCTCTTTCTTTCTCTCTGGGAAAGCACTACACAAAGCCTTTGTGTTTGGCTAGAGGGGAGGAGAAACAGCTGCCTTTTCAGTACAAGACACCAGGATTCGTCATGGTCTCACAGGGATGCGTTGTTGCATGTGGACCAGCCACTGTCCTTCCTCCCTCCTTCTGTTAAGAACTCTCTCATCATGACACAGAAACCTGAGCTTCCTTTGATTGATCTCGCAGAGCAGCATCTTCTGCTGTGGATACAGCAGATCAGTCTGATGGGCCAATTGTTGAAGTATAGGTGGGCAAGAATTAAAACATGCAAAGTTGACTAAATACAAGGTGTACTTTAGGTAGTCCAAAACCTACAGATCATGTTGTGTTTAAAAATTGCTTGTTATGAACTCAACTTGTCCATGATTGAGACGAAAGAAACTTGTTCAAATGGTGAATCTTTTACTTGTGGGTTATTTTTTTTTTTTTTTTTTTTTTTTTTTTTTTTTTGTTTGGTTTTTTTTGGTGTTTAACAGTTTAGTATCTAGGGTACTTAAATGGGAATTAGACATGTTCATTTTTAGAAGAGGAAATAAAAACTGTTTCAACTGGATGAGAGAGTACAACTAAACTGAGCAGTTTCATTTTTCTGCTCTCCATGCACTGAGTGCTTTAATGGTTGTACTGTATTCTGTGTCACCCAGTGGCAGAATAAAAGTTAACTTTCCTGTCATTGTTGGAAACATAGGTTACTATATAGTGTGGCTTTTAGTACCTATATCTTGTATGTTCTTTCAAAATAACTTATTTGAATATGTCATCCAGTCTTTTACTTATCTGTTACAACCTTATTATATTTATGAAAATTGTAGAGATGGAGTATTCCCCTCCTCCCCCCGCCCCCGTCCCCTTCCGTGCTACATTTTAAGTAGTGTACTTTTGAGGGAATTTAGTAACACTGATTTTTTTTTTTTTCCTAAGCTGCTTATGAAATAGAGCTGGCATTCTTAGCACTTTAAATTTACAGTCTGTCTTTCTCTGTATTAGCTTATAGGTCACTAATCTTGAAACATAAGTAGTGAAAAATTCAAACAATAAAATCTGACCTTTTGACACTTCATCTCTTGATCTGGTTGAGAATCTTTTCCCCATTTTTGACATGTGCAAGTCATAACTTTTGATAATTTATTTTTCAATTAATGGAGACAAATCTTTGAAAACCTTAAGGAATTTTTGGGGGGAGAAGGAAAAGATTTGAGAGGAGTGAGTAAAGCAAGGCACACTGAGAAATGGAAGGATTCTTTAGTGTTTTTAACAAAATTATTTGGTTAAAAATTTTAAAATGTGTTCATTGTTGTGTTCAGGCATGTTTTTCTGTGGTTCTTGTACTATGTGGTGGAGAACAATTCTGTGATGAAAAGCATCACTCAAGTGCTATTTCATGCTATTGTTTTGTTTCTGAAGAGATTAATCAGTTATTGAGAATTACATTATTTGCACTGATGAAGAACTCTGTCCAGTAATTCTTCCATTTGGAGAAATGTGTGCATGTTGTTTAGCCTTGCATTTCAGTGCAGGAGAAGTGTCTGAGTAGTTGAAAGAGTAGAAGGCCTCTCATGGGTGGATTTTCGTGGATGAAGTTTGCCAACTCACTGATGGTATTGATGCGGAGACTAATGGGTTTTTTTCCCAATACAAAGCTGTCTGATGTATAAAGAAAGGTAAAATATGCTGAACTTGCTTTGAGAGCTTGTGAAAGATGTGATGTCTCTTTAATATGAAGCCGTTTTTTCCTGAGTGTTGCAAAGGAATTTGTTACTTGTTGCAGGAACAGGTTACTATGTGGCGCTCACGTAGGGAAAAACAGAAACCATCCGTGTTGGTGTTGTCCTGGTCTGTTTAAATGGGAATAATTGCGTTACTTTTTTGATATGCTTCAGGTTACATAAAAATTGTACCATTGTGTGATAGTTTTTTGTAGGGCTTCCCTGGTAACACATTGGACTCGTATATAGGAAAGTTCTTGCCTTTTTGAGTTTGTCTTTTCAGTATTTGGAAACTGTCTCCAGTCAACTGCTGCTTCTTGATTCTGAGAGGGAGTTTGTTCTGCTGTCACTTCCCAGATAATTCATAGATAGTATCCATTGCTTCTGTTTTACAGTGTCTCAGAGTACTAATATTTTGTGAGGGTTTTAACAACGTGTATTTGATATGATGTTGTCCATCAATGTAGTAAGAATTATATTGCTTTACTGTGGGGTGTATCAGCAGAATGTGTCTTGTAGCTTTTAAGTTTACTGCTGTAGTAATGCTTCAAATGCCACTCATGGCAAACAGTGTGGCTTCTGAGCAAATATGTCTGTTTAGCTTTACAGTGGTGAAGTATTTTTTAAAAAGGGGGACAGTGTTCTCTAAATAGAATATGCTTTTCAGAATCAAACTGGTGACTTTTTAGAATGTATTTGTATCATTATGACAAGTTATTTACTGTCTTGAAATGCTTATTTTCTCATCTATTTGTCAGTATCTTGAGTTAAATAGATCCAGAATGGGCATTATCAACTGATAGAAATTGTATCAGACAAAGTGCTACTCCTCAAATTTGATTGAAGGCTCTTACTTCATATGTGATGCTTTGATTTTCCATTTCCAGTAGTCTATAAATAAAATCAAACTATATTTCCCTAAGTCAAGTCAACCTTACAAATGTTGTACTCTGAGAGTTGAAGGAGGGGAATTGATGCTGGATCGCTATTCTTTTTCTGCATGAAGTTTATGTGCTGTTTTGTCAGGCTCTAGAGGTTATTGTGATAATCACGATGATTTGGGTGAAATTATAGTTTTTACAGTGTTGAGCAAGATAATATATCCAGTGGGGAAACCCACTGAAAAAATTCATCTGGTTGGAGAAAAATCTTAAAGGAATCACAGGACAGATGAGTATGAATCAGGTAGTCACTGATCTTGTGGGAGAAATGTGCGAGCTAACTCAGACAGTTCTTGTCTTGGCTAGCCAAGAACTAAGAAATTAATGTTGAAGATAAGGAGCAAGCTGTGAACCTCCCATAGTAAAGCAGATGTGTGCAGGAAAGAAACTCCATCATTGACTGTCTGGAGATAGTTGTCATTTATTTATAGCTGTACATAGAAGATTATTTTTTGTATGTTAGCTCCTGCAGATGAAAGTGCACATTATTGTTGAACCAGTCTAATAGCTGGGTGCTGTTCATAAGTGGGAAATGATGTTCTCTACCTGTGCCTTTTCTAGTGCCCACTGATCTCTGAGCTACACTGATTCAACTCGCGAACTTGACAGAGAATGTGAAAAGGGAGTTGTTCAGACCGAGATAAGTTTATAACTCTTGCTAGGTCATGCTGTTATATGCAATTTCACCTTGAATGTGTAGCTGAGGTGGTCACAACCAGGTCCTTTCTTTTACTGTAGCCTGGGTGCTCAGCTGACAGGTCTTTCTGCCTGTTGTCAACTCGGGCAAGATGCAAGAGAAAGAGGAACATTTTATGTGAAAGACTGCTTTGAGGTGATGGTGCACTTTCTTCTTTGTTGATCTGAAGGAAATTTGGGTTAGATGCTAATTTCAGGCTGGACATTTCTTCCTGTTCTGATGTATGTCATTAGTTTTGAGCCTAGAATACCTCAGTCACGTGGCAGTGCTTCTGTATGTATCTTCAAAGACTGGACTAACCGTTCCTTGAAAGGTCAATTTTCCCTTGACCTCCCTTGCAATCAGGGAGCCAGTGGTACTTCGTCTGTCCTGTTGGAATTGGTAGGTAATATTTTAAATCTGTTGTGAGGCCCTGCATCAACAATGTAATGGCTCGCTGAAATATTTCTTTTTCTAGAGTAAAGGTTTGGACAGAATTGATTTATGATCTGAATCAGGACCATGGCCTGCCATGCAAGTAGCCACACAGTAAATGTTGCTCATGTTCGGTGTAGACATAATATTATGTGCTCTTACATTGCTTGCTCTGAAACATGTAAAGGCTCTAATCTCAGTCTGAATAAATAAGAATATGGTTATTATTACTCTTAACTGTATTATTACTATTCTAGTTTCTGGTATTACTAAAAAAATATGTACACAGATTTCACTCATATCATTGAATGCTTCCTGTTTCTCAGTAGAAGTCTTATAACCCTGCTTGCTATGTGACTGTGTATCCACAATGTTCTCTTACAGAGTAGAAATGAGTTTTTGTTTAAATAATTATTTCAAAATGAAGAAGTATGTCACCACAGTTTAGAACTGAATATCCTTAAAGCAAATTTAATGATTGTTGGTGTATTATTTTAAGTAAATTTGAGAACTTAGAGAATACTGTTATTATTTTAAGGTTATTACACGTGACACCATAATGGCAAAGTGTTACTGTTTCCATATCTACAAAATTAAACCTGCACTCAGCCAATCTGAAGTAAAACTTCTGGTTTTAGATGTATTATTTGTATACATCAAGTGTTTAAACATTCAAAATACACAAACATAGCATGTCATAGGTCTAAACAATACAATCAGGATTGTTTTTATAGCCCAGGCTTTAATTTGGAGAGATTTGGTGAGATTTTGTGTGGAATATCTTTGTTTACATACAACCAATATTTCTTAACATATATGGCACCAATATGCAATACTGTTTTTTATTTAAGCGGGGATGAAATGAAAGGCTGTAAAGGTTTTTGTGAAACTTTGCTCTTGTGTTTTTAGAAATAGTTGTACATTTGTTTGGAAGAGAGTTAAAATCTGATCTTTCACTGTTAGCTATTCTGCTGCGTAAGAAATTCATATAATTTTTGGGAGTCTCTTGATCCCCATGTATAGAATACATAAACTTACTGATTTTTATGCCTCTTCACTCTACCATGTTTTATTTTTTCAATGAATCCCTAGACTGTTTTTAAGTACTTTTGTGGACTTAAGACAGTCCCAGCAAACTAAACAAGCTTGTGATAATTGTATTTTCAAAATGAAATATGCTTGTATAATTAACTTTCAAAAACAAACCCCTCATCACTTATCTCAGCCTGACTACTTGAAGACCAAGGGAACTGTTGTGATTATGGAGGCAGCTTTGTGTGTAACACCACCTTCCCTAGGACTTCCTGAATCAGTGCTAACAGTAGTTGAGTAAGAACATATAATGTAGAAGATCATTCCATTGTCTTTTAAGAATTGTCAGTAATGAAGAATCCATTGAAATAATTAATGAAGTATTCTAATAGTAGAATAACTTTATTGATGAAAATTAAAGACTTTGGAGATTTTTTCGTTTTTTTTAAAGTAATCTAGAGCCTCAGTCTTTTACTTGTATGATTTGTGTGTTAGGAATTGAGCCTTATAATTTTGACACTCAGTACATAGTATCCAGTATTTTAATAATTTGATTTTCTGCATATTTTTGTTAAAAAATAATCTTTTCTTGAAATATGAGCACCAGAACTGGATATAATATTCTAGCAACAATCCTACAGTGGGCAGATAGAGAAGTATTACAGTCTCGCATAGTATTTAATTGCCTACTCATCCACAGTTGTCATAACCTTAGCACTCCAGCAGATGCATTTATCAGAACTGACTGATAACTGCGTCATGTTAGGTGATGTTCCATTTATTCTTTATCCTTGATTTATGTCTTCTTTTATACGAGTTGGCACAAGAGTAGTTTGCTTGCAATCTGATTAAACAGTTGATGCAGTTTGTTCTATACCACTTCCTCATCTCAGTATCAACTACAAACTTTATAATTTTTCTCTAGTTAAAAAATGTTTCAGTATTAAGTCAGAAATTGATTCTTATGGGAATAATTAGAGAAATATTAGTTAAGTCAACTTACAGTTATATTTGGGGACCTATTATTTAATGTTTGATCCAGTGATTTTCTGCCATTTTAGTTTCTTTAAAAGAAACTGTGCTGTGTGATATAAACTTAGATGTCTTACCAAAGTATAAGTGCCATAATAACTATTATCTTTATAGGCCAAACTATGTAGTACAGACATAGTGAAATGTTAGTTTGATAGCAAGGGGAACTTAGTTGAATGGCAGTAGTTATTTTGTCTTCCTTTAATTCTTTAATCCTCAAGTCCTCATATTTGCCTGGAACTGATCTCGAGCTGATGGCCCATTACCAAAGTAATTTTATTTATCCTTTCCAAACATTATTAATTAATTAAATGTCTTCTGGAGTGTTCTATGTTTCAGGAATCTGCAATGATAAATCAGAAATGTCCTTGAAAATACCTATAAAGATAAAAGTTACTCAAATGCGTCCTTCTCAACCTGTCTGATTCAGTAGCATCTCTCATTCCTGGGCCTAGAAGATACATCACCGTCCGGGGCTGGGGCGCCGTCCCGGCCTCCCCCCGATCGCTGCCAGGGCCGGAGGCGCCGCGGCCGCCCGGAGCTGGCCAGGGTGCTGAGCCGAGCCGGGCTGAACCCCGGCCTGGCGGTGAGCGTGCGTGCTCCTGGGAGCCGCCGGCGGCACGCAGGGAGGCAATGGCTTCGTTGCAAAAAGAAGGTTCCCACTGACAGTAACATCTCGTCTCCTAATATCACTGTATTCTGAGACTTGCACAAAAGATCTTTATGCCTTTACTGCTTATACTAGAGAGCTGCAGCTCCTGGCTTTTTAGCAGCCCCATTCATGCTAAATTCGACATCATGAACAGGTTCTTTGTCGTCCGAATTGTACCAAATATATCTATACCATCGTCAAGCAAGAGATATAAACTATTCCCAATGCACTTCTCTATAAGATCACTGTGCCTCCCAGTGAACTTTCAGACAAGTGTCTGAAAAAGGGCAAAAGCATTATTCTACCTTTAGCTTAACAATTTTCAGGAATCATCTGTTTTGCCATCTCAGCTCTGACCTCAAGAGAACCCTATAAAACAATGTCCAAAGATGAACCTGCAAAGCAACACTAACAAGTATAAACAACTTCCAGCTTATTGCAGATGTTAGTTTCATTTCCCCTTCCATGTCCCACAAATTCCTGTGTTCTGACCTCTTGCCCACACCCCTCACTTCTTTATGATATACTTGAAAGATGCTTAGTGATAGCACTGTTTTTAATTCCTTTTAAACGTACCCCACCTCTTATTTTAGTAACTCACTTTTAAAAGTACCATACCCCATAGTGTTAGGGCATATTCACTTGAATTTGTGTAGCTACATTGCCAAATTTGCTGCCAGTTTAAGTAGGTAGTTGTGGTTTAAGACGTGAATCTTCACTGATACAATTACAGTGTGTTGCATTTAGGTAAAAAATATAATAGTGTATATGTAGTCAATATGGAATATATATGTAAATAATGTAAACATATGTGAGTATAATGTAAAATCACATATATGTGTGATGTATGTACATATGTATATTAAAAAGTATGTTGTGTAATGTTCTTTATTACAATGTGTGTTAGTGTAGCAGTATTATAAAGAATACTGCTTTTCTGATTCCCTGCATTAATTTTTGCTGTGATGCAGCTATATCAATTTGCAGTTTTGATCAAAGCAGAAGCTCTTTGATGGCCACCTCAGCAATTAGGAGGAAGTAGTAACAAGAACTGTGAGAAAAGCAAAAGGTTGTTTGAACATCTGGCATCTTCCTCCTTCTTCCCCTTTCCCATAAAATTCCTTTTCCTCAGGCCTTTGCTGGTGAGAAGTTTGAATGCCTTTCTGCTATGAGGACTCCATGGCACTCAGACTAAGAGCCTGAATTTCTTTACATGGCTGTTATTCTATGTAATGCAAAGCAGTACTGTCCAGGCTAGAGCAAGGAATAGGAATGGATAAGCAATGGAATCTGAAGGAGGCAGCTGTATATGTATTAAAGGCAAAAATAGAGGAGTAGTTTATTTGTTTAGTCTTCATGTGTGTGCATTGGATGTTATAGTGTAAACATGGTGATGGGAAATAATTTCCCTGAATTGTGGTTTTTTGTTGTTGTTGGTGGTGGTGGTTTTTTTTTTTGTTTTTGTTTGGTTTTTTTTTTTGTTGTTGTTTTTTTGGTTTTTTTTCCTTTTAATCTGTGGCATGTTTTCATATGTTTGCTTCGTTTCTTACATGTCATCATATGCATGGCAATTTTATTTCACACACACACAGACACAAAAAACGTAATCTCTAACTAGTTGATTGAAGTACTTTAGTATTTTGAGAGTATGACTATTGCTTTATCTGTGGGTGCTTTTTTTCTCTTAAAAGTAAAATGTAAGCCTTTCATACTTTTTCAATTTTTTAGCTTTAAAATTATTACAGAGTAATTGTTAGTGGTTATTGAACTCTTATTTACTGGCTACTGGACTGAAGCAAAGCTACTGTGTGGAAGCAAATTAAAAACACCTTTTGCAGTTCGGTACTGTAGCCATCAACACTTAAGTAAAAATTCTAAAAATGCACCTAAGACTTGACTCCCTTCTCTTGTTCCCATCACTAGCTACCAGGTCAACAAACTTTCCAGAGTCAGATTGTCTTTTTGTCAGCCTTGGCAACTGATAGTGACCAACAAATGGATTACAAAGGGTATTTTTACCCTGTTTTTTTCTGTGTGCTGTAGGGTCTTGTATGGTTTTAAATATTTAATAATGTGGCAAAAACCTAGTACTCTTGGGGGAGGAAGTTCTATGTCACTAAAAGTGTGTGATCACTTTAGCAAACAATGTAGAAATCTTTGTATTGTTCTTCCTTGTGTACAAGTAGTGCCATATCAAAAATAGGTGTATATGTGTTGAATGTAATTAGGAAAACAAAATATCTTAATCCAAAACAAAGAAAGCCTCCATGGTATTAATTTTATTGCTGTTTACAAGACTGGATTGATGCACCTTTATTAGAGGTAGAATTTCAGTTTATAATATTAGTGATTGGTATGGTTTAAACAAGCATGTGAAAATCTGCATTTGAAGGAGAGGTGCTGAAGGGAATAGAAAATATGGGAAGAGTATTATATATGGAGATACCAAGGCTAGACACTAAACCCAGGATAAAATGGAACAGAAGACATGTGGAAAATAGAAGTTGAAATGATAGCACAAACTGTGCTTGAACATGGCGAGTGCTTCTTGCAGACACAGATTTATAATTTTGGGGGTTTTTAAATAACAACGGCACATAAGTATTGGAAAAAAAGAGTTTACTTGAATTGAATTGGTTTGCTTTATGATGTCATTCCCACAACAGTTAGTCACCAGTTTTAGGGTTGTAGTTTCTTTAAGTAATTTGCAAAAGATTGTCCACAAGATTTTCATTCAAGTTGCAGCTCATCAGTTTAGATAATTTGAATTTATGTTGTTACAGGCAGCCAAATTTCTTTGTCCTCTCTCCATCTTCCCAAACATAATATATGCATGTAAAGTTCTGGAGCAGACTAAAGATCTGTATTCAACAGTTGTCATAAGTGAATGCCTGAGGAGAAGTATAAAAGCAGAGATAATATACATTATACTTTCCTTTAGTACTTTTCCATTTCCTAGTAAGGAACTTTGTGAGCTGAATATACTTAATATGTATTTTCAGTAACCTACAGTTTTCTTTTTTATGTGGTTAATCAATGTCTACTTGAACCATTGTAAACCTTTATTATTCACAGTATCCATTGGCAAGAAGTTGCATGTGTTAGTTTGCTCTGAGTCTGGCTCCTGCTGACCTATTTTGATATTTTTTGCTTCTTTTATTGAATGACATCATGAATAGTTGATGCCTAGCCAACCTCTTCATGCCCGTAATGATTTTATAGGCCTCTGTCAAATACCCCTCTCTACTTCCCATCATCTCTTGAAAAAAAATTTAAGTCATTATTTCATATGGAAGTTAGTCTGTGTCTCTGATTATCTTGTTCCATTTTCTGAACCTTTTTCTTGAGGTAGGAAAGACTAGAATTACATGCAATACTTAAAGTATTAGTGAACCATGGATATATACACGACCTTCATATTGTCATCTGCTTTGTTTGAATTCTTAACATTTGATTTTTTTTTTAAATGCTTTTTGACACTGAGTTGACTTCTTTTGTAACTGTATATCAGAACATGAAGGTCTAATACTTCATTACTAAGAGTTTCTCATATGTTTAATGAGAAGTTAGAATTATTTTTCTGATATATGTAATTTTACGTGTACCTACACGGAACCTCACCTACCATTTTATCTCCTGGTTGTACAATACTTTAAAGTCACCTAGCAGTTCCTCACAGTCATCCCTTACAGGGTTGCAAAATGATTTGGGTTGGAAGGGAATTTGGAGATCATCGTGTTCCAACCCCCTGCCATGGGCAGGGACACCTCTCACTAGACAAGGTTGCTCAGGGTCCCATGCAATCTGGCTCCTTTTGAAGGAGCATTGTGTTTAGATACCCAAGGAATCCATTCCAAATTTGAAAGCAGAGCTGTTAATGATCCAGATGGAAGATCATGAGTCAGGTTTTCTGTATGTGAACAGTTTGTGCAAAAATATTTTTATTTAATGGAACCTGAGTTAAAAATGCAAATATTGATCTTACTAAATGATAGCTCATCAGCCTAAAAAGGATAGCTCTTTGTGCTGTAGCATGTATTTACAGATGTTTTAGATAAGATGCAAATACTGAAACTACATAGTCTGGTGATACAAGGGTATTAAAATTAGTAAAAATGAAGACAGAGGAGACCTGGAGAAAGACCTTGCAGCTCTGAGATAATGATGAATGAGAATTATCATGAAGCAATTCATGTAGGGAGAAATAATTTCAAAATTTACAACAATGAACTTCTCTTGAATGGGGTCATGCAGGTTCTCTGAGAATAGCAGGTTAGTGCCTAATAATATGACTGGTCTTCACATCTCAGAGGGGCCATAGTAGAATGGAAAAAAGCACACAGATAGTGATCAAAATCAGTGAAAGACTAAGTATTTGGAAGAGGTAAATGAGAGGGCATATGGCAGCAGTGTAGGACTGAGAGGTGAACAGGGAGCAACTGTACACTGCCTTGCTCTACAAGGATTAATGAACCTCAAGTGTAACTAGCAGAAGACAAACTGGAAATGAAGATGTGCTTCTTCCCACGATGTGAAGTCAAGTACAGTTTACTTGCAGTAGAGTGTTATGGGTGGTAAAAGTTTTCATGGGTTCAGAAAAGCTCTGATGAACTTGCGGATGAAAAATCTTAAATACTATGTTTTGCTCTGTGTTTTGTGTCCCAGCTTGCTATATCCACAGAATATGTTCTGGGAAGTGTTCTTATATGCTGTGTCCTTGTATTCTTCCCTAGACATCAGCTGCTGGCAATAGATAGAGACAGGAGATTGGGCTAGGTGGATCTTTGGTCTGATGCAGTCTACCTCCCCTTGTGATTAGCTGTCCATGCTATCTACTTTTCTACTGTCTAACCTAGTTTTTTTCCTGTTGCAAATTAAATTGATATTTTTGGATTTGTACCAACTTCAAATGCCTTTGCCAAAGTTCCATTTCAGTTTTTTAATACCTGTCTTCATTTCAAACCTTGAAGGACCCCTGCTTAGGAGCTCAAGTTTCAGTCACTGTTGCTTGAAGCCAGCTTCAACTACAGCTACAAAGCAAGTGCATGCTCTGGCCAGGCCATTGTTGACTCGAGCCCCTGTCCCTTTGAATTTTCCAGCACCAATATTTTTTAGGGACAGACTGGTCAGGCAGTCTGAGATGAGTTACCTTTGGTGTTGTGTACTGTACTTCTAGATTTGATATTGCTGGAGCCCATGTGCTCATTGTGGAATATCCTGTGAATGAGAGAGACTCCCTGGCACTGTAGAGAACCCTTCTCTATAGCCATGCCAAACTGAAGATAAATAACTTGTGCTGCTCTGCAGGCCATAGCTCATTGTATGTTTGTTTAGCTGCCTCAGTGCCACCTTCCTTCAGCACAGCCAAGCACCAAGCCATTTCCCACCTCTCATGTCATTTGGCAGTTCATAATGACCCACTTAATGTGGCTGTGTCCTACCCATGGGTGCTGGGGATCCTGACATCGGTGCTGAGTTGGTCTTGGCAGGAGGGTCAGCACAGGGTCTCTGGTTTTTCATCTTCTTTTTGTGCCAGACTTCTCTAATACTGTTGATTTGCTGCTGGAAATTATAGTTCTTCTTGAGTATACTGAGGTGTCTCCTGAATAAACTATAATGTGTTGGTGTGTCTTTCCTCCTTAAATCTTTGAGGGATTGCTGCATTGTGTGATGGGATGGCCAGTCCCCTCACTGAGGAGGCTGAAGCCTGTCAGAGTGTGGTAGATGTCCTGCACTGTATGGGCTCCCTCAGATTCCATCTTCGTGTCAGCTAGGTTCTTTTGGAGTCGTCTTGCTTGGTGTAGCAGTTGCTGACCTCATTTCACACATTGGCAAAAAGGAGAGCTACTGTATTTAAGGAGATATATTTAAGGTGATGGAATACCTGTGTGTGCAGAGCTGATGCCCTCTCTTTATCACAGTACTGCAGCAGATTGAGTTACGTGCCCTAAAGATAAGGATGCTAAGAGGTTATACATTACAGATTGGAAAAAGATTATTTCTCTTTTTTTTTCCCCTGTTGTGCTTAGTAAACTGTTAGGGCTTGTTCACCATGTTTTTGTCAGTGCTTTATCAACTGACATATCAAGGGAATTCTCTGGTTTTGTTAGTGAGGTCCAGGTCACTTCATGGCTGGTGCTTCAGCCTGGGTGTGGTACGGTGAGTAGTCATGTGGCTGCCAGCCGGGCTGCTTCTCTGCTGCCGGCAGCCTGGCTGATCATTTGACAATGCAGACAGCATTTTGCTATTCACATGTCATCTATCTGAATGTCTCACCAAAGTTTCTCTGCTGATTTTCTTTTATTTTCAAAAAACCAAAGTGTTATTCTCATTTATATATGGAATTAGTCCTGAAATTTACTTGTTTGGATTAAGCAGTTAATTATATATATGCCCTCACATCATTCTTGCACAGTCCTTATCAGCAGCTCTTCCCCTCTATAAATTTCTGTGTATCTATTGCCAGAAGTTTCATAGGCTTTGGAAGAAGTTCTTCAGAGGAGCGTATTGTTTGCCTTCTTGTCTTCTGTAGTTGTGTGCTGTATGCATCTGTTGGGTGTTTATGGTTTTTCTTGCTGAGAAAATGGATTTGTGAAACAATATAAATAGATTGCTTTAGCAAAAAGGATACTAGTTCAGGATCAATTGATGTTATTCCTTGGTATATAAAATTAGTGACTTTGATTGTAAGCTGTTAATATTTATCCTAAGAAGATAACTGATTATTCCAACGCTTCAAAAAACTGGAAACAAATATTTTAATTTTGCTGATAAATCCAGACTATAGGTATTCTGATATTATAATACTATGCCACTGTTTAAAATACATTAGTTCTTTGACTTCAAGCTGTCTTTGTTCAAAACCACACTTCACTATCACTTTTCTATAATGAAAATTCTACAAGGGTCTTGAAACATAATTATTGTAACATTGTATAATTTAGGTAATTGCCTGAGTTACTTTCCATTTGCATGTTTTTTTGAAGAAGACTTTTGACAGTTAAAACAAATTCTTATAGCAAAAATCCCTGCTTCTAGTTCCATATAGGTTTATTGTGAATACCACGACACTTATAGTGAATCTAAGGCACAGAAATACAGGTTTGTTTTTTTTTTTTTTTTTAAACAAATTACACTTTTAGGGTTTTAACATTAATTTTAGAGTAATTGATAACGTCTCATGAGACTCTCTTTAATTTGAAACTCACTCTGAGTTGTGGAAAAAAATTGAGAATAATACAATGTTATAATACAATGAAGTTAACCTGTCTGAAGGATTAGGTTTCCACATTAGTGTTAAAGGCTCTGCACCTGAGGTTGAAGTTCAATAATGGTTTTGAGTTGAAAGCATCACAGTAGTCCAGCCTTTTCCTGTCCCCCACAGCTAACTTTCATTCTTTCTCTTTTTCTGACATACGTGTTTGTGAAATTGTGTGACAAATCAAATTAGGAAAGTAAGTCACACATCTGAAAAATACCATGGCAAAAATATCATGGATTAAGTAGGGGTTTTGATTGATGACTAATTCTAATTCTTACTGACCCAAATTTTCTGATTTTCTGTCAGTAATAAATTACATTTGGTGTTTCTCATAGGAGCCATAACCATCCAGTCTTTCCCTGTCATGCCCATGAAGATGCTTTCCTTTATTTATGGCAAGGTATCGAGTGCCCTTTATCTCAGTTGGTCTGATCAAGAAACGTACTGATGTTTACTTCAGTGCAAATGCTTTCAAATTCAATTTAATTTTAGGGTTGTTAATTCTATTTTGGACCTGAAGAGGAATTTGTGTGCCTAAAATTTGTAGGGATTTGCTACAATGTATGAGTTGGTTTAGTGAAACTAAAGCCTTACTTGGGTTTTTGTAACATTTTTGTACTGAATTATTTTGCAAACTGAAAATAGTGTGGTAGCTTGAAATATGTCTTTTTAAAATAAGACTTGAAACTAGATGTTATATTTTTAACTCTGCCTTCAAACTGTGAAAATATTGCCACTTCTGTAATAACAACATAGCTGTAAGTGCAGAAGTTGCCAGAAGGAAATACAGACTCTTTGGCAATAGCACACGAGACAGCTGGGAGCTTTTTGCACCTGGAATCTGCAGACGGTGATGAGTATTTTGGCACCCAAAAGCTTGAGAAAGTAAAACCTAAAATGGCATTGGTTATGTGTTGAGTTTTTAAAAAGATTTTCTTCACAACCAGTAAAGTTGGAAATTTAAGTCAAGTTCTTATATTTGTTTTCTCATTGATGTAGTGAATGATGATTTTCAAAACTCTAGCTTCTAATGGATGTATTTAGAAAATATTCAGGTTTATTTGTTAGATAGCTTTCTGGTTTGGATGTTCAAGTAGACACACTTAAAGCATTTCTGGCCTTAGAATTTACAAATTGAACATGTTCTTATCATTTCTAAGAAAGTGGACTTTATCATAAATGTGATTGAGTTAGGATTTTTGAACTTTTCCTGCCCTGATTTTCTTGTTATGCTGACCTGTTAAAATTTTATTTGTTTCTGAACAAAATTTTGTTTGCTCCTCTGCTCAAAAGTAGATAGTACAGAAGTGGAAACCATCTTAATTAGATTCCAGTTAATTTACTGGTTTCTTAAATGAACTGAAGGCAGGCGGTTAGAGCTCCTAATAAGCATAATAAGCTCCTAATAAGCATAGAGAGTTCCTAATAGTGAAAGGTTGATGTTATTCCATAGTGGAGGCAAGAGGACATGTATTCCTTTATATGGAACAGAATTAATCTTCTATGCTTACTTGTTTTGTCCTGGAACTTACAGTACCTTCATTCAGCCAAAATTGTCTGTGCTACTTTCTCAACCTTAGATCTGAATTTAAACGTTTATAAAGGCTGGTAAGCAGAGATTGACTTCAATTTAGGGCTATCTCTAAAGAAATTATTTATGTGCACGCAAATTACTTGAAAAGATTGTTGTTTCTTGCTGAACTAGAATCAGCTATTACAAAGTTGTCTTTTGTTCTGGAAGTTTTGCACTGTTTTCTGATAACATGTAATCTCTTATTGTACTTGTTTGGGATAAATTAAAGAAGTCTTTTGCGGGGCTGATGTGTAGTTAAAATCAGTTAGGTGAATAGAAGAGTTTTAAATAATGGATGCTGTTTGTACAATATTCTGGATATTAGTACTAATGCTCCTTTACCTGTTCTTATATTATACTATGAACAGTTCCCAGGCTTATGTCATGAAACAGTCTATCCACATTGTGTTGTCCTCGTTATTCCATGACCTGTCATCTGGAAATCAATTTGACAGGGGCTAATTGCCTTTAATTGTGATAATGCTGTTATTTTGTAAAGTTCTTCTAAAGTGATAAACTAGTCTGATAAAGAAACAGATGAATTAATGAATACAGAATTTTATGAGACATTGCAATTAAAGTGGCTGTTCCTTTTTTAGGAGAATTATAAAGAAGTGTTTGTTGTGCTGAAAATAACTGTACTGCCACCTATAAAACTGCACTACTAAAGGATTCATGTGCTGGATGAGTAAGGGAAAGCTTGCACCTTAACTGTATACCATTAATTATTCATCTGCTTCAGTGGAATACAGAACATGCTGGAGCTTTCTAAATTGTTTAACAGCATTGTAGGCTGTTAAAGAGCTGTGTTGAAAGCAACGTATTTCAGTTATACAAATGGAACTGTATCTACTTTTATGAGCCATTAATTCATCTGTGGAATTTGGAATGGGTCAGTCTGAATTTAAATCATTCCAAATTCAGAGAAATTTCAGTTTGTCTTGACCTGAGCACCACCTCCAAAGAGTGCATATTTTTGTCTGTCCGAAAGTCCTTTAAATGTAGTCCTCTTTAATGTTCTTTTTTTTCCATATAAATTTTGAGAGGGTGGTCATAACCTAAATTGTACCTGCTAGAATATGTTATCTATTATTAGGTAAGGAACATAAAGATATTTATCCACTTCAGGACATCAATAACTAACAGGTTTTCAGTTATACAGTGTAAGGTCATTAGAGAACACATCTGAGCAAAGAAACCTGGTTTAGATCAGATTGTGAATAACGAATGGCTTTATAGAAACCATATGCTTGCAGTAGTGCCTGGGTGTAAGCTTGGAGGTGTATAAGCATCTGATGAAGTTGTGATTTAGCAAAGTGTAAAGCAGTTTCAGACTTAAATTAGGGAAATAAGGCTATCACAAATGAATAAATAAAAGATCTTTTCTCCATACTAGGTATTGACAAGATAGAGTGCAATTCCGTGTGGATGTCTGACTCTGTGTTGCTGAACATGCCACAAGAATAATGTGGAACAAGGAGAGGGTTTACAAAGGAGAATCATATAAAAGATCCATGGGATAGGAATGAAGGCTTAAAGCTTAATTTATTAATTTGGAGAAGGTTAAAAAAAAGGTGTTTCGATGTTTAATTGAGGTGTAATTACTGGGAACAGAATTTGGTTACCAAAACTAACCAAGTCCTGTGGTAAAACTCCTAGAATTAGACATACTAAACCTTGAAGCAAAGCAAGATTTGCTTATTGTGAAGGAAGGAGCAAACCTGAACATGCTGCCAGTGAAGTTAGGAGACTGTTCATCAGTTTTTGCTCATACAGTAAATTAGTGTGTGCTGATTCACTGAATGGGGTGAAGTTATATGGCCTGATAACTTAAAAGTTTGGGCCAATTTCGAGCTTCCTGGCCACCAAATTTGTCACCAAATCTTCCTGCTGCTTTATTTGGAGTCTTGAAGGATGCAGGATTCTTCAAATTGACTTTAACATGTTTGTAAAACTTTCATTTTTTTCAAGTAAAATAATGCTTGCACTTGATTATTAAGATTCAGGAGGAGTTTAGCACCTTGTCTTCCAGGGCTGAGGAGAGAACTTTTGCCTCCCATGCATGAGTTTAATGGATCCTGGAGTTTTGTTGCTTTGAATGGCAGTTACTGTTGATATAGAATAGGTGTTACTGCTTTCTAATGATGTAGGGTGACAAGAGATGTGACAAA
This sequence comes from Acropternis orthonyx, assembly GCA_035583155.1. Taxonomy (NCBI): domain Eukaryota; kingdom Metazoa; phylum Chordata; class Aves; order Passeriformes; family Rhinocryptidae; genus Acropternis; species Acropternis orthonyx. The sequence continues at coordinate 27,489,480 of JAWWEU010000158.1, read as the reverse complement.
GAATTAGTGTATTGGAAGAGGGTTGAGGACTTGTGTATAAATGAACATTTTGTTACCTTGACTGTGCAGATGTTACATGCAGTAATACTTCTTTGACAATTCTTAAAACATGGGGTAGTTCTGTGCATACATGTTTTGTACTTTGCATTCTGGGCCAGTTGCTGATGCTCTCATAAGTTCCAGAATCCATAAATGAATAGCTCTCAGAAGTGTTTGTCAGAGCTGTGACTATAAATTGCAATTTGAAATGTATTTTAAAAAGAGAAAGTATTAAGTCAGGAATCAAATCAGGGCTGATAGCAGTGCTAACAAAAAACTCTAAAAAGATTGTGAACAGGAGTGAACAATTTATGTGGTAAAGACCACCACCTGGCTCTGATGTAACTGGCAAGTGGTGAAAAGAGAAGCAAACATTTCAGTAAATGGAAAAATGACTGTATGTTCTGTAAGGATGTAATTTTGGAAATAGACCTTTTTCCCTTCATTGGTGCCATTTCATTTTGTCTTTGACTGACTTAGTTCTTGATTGTGTTATGATAATTCTGTTAGAAAAGGCAGTAACTATGGTCGGTGGTTAGTAATGTTAAGGGTGCTCACATAATTGACTATAGTTCTTTTTGGAATTTTGACCTTATCTGTAGGGGAGAATTTACTACCACTGGTAGAATTTAAATTAGTTTAGTTCAACTGGATTAAATTGCAGGATGGATGCTGTTACTCGGAATATGCAAGCTTAATTTGGTTTCCCTTCATTTGTTTGAATTAAACCAATTTAGGCTATGTATTCTGAATGAACACTCCTTTACAGAGATGTAATCCACTCTAATTTGGTATAAATTTAGATCTTCAAGTAATTCAGATTAATTTTCCTCTAGAAGAGTCTGTTTTGTTTGGAGCTGGTTTAAATGTCAGAATGCACAATTGAAGCAAAGAGACATAAGTATAATACAAAAAAAGAAATATGAAAGAATATGAAAAAAATCCTCACAGTTACTGTCATGTCAAACAAATGTTTGTCTTGAAAGCCAAGTTGTTTAAGCAGCAGAGTGTTTTTTAAAAAGCCATAATTTAGCCCCAGTAGTAAACTTGGCATTTAGCCACATGGAAGGCCATACTGCTAATTTAAATCAGAATGGTTTCACCAATTTTGCATATAATTTGTATGTTGATTCAGGGAGAAAAGAATTGCTCACTTGCAGTTTATGCTATTTTGCAAATGATAGAAATAAATCCAAAGCAAATAACCTTTTTGAATAGTACTGGTTTTGGATAAGAAAGTTTATACAAAGAGTTACATTTTTATAATTATACCAGTGTAACAAAGAAGCACAGTTCTAGAAAAGCCTCAAACAATTGAAATAAGCTTTTAATTGTTTGTAGAATTCACTGATGGGAACCATCATGGATATATTAATCTCAAAAATACAAGTTTTTATAATGGTATAAAAAATTCGATTTAACAATGATTACTGAAACCACAAAATTTAAAAAAAAACCCTGTCAAAATTACCAAAAACATGATTCTTTCATTTAGCTATTGGTAGCCTGACATAAACCAACAAAACTGTACTTTAAATGTATTTAATTATAAGTAATCCTAACTACGTGAAACACATTGTAAAATGTGGAGTAGTCTGTATGGAGTGCAACCCCAATTTAAGTATCTATTTTTAATGTTGTAATTCTTTGGTTAATAATTTTTTTAACTTATTATGTATTAATATTAACTAAACAACTATTTAGTAGATAATTAGATTTTAAAGGTTGTTATTAAAATCAAATGTAATTATGCTTTGCAGCATTTTGAAACTGCTTATAGCATATAATTGTAAAAATGTTTATATTCATTTGTACTGTTTTGAGATTGAAATTTGGGGTTTGGGAGAGAGCAGGTGAAAAACTTAAGGAAGGATATACCTGAATTTCTTTCTGTGCTGGCAGCTGTTTGGCTACAATTTCAACTTTGGATGCTATGGAATACAAAAGCTACTTAAGGTGCTTGATGAGAAACAAAACTGTTTCTGTATTGTGTTACTCTGTTATTCACTGAAATCCCATCTTCTGCTCTGTTTCTGCAGTGACTGATTAAATGGAAGCCAATCCTAGGATCTGGATGGTTTCTGCTGAGGCAGACTTTGCATAGCAGCTCCATCACCTCAGGAGGTTGCAATGAGTGGAGGAGGGGAGCAGCCCGATATCCTCAATGTGGGAATATTGGTCAAAGAAAGATGGAAGGTGGTGAGTATGCCTTCCTGAAATTCTTTCTCTTCTTTAAAACATGTTTTTTTGAAAAGAAGTAGTTTGTGCTTTGAAATTGGTTTGAAAATTCTTGTGAGATATATTTTACTTAATACTTACATTAAATGTAAATGGGCTTTAAAATAACTTGTTTCTCTTATCCTGGTTTAAAAAGAAGTTATGGGCATTTAAGGTGGGTTGTTTTTTTTTTTTCCTGTTAAGTACCTAGGGAAGCTCTTAAATCCCAATTTAGTACCTGTTCAGAGTACAACTAGAAGAGTCCTGTTAGTGTATTGAATCTGGGCAGCCACTGATTATGTCATTCCATTTTGGAGATCAGTCAGATACTCCCCTGAAACTAGTAAGTTTATAAAAGATATGTTACTTCTTACAGGAAGATCTTTAAGGACCTTGCTGCTCTCCTTTTATTTGTTGGATTTTGTAGCATAGATTTATTCCCGGCTGATTTGTGTTCATTTGATTGAGTGCCAGCGTTGGCTTTACCATAAATAGCCCTGTTCCCTTTTGGTGTTCATATCCTTGATTTTCATCTTGAGGGAAATAGTATCCATTTGAAGCTATTTTTGATGGGGAAAACAGACTGAGTTCTTGCAGTTTCTTATCCATTCCCTTGATGACTTTATTTTTTTTTCTTAGAATTAAAAAAAAAGGAAAACAAAAAGCCAGTTCACAGTAGAGCTTTTGGGGTATCTCTGTGTGTTTATAGGCTGTGAATGGATTCTGAATCATTTGCACCATCTTTGCTTTACATTACTCCCATATTTCAAGATTTTATTTAAAACTATAAGACTGAACATAGAAGATACAGATTCATTGTTAATTTCAGTTTTATATAGAGAAATAGTTTCAACTGTCCAGTGCTCTTTCTTTCATTTAAATAGTCAGGAAGCTGATGGCTTTGTGTAGGAAACATTTATATTTCCTTTTGTGTAAATAGAACCTAAACAGCTATCTCTGGAGTATAAGTATTTGTAAAATACCTTCTTATATTTTATTTTAATACTGCAGTGAAGGAAAAACTGAAAGCATAGTCTCGAATCAGATAGAGTAGAGTAGAATACCATTAATAAATAGATACCAGCACACTAATATATCACCATCCACAAAACTACTCAGTTGTCTGGTGTGTGCAACTGTAGTCCTGCTTTCTTCAGGTTTACTTTCTTTCCTATGTAATGCAGACTGATGATGAGATAGGTGTGTTCTTGAAAATTTTGAGAGTAGGTTGTAGTTTATCTTGTGATTGTACATGTTCACTTAAACATTTTCCAGATCAAGTACTACAGGTAGAGGAGTGCCAAATATTTCCTGTGGGTAACTCTTCAATTTCTTAATTTCTGTAGCAAATAGCAAACATTAAGGATTTCTTGATGGCACCTAAGGTGATAAACTTCCTGAATTCAGGATTTCATAGGACAGTCTCCCAGTGGAAGTAGCTGAAATGCAGTTTTCAGATTTTATGCTGTTCAGGACCTTGGTCTTCATGATCATGAAAATGATACCTGGAGTTTTTGGACACAAACATTTAAAAAAATTAAATTTAGGGTGATTCTTTTTTGGAAAGTAAACATTGAAAAAACATTATAAATTTTTTTTTTTTCTCAGTGACACCCTCCTTTTCGACTGGTTTCTCTATTAGCATTTGCTTTTATCCCTTGCCAATGCCTTTTGTCATCCCTACTTTCTGCCTGTCATACATTTATTACAATCCTGACTTGGAGAGACTTGGTTGTAATGATAATTTTTTTAAGGTATGTTTAAGAATGGCATTCAATATGTATTGTAATTGAAACTATCAAAATAAAACCTATTGGAAATTTTATGCTTTAGACAGGACGCATATAGAGAGATACGAGTTGAAAAGAGCATTGAGAGAAGGAATTTGGGGTGTGAGGTGCTGAATACAAAAAAGACAAGCTTGAAACTGATACACAAAGTGGGAAATTGTACTGCAGGTGTAAACAAGGGCAAAGTGGTCCCTGTCATGGGATGTTGAGCAGATATGGCAGGAGGCTGCTATGGTTTAACAGCCTGTGTCTGAACTGGAAACCAAAATGCAAGTGAACAGAAGGTGGGTTGCCCAAGACTAGGTTGGAGACATTGCCTCTGTGTGACGTATATAAGGAAAAGCTGGAGTTCAGCTGGCGTTTGAGACTGGTGAAGGATGTGAAAAGCAGCAAGAAAGGCATTGGCAGCAAAAAGAAGACCAAGAAAAACATGGACTCACTGCTGAATGTGGTACGTGACTCAGTGACAAAGGATGGGGAAAGTATTTTTTCTTACAATCAAGGAGAGGTTAATTTGTGCCTGGAATTACTGACTGATGTCATTATTGCATGTTAATGATGCTCGTATACTTTATGCAAGGATAGGAATTGGTCTGTTTTTTTCATTAATGGGGCCGTGTGTTTGGTTTTAATGTTTTTTTTAAAGCACATAATCAGAGAAGGGTTATTACCCTTTCAAAGACAGTCTTTCTCAGTCTGGCCATTTCTCAAAGCTGGTAAACGAAGTTAGATGATAAACTAGTTTAAGTTTGTAAAGCGGTGAAAACAGCTGTGTCTCCTCTTTTCTTTTCCCCTTTGACCATGTATTTTCACTGTCTCTGTTGTGCTTGTACTATGCTGAGAATTTGTGTATTTACACTGAAAACGCCAGTCAGATCAATGCCTGTGTTTAATTGTTGAAGCCCTATCAATAGCTCAGTCAAGATAATGGTAATACCACACCAAGAGGTGGAGAAGTGCAGCCTTAAAATGGCTGAATTAGTCACAACACTGCATCTTTGAGAGATATACATATATAACATATAATTTTTATTTTTTTGAAATGCATATGCATCTATGTAATCCTGTTAAAAGTGGCTGTTTGTCCCAATATTTAGATGACAGATTTCTTTCCTTTTTGTAACTGTCAGCATTCTGCATATGTTAGATACACCTGAATGTAACCAAGGTATACTGAGTATTTCATGGGACTTGAAAGGTTACTATTTCTCATGGTTTGTCATTATTTTAGCGTTCAGCCTAGATTCTTGAAAGATGTAGGTTAAAGGGAATTGAGCTTAAGAGTGGGCTGGTAGCATGCATGTTACCCTGCTTCAGAGAAAGTACATAGACAGTGGAGGAGATTGCATTTGCTAGCAGCTAATGTGCTTGTTAGAAAGAAATGAACATGTGAATCTGCAGTCAAGTGTTGCACTAGAAGGAAGTGTTTAGATGGGTCAGTTCTATAGGTCTGAAAATGTGGTGTGCTGTCCATCTTATGTACTTTTTAAAAACTGGCAATGAATTGTCCAAAAGTGAGTAACATAGATAATGCTACTATCTTGGACCACATTTTCCTCATCTTAAGAATATTGAAATAGCTGTTGTTTGCAATGATAAAAGATCCTCAGGACAGAACATGCATGATGAAATACTGAGTAGTTTTGTAATTGTACAGAATAAAAATTTCATGCAGTATGACTTGAAAATGGTAGGTAAAAAATATGAGTATTTTAACTGTTACCTTCTTCCATATTCTTAGGGACATAGGCTATTTTAAAAATTGTTTTTGCTACTCAGATGTCTGATTGCCTGGATTAGGAGACATTAGATTTATTTTCAGAATCGAAGATAGGTCAGGATATTGTTGCTCTCTAGAACCTCAGAATGTTTAGATGACATTTAATACAGTGTAGTCATATAACATTAGCAACTGTATGTTTTCAGATGACATTTAGAAAACCGTGTCAGCTTTAAGGTAAGTTTTTGTTGTCTCCTTTTCTCTTTTATCAGCTTTAGAAGGTTAGCTACAGTGGAGATAACTATATAAAAGTATTACATGAAGTAACATTGACATTTTTGATAATGAAAACCAGATAAATGTCTGTTCCCTGTGAACACTTAAAGCAGAGTGAAAACACAACTATTAATATTTGCTCTGAATGTAGTGCAAACTGATTAGTATGCCACGAGCATTCTTTTTACCTCTTCCTAGCACAGATGAAACTTTCAGTGCTGCAAGTTTCTTTAGTATGTCTGTTAATAAGAATGGTATTGGTGAACCATAAGTAAATGTGAGTAACATTTGAAATGTACATTCAAAGATAATCTTAGCCATTTCTTGTAATTTATGATGTAGCTATTATGTCTAAGTCACTCCTTATAATAGGAAATGCTATCTCTTTTCAGGAGTCCAAGAACTTGTATAGCTTTATACTGTTAGTATTCAGTGTGCGTATTTCTGAAACATGAAAAAGGGATATTTTAAAAATATTACAGTGCACTTGTATTTGAAAGTCTCTGGATAGTGTGTGACTATTTGAGGAAGACTTTATTCAGCATGCTGACTTAGCTCAGATTCATGCTGGGAATACTAGTGCACTCTTCCATTGTGTTACATTCAAGCAGTTTAGTGCAGAAGGAGATCAGGTGTGTTCTCTTGCAAGCTGTGGTTACCCATATCTTTGTGGATTATTCAGTAGCTCCTTTATACTGTACTTAAGGATATTATTATGTACCTTTAAAAATGAACCTTTAAAATCTATCTGTAATACAACAGTGTTTGCACTATGACAGGCAGTACAAAGAAATATTGATGTTTTGTTTCCTTTCTTTTCTACTCCCTTCTTTAAAATGTTTTTGTTCTTTCTTTCCCCAACCCCCCCACCCCCCCCACCCCCTTCCTCCGATATAGTTGAGGAAAATAGGAGGTGGAGGATTTGGAGAAATTTACGATGCACTGGACTTGCTTACTCGGGAGAATGTTGCACTGAAGGTCGAATCAGCTCAGCAGCCAAAGCAAGTACTGAAAATGGAAGTAGCTGTGTTGAAAAAGCTGCAAGGTAGGGCTGTACCTTGGGTATACCAGAAGTAGAATGTCACTGTATCTTCTTAAAAAAAATCATTATAATCTCTTATTTAGTCATATTTTGAGTAAATATTTCCCATATTCTGCAGGTTACTGCTAAATGGTTGTAATAAGTGGAAGAGAAACTCAGATTCTGAAAGTTTTGCTACAATGAATTTTTTTCTTTGAAATGGGATGGCATGAAAATAAAATGAACAAAAATTAATTGCTGCAAAGACCTTATTCAGATGTAGTTTATTCTGGATCTGTATCTTCTCTTTATGTTTTTTGCTCTTAACTTTGTTGTTGTTCTTGTTAGCTTTCTATTTTTTCTTCTAAGATGGTCTCTTTCTTTCTGTACTATCTAGCATTGAATATTTGAGGGTCCTTCATATAGCACCTGGGATAAGAATGTTTGTGTTTCTTTGCATTGCAAGTATTGCCAAGAAAAATTCTAATGTCGAAATGGGAAACATATTTAAAAAAAAATCCCCACGAACAAACAAAAACCCCAACTTTATACTACTATAACTTGTAGGAAAAAATTATTGGCATGTGAAATCCTGAAATACTTTTAGAGATCAGTTCCTTGAACCAGAATTTGAATAGTCAATTTATGTACCTTTAAATAGTTTAATGTCTGAAGCTATCAATACAGAGAAACATGCAGTGGCTTCTCTTCATTGCTTTTCACAACACAAGAGTATATAAAGAAAGCTTAAAGGGTGACTTTTTCTTTAAAATTTTTTTGTTTTAATCTGGAAAATTTTGAATAATACATGTGTCCTGTCGACAGCCCAATTTTTCCAAACTCTTAGTTTGAATAAAACAAAATCTGGATGACATATAGTGCTGCCTAATGTGCTGTAAAGGTCACACTGCAGCAGAAATTGACAGCCTCTATAGATTTAAGGGGGCAAGCATGTCACATGTTATAATGTTAACAAACTGCTCCTACGTTTATGTCTGCTTAAAGAATTTCACAAGAAACGTAGCATTATGTAGGTGAGCAAGGAGATTCAAGGACTGCATTTTAGTTTACTTTTTTAATTTTAGAGTTTCTAGTCCAGAATTGAATAGTAAATTTCAGTATTGCCAATTTTAAGTTTAGAAAACATTTGTCAGCTTTCTTGAAAGAAATTATTTTAAAGATAGTGAGTTTTGAAGAACCAAATACTCTGTAACTCTGGGGGTTTTAAATGCTCAGAATTAATTTGCCAGTGTTTTTTTTTTTTTTTTTCCCCTACACACATGAGCTTGATTCTATTTTTACAAACCCCACAGTCTTTAAAATGGTGTAACTGAAGTAATAAGGAAAATAGTAGAACTGAATGAAAACACTGGATTTTGGTAGCAGTACAATGCCAAAGTATGTATAAAAACATGGCTTTATATAGGACTGCGTAACTAGAGTGCATTGTAACTTTCTGCTATAAGTTAAGTATATTAGAGTTTGAGTTAAGATATTAGAAAAATGATTTTTTTTCTTAGTAAAAACTCTTTTACCTTCTGAAATATTTTTGAAAAAAAAAATCTGCCGATGTGTGAGTAATTGCCATAGGGCCTTTCAGATGTTGTACTCCCAAAGGAACATTGATAAGAACATAATTCCTGTAACAGCCCGTCTTCCTGCAGAAGAGTCTTTGGTTCTGTTGAATCATGGTAAATGTTGCCTAGATAAAAAGAACAGAGCAATGAAACACCTGAACAACAGATCCACTGACACAAATAATTCACATAATATATAATCTAAATAAATAATTATTTATTTTCTCAGTGTTATTTCTTTGAGCAAACAATAATAGAAGCTTTTATATAACTTAAACTCCATTTTTTTATGAGATCTTTAGAAGGAGCTCTTTTGACAACCTTTCTTATGAGAAAACAATCTAAATATATTGTTTCTTAGTTTTTATAGCTTGTTATTCTGTTGCAGTTTGGAAAAAAAAAAAAAGGTAAAAAAAAGTCAGTGATTTCATGATAATATCACTAAAGGTGACCTTTAGTGATTGCTGTGGAAGTTCCACACTTAACATTGTTACTGCTCTGGTTTTAGATAGGAAACATTGTAGATGATCAGGAAAGCCACATGGGATGGATCAAGGGTGAAACTTTTGCATATATTGAGATTTTATAGTTGGCACAGATATAGAGTACTTTATTTTTACGTGCACCTGTTTTTATCCATACTTAAAGGATTTTTATCAAAGAATATTATGGGAGAGATCATTTTATGTTTTACATAAAATGTTTGCTCCAAAGACTAATTTCCACTAGTTTGTTTCCCTTCCCAAGTTTTCAGTATGGAAAACCTAAAAATTAGAAGCATAGAGAAAATCAAGAGAAATGGATGAAAATGGGGAGTAGAAAACAACTTTATAATTGCTTCTTGAAGATTTTTTTTAAAATTAGATACTTCATTAACCATGTGGAAATTTGACTCTTTTTTTTACAATTTTTTTTTTCCATACAGATTCAGAACAGGTGAAATTGTAAACAGTTCTTTTAGGATATTTTTGTAACAACCTTCTAATAGAGTACATCCTCTGAGACCAACTTTTATCTTGTTCTTCTATCCCTTTTTGGCATGTGTATGTATGTGTGTATATATATATGTATATAATTACTATTCTTTTCTCAAAGGGCTTATGTTCTCTTGCTTTCAAGGTGTTCTAGTTACCTTGAACATAGAGAAAGGAATATAATCATGGAAATCCTCTTTCTTGCAAAAATTTGGAAAGTTTGATCTATGAATAGTATGTAACAAAAGACACGTGAGCTACTAGAGTCATTCAGAATTATCTTGATGTGTGGATCTGATTTTTTAAAAAAAGTATAATTCCTGGGAAATTATGAAAAAACAGGCTTTAAATGAACAGGGATAATACATCTCAGTCAAGCGGAACAACTCTTCCAATCTTTAATAGACCTAGGCACATTTTTAGGGTTATAAACATGCTTTTGAGTGTATCTGTATTAGAATTTTACTGTGAAACTGAATTGAGAGCTGCTGTTGGCAGAAGTGCAGGGATGTAGTATATTATGTCATTCTTTACTTTCAGAAATTTTGAAAATTAAAACAATGTGGTCGTTCATTGTTTGGGTAAAATGAGTAATAACTTTGTGGGTATAGAGTTGAGTGAATAGCAAAAAACTTCAGAGAAGCTCTTTTAAGGCCCTGACCTAGCAAGACATGCCTAAGTATGTGAGTAGTTGTATGGCTACTCTCTTTATTATTAAGGAGGAGTACGTTCACTGATGTGACCATTTATTACAGCTTAGTCATCAATGACATCTTAAATTTTTTTCCCCCTTCTCTCTCCTAATTAGTGTTGCAGAATACTGTTTAACTCTTTAAACTCCTTATTTTTCCTTTTTGTTTAGGAAAAAGAAATCTGCTGCAACAGATGGTTGTTTTGTTTAACCATGTTGGTAGGCCATCTGTTCCCACAGTCAGATGGGAGAAGACAGATTTATCACATCTCACTCAGTGAGAGTGAGACTCACTCAGTTGGTTTCTGTCTCACACAACCTTACAGCCTTCTCCCTCACTCATTTGCAACTCTCTAGCGTAGTTTAGTGCCGGGCTGCGCCTGGTGTAAGCTCTGCAGCTCCCTGGAGTGACACACTGCAGCAGCCTGGGAATGGTGTGTAGGCTCCCTGCCCTCCCTAGGAGGTTTTTCAAGGACACAGTTGTTCGCTGCAGCCTGTTACCACCATGTCCTCCCCCTGCTCCCCAGCCATGTGGCTCACAGGTTCTTGCTGAGGGAAGGGAGTCTCTGTAAGGCTGTAGTAGGTGTGTGTAGCCCCAGTGGAGGGGTGGAGGATCATTGTATTGAATAAGGTGTACAAGCCCCACTTCTCTCCGCTCTTTGCTCAGATTTTTATAGAAGCTAGTTTCCAGAGAATTTACCACACTAACTGAATTGGTGCTCCAGTCAAAATGGGATTTCTCTGACCAAACCAAGTCTTGGACATTTGCTGAATTTGTGAGATAAAATCTGACTAATATATATTTCTCTGAAGATGTTCCTTCAGCATACCCACAGAAGCTGTAAAATGAATTATAAATATTTGAGATGAGACCTCATTAGCTGGAAACTGCAGCAATGAATATACAAAATTTCATCTTGACGAATTTGCTGCTAATCCTTTTTCTTCATACAATTATACTGTCTGTAATATCGCATGTCTTAAACAAATGGGTGGAAGGAAAAAGTGGACGAAAAGCAGTGGTACTTAGTACTTGTGCATTTGCAGAAATTGTAGATATTTCTTTTAAAATAAAGTATTTTGATGAATCCCATAACATTTTCTTTGTTTAAATGGGCCTACCTAATTTAATTGTATGTGGCAGAAAGCTTCCCGAGGAAGCAAGAAATAGACACCCCCTCTTCTGTCAAGTGAAGTGAGAATATTCAGAAGCTATAGGGTCAAGTTTCAGGGTTTTGATGGACCTATGAGTGTAGCAGTAGCAAAAAGTTCCCCCAGATCTGTTGCTAGCCATAATGGGGATTTGAAAACAGTGATTTTTTTTTTTAAATTTTCTATTTACTTTTCTCCTATCACTTCTTTGTTTTTTTCCTTTCTTCTCTCCCTCACTCTCTCTTTTTTTTTTTTTTTCCCCCCCTCCCCTCCCCCCCCTCTATTTATAACAGTCTGGTAATCCTAAGGGTAAAGAAATTCATAGAAGAAACCTTAGATTACACAACTTTTACACATCTTTGGTAACCACTTAAGACCATCAGCTTTCTACTTGCTGTAGCTTCTATGGTGTCCGAAAGGAAAGGAAATGACTTAAACCCTACAGTTCCCTGTTCTGTCACAGAGTGGGGGCATAGGGGGTACCAGCTTCTCTCCAAGTCAATGAACAGATACCAAAATGACAATGAATTTGTATTCTCTTTCTGTTTCCCTGCCGCAGTCTTTGGCTTGCCTTTTTATTTAGCTGGGGAAGCTTATGTTTTGTCTTACACCTGCAGGATAGTAGGGAGATTATTTTTCACCAGTCTTCATCTCCTCTGCAGTTTGCTCCTAGGGCAGAAGGAGGCTTTAAAGGAAATCAGCTTAAACAAACCTGTGATTTTTTTGTTTGTTCGGTTTTTTATTTTTAAAGTTTCAGTGTACCTGAGCTGAATTTATCTTTTGTAGCAAAATAGCAAATATCATATTCTAGAAAAAGATGTTAATAAATTGGATTAGTTGGATTGTGTTTTCTCCAATTTTTTAACACAGAACATAACCCAACAAGTAACTACTACAGTTTTCTTTCATCACAGCAGCTTACAGAAAAGAGGAATGGTGGCTAGGAATATTGTCTATAACAAGCCATCAGCTTTGTGAGAAAATAACCTTCTCCAACCCAAAGTGCCTCAAATATGTGGACCTTTAGGGGTGTTGTCACGTGTGTTTTCTTATGGAAGAGTGATAGCTGTGGCAGATCTGCATATATTATGGGAAAAAGCTTTTGTTTAATTGCAGGTAGAACTAACTTTGGTTTTACTGCTGCTGAATTGTGAGGGGCTTAGTTTATTAAACATCTCTAAAGAAATATAGTTATATTTTTTAAGTAAGTTGCTAGATATTTAAAGGAATAAACTACAGAATTTCATTATTATTGACTAATTTACTTCTTTTTGTCTCAGGAAAAGATCATGTCTGTAGATTCATTGGATGTGGACGGAATGACAGATTTAACTATGTGGTCATGCAGTTGCAGGTCAGTGTATCAAACAGAGCTCAATGTTTGCTTGTGTGTTTTGGTTTATTTAGCAAGCATATATGAAAATACTAGTAAAATTTGAGGGGATGCTAAAGTAAGAAAAAAACCCCAGAGATCATGAACGCATAGTAGTGCAAACCTAAACTGAGCATATCCTTATATCTCTATCCATTTATATCTTTTTCATAATTCTCTCAAAAAGGAGGAAGCTTGCATCATGAGAAAGACCTGACTGTAGAAAGAGTGAGCTGTGATGTCTTATGAGATAATTTACATTCCTTTTGAGTCTACTTCAAGATAGTCTAAAATGTATTAGCCTCTGCATTTTGTTGACAGTTTTGATAAAAGTGAAAAACTACCTTTTGCAAGTAAAAGAAAACATTTAATTCACTTTACTGAAAGACTTGTTCCTGTAAAAAAGTGATAAAGTGGGCACTTACCACTTAAAGTTATGGGATTATTGTCCTTTGTCATCTTGGTGAATATGAATACTAGAAAAAGTGTGCTCTAGTTCATACTGTTGGTCATCTGTTACTTTGGCAGACCAACAGTTCTGTGATGTCAAGGGGTTGCATTTTCTACACAGTATATTTTTCATTTGTTTGATATAATGTATCATTAAATTACATACTTTTCCTTAAAGGGGTGAGTGTGAAGAAGTCTTTGTGAGTTTTTTCTCAGTGGCTTTTTTTCAGGTGTGAAACAGATACAATGTTAACTAATAGTGTATGTACTAGTCTTCTAACAGAGATTAGTTTGTTCCTCTTATTTAGCAGTAGAAAGATACTAAGATTCATATTTTCAAAAACAAATTCTAAATTTAGTCTTTGAGATAGTTGGGGATGTGTATTCATTACATTTAGGTGAGATGTGTTATCCTTGAAGATTAGAATAGGTGTTGAGAGTATTCCGTGGTTAACCATGGAGAGCTAAAGAAGAAGCAGGAAGACTACACCATCAGTGAATCTTGGTATTTTTTTAATGAAAACGTCCTTTTGATTTTATCAGGGCCGGAACTTGGCAGACCTGCGTCGGAGCCAGTCTCGAGGAACATTCACCATTAGTACCACTCTGCGGCTTGGGAAGCAGATTTTGGAATCTATTGAAAGTATTCATTCAGTGGGATTCCTGCACAGGGACATAAAACCAGTAAGTCTGCCCATTTAATCAAAACAGGCAAGTAAGATGTGGTCATTAGATGGCAACATAAATAAGAATAGGTTCTATACCGGATTCTAAAATGCAAAAATGGGAAGGACAGAAAATGGAATATTAAATCATCAGATAGGACAGATTTTTTCCTATTAATTAATGTTGGAATGCAACAACAGTAACTGTGGTCTTTGTCATCTTTGTCCCCAGTTACTTTAGGCCTTCCTGCAGTTTTCTGTAGTTAAAACTTCCAACTCTCATCTGTAGCATCATGTAATCAAGAGTATTTGCCATGAGATATGATATAATGTGTTTGACTGGTGGCAATTAATATTGTCATATAATAAATCTAAAAGAATAGGTACCAACTGTAGGGTGTATTTATAAGCCCTTCAATAGCAATTTTTTGGGTATTTGGTATATTCTTAACAAACAAGGAAATGAAGGATAGACAGTAAGAGACAGCTATTTTTTTATTGTGCAATTCCAGTAAAATCTGTTGTCAATATGTCATGAGGACAATGTCTTCCTGGTAGTATCATGATTTTTTTCAATTTTTTCTGGTTTTGACTTTATTCCTGAAATGGCATTACCTATTTTTAATAATATTGCTGTGTATTAAGAATATCATTGGAACTCTGAACTGTCGAAAGTTGTAAATGAGAAAAAAAAATAAACAAATCTTGTGTTTTCTAATAGATGCAGGTATGGCTGGTTATATCTGACATATATAGCCAAATTTCCTCTCAATTGAATGATACTTAAAAACTCTGATAAGTTTCTGTGCCTCAGGAGATTTTTATTTTCATCACTTCTTCCTGGCCACTTTTTATAAAACTTATATTCTCCTTAACCCATCCCCATTTAAGACTTGATTTAATAGGGAAAGGGCATAGATGCAGTGAATGTCAAGTGAAACAGGTGAGAAGGAGTTAGCTGGAGTTCAAGAATTTGATGATGAAAGCAATTCAGGTTTTGAGTGGGAAATGTGTTCCTTTATGGCTGGTAGGATGGATTGAGGACATCTTGTTATCTGGCTGTATCTTGGTGGAGTTTGTGGGCTCAAATAGAATGAAAATGGAGAGTATATCAAGGGAAGGAAAAAAACCCCAAAAATTAAAGGTTGAGACAGGATAAACAGCAGTGTGAGGCAATATATTAGATTCATAAAATAAAGAATTTTTCTTTCCCTTTACAAGTTATGTTGTGACTTACACATGCAAAAGAAGACGATTGCTTTCTAGTATGCAGTTTTCCTGAATTGAAAATACAAGTTCATTTAATCTTTTGTTATTCCTTTCCTAGTCAAATTGTACTAAAAGCAAGCTTTGTGCTGAGCTGAAATCTTGAAGTTCCTGAGTGGTTATTTTCCTTGTGATCAATTAGGGAATGTTGAAATTCTGTTCCATTTTTAAAAAGTGTTCATCACATTCATTTCAATTTATAGTTTTGTTTGCGTTTTACCTTCAACCTTAGACAGCAAAGCAGTTTTGAATTTCAGATTTATTTAGAACAGTACTGCTGTTTCATTTAATGGAAAAAGAAATTTTTCTAGAGTTAATTATGTTAAGCTTTCAGTTTGCTCAGATGTGTGGTTTCAGTGCCATTTCAAAGAACTTGTTTGTAGCTCTATTTTTTTACATCATGTAATCCATTTTGAGGGGATTTGATGGGGAAAGAGTTGAACAGATTCAGCCAACATGTTCAGACATCATGAACTAGCAGTAGTGCTTTTTAAAGGGCTAACATGTAATAAGAGCAAACAACAAAATTTACTGAAGCTTTTCAGATTGAGTTACCTACATAAGTTTTCACTGACTTTCCAGCTCTTACTGTTTGGTTGATTTTGTTTGTTGGTTTTTTGTGCTTCCCCCACCCATGAAAGGAAAAGGCAGTTTACAAGCCATGTTTTGTAATCTGCAAATATGATATGTGAGTGGGTGGACATGATTGGAAAATTCTTGCTAAAAATTAATGTATTCTAAGTGACAAAGTAAGATGGCAATCTCTTCAGTCAGTATAGGCCACTGTTCAGCTATGCTAAGTTGGATGTCTGTTTATCTTAACAAGGTTTTCTTCAAATTTAATGGGAGTTGAGTAAAAGTGAAAATATGGAAGGAAGGATACACAGGTAGAATATGAATTTTCTATGATTGTGTTACTGCATTAATACATGAAAATATTGAGACTTGTGTGTATATATCTATTTTCTCTCTGTATTCGTTTCTCTTTCTAGTCAAACTTTGCAATGGGACGTTTTCCTAGCACCTGTAGGAAGTGTTATATGCTGGATTTTGGCTTGGCACGGCAATTTACCAACTCCTGTGGGGATGTCAGACCAGTAAGATTTTTTTGAATACTTGAATGTGGTAGTATGCTGTCTTTCCTTCTGGAGAAATATGGGAGTTGCACTGAACTGGTAACTGTTCTAAACTTGACAAACACCATTCCAGATCAGAAATGCCATGTGATTTATTGAGTATGTTAAAAAACTGGCAGTTGAGAATGACTCAGGTTTCTGATTTTTAGCTTGAGGCAGAGGTGTACATCTATGATATTTTGAGATAAGTTGTCAGGTCTTCATTAAATATCAGAGTAATATACCAGAACTGAATTTCACTTGGTATTGTATATTGCATTTAAAAAAAAACCCCAAACTATGAGGAGAAAAGAAATAAAAGTCAGACACTAAATTGAATATATATAATCTGAAAGTCTGAACAATTAAAGCAGGGGAAGGACACTAATTATAATATATATGAGGACATAGTTAAGTGTAGTTACTGTATTCCCAGTGCAATACAATGTGAAGAAAACTGTAGATAAAAGCATATCAATGAGGAAATTACAATTTTTAGCACAGTAGAGCCTCCAGAATTCACTGTTGGGCAGTTAATTTTGTTCATTTCAAAGTCTGAAAATGAGCAAGTCAGTGCCATGGTACGTGTTGATGTTTTAAAGAAACATTTTCTTTATTAAGCTGGTTTAGTTTTCATCTCAATGGTAACACTAAATAATGTACTAGTGAATATTGTGTGGCATATGTATAAGTATGATGTGAATTGTGTGGTAGAAGCCATTTCTACAGAATTTTCACTTTTATTTTGCCTAAGAAGTTGGGAAAGTGGCGGATTTTTGCGTGCAGATTTTGAGGTGTCTGAATTAGTAAGGTAAATTAGCAGGGTTCTGCTGTACTCTATTCCTTCAGCCATAATGCTGGACACTGCAATGAATGCAAAGAGCAGGGGAGACCAACAGAGTGGATGCTGCTGTTGGAAAGGTGAGCTAAACATTTTAAGTAGTTTTACTTTTCTTTTTTTTAAGTTTTTTTTATTTCTCAGTGTTCTTGTCGTGTTTTGTATGTTTGGCTGCTTATAATGTTTTTTGAACTGACCTGTAATTTCAAAGAGAAAACAATTCCCAAGATTCTTTATATACACACACCAATCATTGCATTTTCAGAAAAAAATAGGTGATATAACAGAAAATTCAGTATTTCTGCCATTCTTTCTTTTGTAGAAACTCACCTCTTGCCTTTTGTTTTTCATTGCAGTGCCCTACAATGTCACTGAAGTAATGCTTCAATTTAAATAGGTTAGAATTTTTTGACAGTGTAACCCATATTTATAGAGTGCAGTGGCCGTGGGGAGAAAGACAGTAGTTTTGTTTGTACATAATAGTTAGAAATGGCTATTGTATAGAGACCAACCACTGCTGGCATTGCTTACTAATAAAATTTATAAATATTTTCATTAAATGTGCTATGTGCTTCTCCTTAAGGCTAACCTTCTAAGCTTCATTAGATTTGTTCAGCTGATAGTGCAAATAACCCAGGGCAATGTAAAAGCATGTTCTCCAAAAACATGGTACTCTATTGGTAAAAACCTGTTCCATAGTTAAAGCTGACTGGTTGACTATTAGCTTTTTATAACCCTAATTTTGCTTTCCCTGTTAAACTGTCTTTATCTCAACTCATGAGTTTTCCAGTTCTTACGCTTTCAATTCTCTCCCCATCCCATGGTGGGGGAGTGATGGGTGGCTGTGTGGGGCTTGGCTGCTGGCTGGGGTTAAGCCACAACAGGTTGTTATTTGTTGTTTTAGACAAGTTTGGAGGGAGGGTTTTTTGGTGTCTGTTTGTTTTCTTCCTGAGGAGTTATGGTGTCTCCTTAGACTTCTTACCTGAAACAATGATCAAGGCAGAGAACTTAGAATGAGAAAGCCTTTCTTGTTGAATGACATCTGAACTAATTCCATGCCAGAGTTCAATACTAAAGGATCCCCCAGAATTTGCCTGTCATTGCCTAAGACAGTATCATTTTCAGAGATGTTGTTCATCTTCATACTGCCCATCTTAATGTCAGATTCTGTGGTGATTTAGCACCTTTCAGTTGTAACTGCTTCTATCTAAATACTGTTTTGAAAAATGCAGATTTAATCTAAAAAGCTTCTCAGAAAGTAATATCTGTAAAAAAAGGAAAGGGTTTGCAGCATCTGTAATGCTTACTGTGTTTTTCATTGCATTTTGTAGTGTCACATATGGACTGTCTGTTTAAATAATTGAGGAGCAAGCAGTTTTCAACCCATTTCAGTGTTTTTTCCCCAGTGGAATTTGAATTAGCATGAGTTTTCACTCTTGGATTAGATTATCTAAAATGACCTTTGGTTTGCAGCAGCCAGATGACAGTAACATTTATTTTGAAAGGAAAAAATAAAACTTCACGGAGATATGTTGTAATTCATCCACCAAAATTATGATGGAATCTAAGAAACTGCTTCTGTAGGTATTAATGTCATCTTTATTCCCACATTTTTGTATCCCTCAGAGTCCCTTTTTCATAAAAAACCAAAGCTTTTAAAGTCAATATGTGACAGCAGTTTTCATGTGAACTACTGCTGCAGGATGCACTGATTTTTACATAATGGAGGGACACAAATAATTAAGAAGGGAAAAAAAATATTTCATGTGAATCATCCGTTAGGTTTTCCTCATTTATTAACTTAGGGGCCTAGCCAATGATGTGTTGTTTGGGTCAATATAAAAGATGACATGGAGTTAGAGAGCAGATGAATTCTACTAGTTTTTAAAACTGGGCATAAATTGCTATAAATGTAGAAGCATATGTTTTGTGTTTATAAGAACTAGTATCAAATTTCCTCCTTATTCTTCCTGGTTTCCCATTGTACTTCTGTCATTGTCCTTTTTTTTTTTTTGCTGTCTTACATAAGCTTATTTTCCCAAACTGCAGCTGAAATAGCCTTTTCAGACCTCTCTCTAGAACTATATAATTTGTTCATTCAACAATATCAGATCTGTATTTTAGAAAACAAGGAAATAATACATTCCAGAGTCTTTCCCAAATATTTTAATTGTAGCTGTTTTTATTTCCTTCCCTACAAAGTCTTCTTTTTACACATCAACTGTGTAGGTAGTAATCTGCTGTAAAGTTGGTGAAAAGGGTTAGAGTTGGTTATAAAAGTAATACAGCAACTGTTAGAAAAGGACTAATCTTTACTGGTATTCCATAATCATTATCTGGACTGCAATTTTAAATTCAGCATTTCCTTTGTGGGAAAATATCAACTCTCAAACATGGGTAAGAATTTGTTTTGGGAAATTATGGGAGGGAGTACTTCGAGGGATGGTTTTACATAATGAAAACGTGTTCAGGCTTTATTAGTCTGCCCCAGTGTCTGAACATACTGTCAAAAGGAAGTACCTTTATTGCTTATCTTAAGGACCCAGGGGTTTTACTTCTCTTGGGTTATGCAGTCAGCACAGTTTCACGTTTGTTCCAGGTAGTAGCCTTAAAATTAATTAGTTGCAGTTTTCTTATTATAGTGTCATTTTACTACAGTGGTCTACTTCAGTTGGTGAATCTTCAAAACTGAAAGAAAAATAGATTAATATAAAATGTAAAGAAAAACCAAAGCTTTGCATGCTTTTTCACGATACCAAATAGTTCTTTCTGAGAATTATTACTGTAAAATAAAACATTTTTAGCTGCTAATTTTGAAATTGATTCATTTTAACAAAGTTGTCCTGTCTTGCAGTTGTCTGAATGACTCTGCATGTGAGGAGCTAACTTCAAAGAGAGAGGGATATGTCTGTTGTATCTCAATAATAAGATATTTGTAAAATGTATGAACATGTTGAAGACAGTAGTGAAGGGCTGCAGTTCATTAAGTTGTATGATCTGACACTATAATCTGGTTAGAAGTTAAAAGTCAGAAACAAACATTTATTGCAGCTTGTAGGTTTGTGAAAGATGAAAGAAAAGTAATGAAAAATGTGTATCAGTGTTGTTTGGAAGGGTGTAGAATAATTCACACTTGTTTAAAAATGAAAGCATATGTAATGTTACTTTTTATTTTCTTTATTTATTTAACCTTGTTTTATTAGCTAAGGAACTTGAAGTCTTACTTAAATATGTAGTGAAAAAACTTAAAACTTTTCAGCCAAGACCTTAAATGCAAACGGCATATACTACATGGAGGTAGTACTAGCAATATGTGTATTAGAGTACAGATATTCTGCCACATCATCTCTTTAAGAGCACTAAAAATAGGTATACCTCTTGCAGATAAGGTCTTTGGAAATGGGTTTAGTCTATTAACATATAGTTCAGTATTTACAGTGGGTAATTTTGATCTGGGTTTTTGTTTTGTGGGGGTTTTTTTGTTTGTTTGCTTGTGGTTTTTTTGTTCCTTTCTGCACATTGATTTGTGTGCATTGAAGATATGTTACTATTTTATTAGAATGAAATTATTCTGAACACCCAAATACAGTATCTAAAAAGTAAAGTATCAGTCTGTTCTAAACTGTGAAAGACACAAACGAATGACACATGAAGAAACTTTTCTGCAACTATGTGGCATTCTCAGTGGTTTGAACCCTGGCTCTTTGGAACATAGGCAGTTCTGAATGTTCATACAGAGTGGGGAATGAGATGCTGGAAAGCAGTGCCAGGGAAAGGGACCTGGGGGTCCTAGTGGATGGCAAGTTGAATCTGAGTCAGCAGTGCCCTGGCAGCCAGGGGCCAACCGTGTCCTGAGGGCATCAGGCACA
>JAWWEU010000158.1:27434099-27465645 GCA_035583155.1 Acropternis orthonyx | reverse complement strand
AAACCCAAAACCCAAACCAAACAACACCCAATATAAAAACAAACCCCTCCCCCCCCCCCCCAAAAAAAAAAAACACCAAAAAACCCACTAACCCTGCACCGAATGTTGCACAAAAATGTATAGATAGATAAGAAGGCAGAGTATTATGCCAGTTTTGAAAGCTTTGGAACCCTATTGTACTTCAGTCAAATACAGGGACAGAAGGTATAATTTCCTTGTATATTCATATTTTCATTTTGGTTTTTACTTGTTAAAATTTGGGAATGGTTATGCGTTTGAATTACATGGTGTTTCTTTCTATTAATATTCTGGATTATCTGGATTGTTGAGGCAGACTAGAGAATACTTCCACTTTATTCTGCCGTACCTCCTGTCGTCTTGGCAGAAGAATTGCAGATTGTTTATTTCTGTGTCTGGAAGAGAATATAGTTTTTTATGGTACTGAAGGAGTGGAAGTTATATCCATTAAATGCTTTTTGTGATGGGGAAAAAAAGTGGGATAGTTTTAAGAACTAAAGGAGCAATGGTAAAGTTACACTGTTGTAAGCAAAACGATCACTGCAAATCTTTTGTCCTCTCTGAAGGCAATTTGGATCTATGAAGTGCTTAAAATAGATTGCTTCTATATGCTTTTCAATCTCCTTTTTAAGTAAATGCTTTTATGGCAAACAGTAATATAACTTTAAGAAAAAAAGACTCAGAAGTGGTTCCAAATAGTACTAATTAAAACTGGTGCAGTTTTCTTTGTTTGTCCCAGTGCCACTGATGATTTAGAGTTTGTGTTAGTAACTACTGAATAATACCTTGACTGCATGAATTTATTATAATTAAGAGACTGTATACTGGAAGTTGTTCAAGAATAGTTACTGAACATTGCATTCAGATTAAAATTTGGTTTAAAATGAGACCACCTAGTGAGTTAAAATGATTGGCAGCACTTTGGTCAACTCCAGAAAATTGTGAAATTGGTCGGGTTTTGGTTTTAGTTAGAGCAGGAAGATACACTGTTTCTTTAACAGTTCCGTGCTCCATCTGTGTTTTGAGTGACAGATTAAAGCAAAATCCAAGGAAAGCTAGGAAATGATTATGCGTACAGAATTAAATGGCAGTGGATTACATGGAAAATAATTAAATAGTGCAAAAAAGTTGGCAACTGTTTCATTTCTTAGGGCCTCATATCAAGCATATAATAAATAATTGGCTAAAATATGTTAACTGGTCTAAAAGTCCTCACTGCCCTACCTGACTAAAACTGTTGAAAGCCAGGTGCTGTAGGGTAATGGTCTGTGTAATTTCATTAAATGTACTGTTCAGTGGTTGTTTCATCCTACTGAGAAGCATTTACCTTATGCCTATGCTGGCATTTACTTTATGCTATCCTTTCTCTGTAGCATTGTCTCTCAGTTCCTAATAGTACATTACACAGGGGGGAATGATTAGTTCAGGATTGCATGCCTGCACCTAAACAAGGAAAATAATATTTTTTTTTCCACTTGAAATATTTTCGTCTTACTCAGCTGCACTACCTGTCTTATGTTTAACATGTATTGTCATTTAAACTTAAAATGCAATTTTTGAGCTCTTTTTCTTCATTTCATTTTTATCTGCAAGTTGTCACTACATCTTAGTATTTTCTCACTGAAACGTTTGCAGATTTCTCTAAAATTTATCCACGTCTTCTCTCTTCTGATAAAATTTTCATCAATCCCTAGGTTATTTTCTTATCAGTTATTGCAACAACTTCTCTTTAACTTCCTGCTTTCACTATCACTCTTGTGTGAGTAGAGTTTACTGCAGTCAGTCTCATTAATAGTTGCACTGCTGTGTAGTTAGGCTGCTGCTGTCCTGGCTGCAAATGATGAATGTGACAAAGAAGTGCTTCTGTAAGTGCTATGTTACTATACATGATATCTCACAAGGAACAGTTTGAACTTGAAGGTAATCCTGTTTTATCCTTTTCCTAACCTGTTTTTGAAAAATATTGGAATTTGCGTAGTTCAGCGTGCGTTCTCAAACTTAACATGGAGGCACCCTATGACATGGATGGAGCAAGAGCTACATAACTATTCAGGCATGGCACAAGAAGCACTCAAGAGCCTCCCAGTGCTCCGAAAGGGCTAATCTTCTCAGACTCAGCCAAGGGCTCTCTTCGTTACTGCTCTGCCAAACTGATAACGCAGTTATCCTCTCCTCCTTACTATCATAGAAGGATTCAAACTATAGGAAGGGTGATAGTCAAGCACTGGAACAGGCTGCCCAGAAGTCACTGTTCCTGGAGATATTTAAAAGATGTGCATATGGCAGCTGGGGACATGGTTTAGTGGTGGACTTGACAGTGCTGAGTTAGTGGTTGGACTCGATGACCTTAGAGGTGTTTTTAAAAGTAAATGATTTTATGATGGAGGAAGAAAACCATGTTACTAAGTTCTTATCTGTATAATAGTCCTCTGAGGCCTTTACACATTGAAATACTTCAGAATAGACTTTTTATAGGTTGTCTCTTTGGGTGAACACACCACTATCTTCCAACATAATTGTCTGGAACAAGGAAGTAACAAAAAGTTACTGTTCCTTCTCAGGACCCTGTGATATACTGGACTTTTCTGCACTAATGATTACAAATGTCTGTAACTGGGCAATCCTAAAATCCATTGGGTTTTTTTAAATTTCTTCAGTGTTTGTCTAACAAAGGCAGAAATTAATGTGAAGAAGCACTGAACACATAGAATTGTGGAATGGTTTGGGTTGTAAGGAACCTTAAAGATCACCTAGTTCCAACCTCCCTGCCGTGGGCAGGAATGCCACTCACTAGACCAGGTTGCTCAGAGCCGTGTCCAACCTGGGCTTGAATACTTCCAGGGATGTAGCATCTATAGCCTCTCTGGCCAACCTGTTTCAGTGCTTCACCACCCTCTGAATAAAGAATTTCCTCTGAACAAAGTTAAACTATTTCCATTTTTTCATTGTTACCAGCTTTCTGTGGACAGAGGAAAGGTATCTTAATCATGTGTTTTGAGACCAGCCTCCTTAACAGCCACCTCCCTTTCCTTCTGCTCAGCACTCTGTGTGGAGATTCAAGAGCTGGGAATGTAAAACATTAAAAATAAATAATAGATTGTACTGAACTCACCATAAATCAGCAGAAAGGTATAGAATGAACAAGAATTCATAAGCAAAGGAATATTTAAACATTTCAGTGTGTAAATCTTAATTTATTTGAATAATGTTGTTGCACTGGTTGTATGTTTTGCAATTAGCAAAATCAGTTCAGCTGTTATGGCACAAATAAATGTAAAAGAAGGAGCAATAGGCATGTATGTGATATAATTCAGCTGCCAAATAGAACGCAATAAGCTCCTGAAATTAGAGTTGAAAACTCTTTACTCTATGTTCTTTGATTCTAAAATAAGTATTTTTATTAATAGATAATGATTCAAAAGTAGTGTTGGAACAAAGGACTGGAATAATTTTTTGGAAACCTGACTATCCCTTCCTATGATAGTCTACTTCTGCATTTCCATGTTTATTAAATTAAATTTTGTACCTTTTGCTACTGTAGAATAAAGAAATTGTCTAAAGAACTAATATTATTAAAACTATATTTTCAGCTTTTCTTCCCTAAATCTGCATCAGTCAGACTAAATTGCTTATACTTTTGGAAATAGGTGAGGTTTGCAAGATACCCTTCTAAATTTTGAGCCAAGCATTTGATAGTTGATAGGTTTTTTAAAAAGTGGACTGCTTGGAAAAAAAGCTTGTTTCAATAAATGGAGTTCTGAAGAGTCAAAGGTGAATTATTACAGCATTATATTTTCTTTATGACTTTCAGTTCTGTAGAAAAGAAATTATTGTATATCACAGTCATTCAAGGCAAGATGTAAACATGTAGTATTTTTTTAAATAGCCTATACATGCTCCCTTAATTTTTTTCTCTCATGTCCTCTAAGTCAACAAAAACTGGAGCCTAATTATTTTTTTTCCTTAAATACCAAGAGAAACTTAGAAGGTTTAGATTTTTATGTCAAAACGTCCTCCATGGAAATGGTTATTTGCTGATGAGACTTAGTCAAGAGCCCTTTGTTGAATTGGTGTATAAGCAATCTGCATGAGTTGAAAGAATTATGACATTAGTAATTTGAGGTTCAATTTCTGAATTAGTTATAATTCTATAGGGAAGACAAGGTAGTTAGTTTGGAGAGATTTGTACAGACATTATTTTTAATAGAGAGATTACAATAACTATTAAATTGTTAAGTTTCAGAAGTTTCTGATGTATAGCTGTGATATACCAACCAGTGACAGACCTGTGCAACTTTAATGATACTACTGTGTTATACCTGCCAGTGTAACACTAATTTTTGTCTGCCATAACCTCCTTCAAGGACACAGAGGAAGATTACTTATGGCGCAATCTTATAGTGTATATATTGTAACATTTTCAGCTTCCACTGAATGTGGATGAGAGTTTGCTTGTATTACTGACAGAAAAATGATGAAGTAAATCAGTGTTATGGAGACAGACAGCTGGTACATTGCACGTGATAGTAAAAGGTCAAACAGACAAGCAGTGAGTTAGTGCAAAAGATGAAAAAAAACATAAATTGACTTGGTGACAAACGTAGAATGGATATATGAATTTCATGTGGTGTGACATTCTTTTGTAGCATCTCAATTGAATAATCTTGCAACAATTAAATTAAAAACCTAAGAAAATCATGTGTGGTTATTTGTTTGAGAGTAAGATTCCTTGTGACCTGGTGGTTTGGAGGTAAAAATTAAAACAGAATACACAATATTAATATCCTTCCTGAAGGAACAGATTGATAAGTAGGTGAGATATGAAAAATTATCAGAATACTTTGCAATTGTTAGGGTATTGTTTTTTTTCTCCTTTCCTGTGGTGTGCAGACCACTGATATCATATATTTAAGCAATCATTAAATAATTTAACTTAGCACATCTCAGAATGTCTAAACTAAATTTCTATATAGCTGTTCTATATTCTGATTCTACAGTTCCTTTGTTTTATCTAGAATGAATAGATGCTCAGGGGAATGGGCTGTAACAGCCTTAAAAAACCCCCACCAAACAAACCAAAACCAAAAATGAGAAACAATTTTTCTGCTGAGATTTGAACTTGTTTTTGAAAAAAATAATTCCGTGAATGATGAAACTTACTGCTCTTTACTGTTTTGTGCTTCCCTTATGCCCTCCAAATTTCTTAGTATTTTAAGCTTCATTCTACATGCTTTTCTGACCATTACACGGTTGCACTTTTGGGACTAGGCATGTACCTACTTGCCATTAAAAATTAATGCTGGTTGACCAACTGATCCGTGTCTTTTAAGATGGATGTGAGCCATTTTAATTGAATTTTAGCTGTCTGTCTCTGTCAATTTGCTAATTTGGGTTCTGTCTTTAATCACCAATTTTCATTAAAGTTGCAGGAACTGGAAGTCTTTGAGAGCTGTCTGAAATGAAAAGCTATTGTAGTGGAAAAGCAGATGGTTTGGTCTGGTAAAATTTGTTTCCTAGAGAAAATAGAAGAAAACCAAAATCAAACCGGAAACTTTATTTCCAGTAGTTCCTGAGCTATGGGCTACGTTCTTTGCTAAGTTTTGAAAAACTGTTTTGTATAGTTTAAAAGAAGGAAAATGTGTTGTTTTATCGTTGTGGTTTGACCTCAGCTGGCAACCAAGTGCCACACAGCTTCTTACTCATTTCCCCCACTCCCTTCCTGCCTCTGTGGGATGGGGAAAAGAATTGGAAAGAAGGTACATTTATGTACATTAGCTTGCTTGAGATGTTTTGCTTTCCATCCATAGTTGAAATAAGTCACCTACTGAAATAGTCTACTTCTGGATTTATGCAACCGTTTAATATATGGTATAATCATTATAATTATCATTATAAATAGTAAGATATGTACAAAACAATTAAGCATTAAGGGATTGGTTCTCCAGTCAGAACTCTGCTAAGAGCACAGAACTTCCCATAGTGCAGAACAACTGTACAATTTTTACTTACAGAGGTAAATAAAACAATATTCTGCTGTCTGGGGAGATTCTGTGCCAGCTGGTTTATGTAGATAGTCTTCCTCTTACAGTAATCTCTGCTTCAGCTCATGGTGTAAGAGG
Source organism: Acropternis orthonyx (assembly GCA_035583155.1). Lineage (NCBI taxonomy): Eukaryota > Metazoa > Chordata > Aves > Passeriformes > Rhinocryptidae > Acropternis > Acropternis orthonyx. The sequence goes on along the minus strand of JAWWEU010000158.1, from coordinate 27,459,508 downwards.
AAGAAGAAAAACTGAGTGGAGCAAAGCAAACATACACGACAGATTCATCCTGTGTGATTTCTCACTGCAGTAAGTTCAGGTTTGTGACAGACACTTAGTAGGTTGTTACTGTCTCCAGCCCACCAGACTTTTCGTCTGCTCATGAATCAGCTTTGGAACGATTGTCATTTTCAGCTAGTGCATCACATTGGCTAAGTAAATAATCCAGATTGAAAACTGAGTAGCTCAGGAGGTGGTTTGTGTATCAAATACTGCTGTCTTAGAGATGGTGATGCTCTTTATAGCACATGCAGTAGGAGTTAAATTTTCATTTGTCACCACATGTCTGTTAGAGCTCACAATAGCAAAATTTAATTGTACCATTAGATGTTTACTCAGCTTGTTTCCCAGCTTCTGCTGGAACTAGGTAGCATAGGATCAGACAGCTGTAGTCACTTTTTGGAAATCACAACATTTGTTTAGGTAGATCTTTTTAATGTCATACTGACAACTATAGTAGATGAGTTGATAACAAATTCTAAGTGCAAGTACTCAGTTATTGGTATCTCATGTGGATGTTAAGATAGAGCTTAAAGTGTGGGTTTGAAGAGCTGTATATGGAGTGAAAACTAATTAGGATGTATAATACATTGTTATGGCAATTGTATTTTGACTGCTTAATCTTTCCTTACCCAGAAGATCCCGGAATTTTTCATTTATTTTTAACTGGTGCTTAGACATGCTAGGCATTACATTGGATTGCAAAACCTATATGCCCCAAGAAGGCAGTGTTGGAATGTGAGTTATTGAAGCTATTTGGTATGAAAAGAGGTTTGAAAGAATTGGAACTCTGTATAGTTCCAATAACAGAACTATATTCCTGGTAGGCATAAGAACTAAGAAACTGACATTTCAAAGTGAAAAGATAAGAAAGGAGGATTCTTCTGCCTTTAACAAGGGGCAGTAGGGGTAAGCAAGGTGGCTGCTTCTCTACTCACCCCCTCTATGTGCTTTCGAGCTCATCTTTAGAGGCAGCACTGTTGGCTTCTCAGTGCAAAACCTAGAGATGAGAATATTCAGTCATTGCCTGATTGATAGGGAGAACCGTGGTGTGTGTGAGACACAATGTAAAGAATCAGTATTGCTTTGGGTTTTTGTGTTTATTATCCATTTTCCGTGACTACAAAAATTAGTTAACTATTTTGCTCTGTGTAACATTTCCAACGTTGCCCAGAGCAATAAACGTAGAGCATTTATCTGGAGACCCTGAACTGAGCTAAGGAGAGTGATTTGCCTCCTCCACAGCCCCTCCAAAGAAGCAGTATTTGTAGACAGGTTTGTAAGCCTAGTATCTCCTAGGAATGTACAAACCTGTGAGTTTAGAGAAATTAGTTCACTTTTCTAGGAACTTTTAATTTCCTGCATGTAGTTCATCTGAGACATTGTGTTTCCAGGGCAGGGCCACCTGCAAACAAAATTGGTGTTAAGTTAAAAAGTACCTTTATGAGTAGGAAAAATCATCATAGTCACTGGATCTGCCTCATATGCATGTATCTTCAAAATAATTTATTTTAAATTAAATTTGAAGCATTTGGTGCCAGTAATCAAAACTGAGACAATCCTGACTTTCAGATCCCTGGCTGAGTTAATTATATTAGAAAAACTTTTTTTAAAAATGGAAACTGAACCAAGCAAGGTACAATTTTGTTGAAGATTTGCAAAGTATGTTTTGGAGGTGTCCAGAAAAAAAGTAAGATGATCAGTCATAGCAGAGGGGAATTTTAAATTGAAAAAATGCAGTGAAGCATTCATTAAGTTACTATTATTGCCTGTAATATTTCTCTTTTGCTGCATGAGGTGTTCTGGGATGCATCTAGAGTTCTGAAACAGTTGCAGAAGCTTTGCAAATGCTCAGAAGTCCGTAAGTTCTATCCTGAATTGGGAAAACTTGGTTTCACCTACAGAGCCATCATTCACGTTGTTAGTGACATGGCAGAATTATTTTATTGTTGTTGTCTGGCACCACTATTAAATAGTGACCAGATGCATTACTAAAAGGTATTTCATTGTGTCTTAAAATATAATGGATATGCTTTAAAGTCAGATTTATAGAAACTGTACTTTAAGGCAAGAGATAGTAAAAAGATTTAGATATCCTTGCTGGATTAAATAATGCAGAATTCACTTCATGTTAAGCTCACAGATAGAAGTAGTACTCATGTGTTTTGTTTTGTTTTTTTTTTCTTTTTCTTTCTCCCCCCCCCCCATCCAGATAATTCTCAGATAATTGAAATCATTTTAGGTCTAATAGGTGACAGTGACTTTAATGTTCAAAGGCTTTTGAATTGGTACACAATGAAATTCCTCATATGGAGTTTCCTTCCCCAGGACAGAACCGGAATAGGTCAGATTGCTAGGTTTTGTAAACTGAATGGGGGAATTTAGTTTTCATATGACATTTCTTAGCATTTTTTTATTGCTTTGTCTAGCAACTGAAGCATTTTTGTCCTAGTTATCAAGTAGGAATTGAAGTTGTTCCACTAGAAATAAAAGCCTTATTTCATTCTAGTTTTAATATTTTTCATTGTTCACAAGAGAATGGAAATATTTAACTTAGTAAAACTGAATATAGTCTTCCTTTTTAACATTCATACCAGTGGCTGAAGAAGAGTAAGCATTTGGTTTCATCTTCTGAAACTATATGCTCTTGAGATTTATGGAATTTGTATTTTCCATGGTGTTAAAGTTAAGCTCTCAGTGCCCTTCTGAAGAAGTGCTATTCATTAAACTGCATCTTTTTCTAAATTTATGTGTACTTTGATTGTCTTGGCAGCAATGCTGTATTAGTCTTACTTGCGTGGTTTGCCAACCTGCACAACTATTAAGAAGGAGATTTAAGTGCTTTGTTTGAAAAATGTAGTTTCCCCTGAAATTTAGCAGTTCTAAAGCATTTTGAGCTATTCTTTTTATAATTACATGGTACTGTGAAATTTCTCCAACTACAATGTTGTGTTTCAGTTCAGGGTAATGTTCAGTATGGAATATGATACAAGATTAAAGGGAGTAACAAGGCAGACAGACAGTTGAGTCTGTCCTGCCTGAACATGAAATGTGTGCCAGGCACTATTTAAACTGTATGATAATATGCAAAACCTAAGATTTATGGAATATCATCTGACAAGCTCTTTATGTTAAAAACATCCTAGAAGATACTCTCTGCCTTAATTAACACTGGTTCAGCTCTCATCATGTAACGCTAGCAGACGTTGACTATATGGGCTGTTGAATCCTTTTTTAAAGATGTTGCTGCATAATCCTGCTGGATCCAATTAGTAGAGTTATTGACAGCAATAATAGCTCCTGATTTATTTAAATGGTAGCTCTGTATAGCATCTGTTGGTGGATAAGAAAAAATTATACCTACATATATATATATATATATAGGTAGGCAGAGATGGAAGTGTTGTATCTTAATAAGGTAATAATTGTGTATTGTGGTTATGTTTGTGTGTATATCAAACCAGACTTTTCAATGTATTGGGCAATTTTTTTTTTACAGTCTTAAGAAATACCATGATTCTTAGGCAAGCAGACAGATCACCAATACCTCTTTCAGTGCAAGTCAGAGGTGAGGTAGATAATTGAAGCTTAATCTGTTCATTGTTAGAAGAAGCAAAAAGAAGTATTGATTGGGAAGATAAGACTGCTAAAAGAAAGCAAATTTAGCAGTCCTGGCCGTTCTGTCTATATAGAATGATTAATTAAGGGAGTAGCATGGATTGGATATCTGCCTTAGGCAAAGTAATAACACCACAATTTGATTATTTTAAAATTGTAAATATCTACTAATTGTGACTGTTTTCAATTATATAACTCTTTCTGTAATGTTATATTTGCAGAAAAGAAGGACGGAAAATGTATTCTGTGATTACAAAGCCCTGATTGACTTATGATTTTATGATCTCTAGAGTGTCAGAGAGGAAATGCTGGTTTTCAGAAACTAGAAAAGAAAGAAACATTTTAAATTGGTGCCTGTAAGTGAAGCCTTGCTATTTGTTGCTCAACCACAGCTTTGAGGCTTCCCCATGACTTACTCTACTTTTGGAATTTCTCAAAAAATTGATTGGTTTGCTAGTTCAGAAAATACTTTGTGAGAATATCTCTAGCATGTTTCAATAAATGGCTGGTTGTATGTTCATACCACAAAATATTAGTGTATTTTAGCAAAGAGGAAGAAGTTATGGGTTAGATCCTGTCAGAATTAAACCCCTCAAACTTCTAATAGTTAAAACTAAGAAATAGTTTCATAATTGTACAAAAAAGGGGGGAAAGAGTTCTGCCACATGACTGTGTTGAGGGATGAAGCAAACAAGATGTGATGCCTGTGGAGAACAAATACTGACATCAATAGATCATAGTTTAACAATGATCACATACTTAAAAAAAACTATTACATATGTCACTTTGTGATTCCTACTTGGATTTCCACTGAGAATTTTTAGAAACATGGTAAACTGAAATAAAAGTCTTAAATGAGGTATGTTGTGGCTCCATATTCACTTTGTAGATGCCAAGTTAAGTTGTCAGAGGGTTTATTTCTGATAATGAGAATTGTTTCTTTTTCTGTTCTTTGTCAGCCACGAGCTGTCGCTGGTTTTCGAGGAACGGTACGATATGCATCAATCAATGCTCATAGAAACAGAGTGAGTATCACAATCTGTGTCATACCTCTCATGTAGCTGAAATCAGTAATGCAGTTACTATTAATGTCCTTCTTTTGCTTTCTTATCTGTGCATTTATTATGTAGAAATTAAGAGTTACAAATTTTGTGAAAGGATAATATACTTTACAGTAATCGAAAATAAAAAAGTTCTTGTTGTAGAAATTGTTCTAATAGTTAGCTTTGGTGTTCAGCTGTATTGTAAGTTAGTAAACTAAAAAGGTGAAATTACTGTGTTTTATGAAGTACATAATGTCAAGTATGTTGTCTTAACATCGTACACTAAAGAAATCGGAATAAACAGCTCTCCCAGTACAGAGATTTGCAATGTCATTTTAACAGACTTCAACTTTTGTTTTGTTTCTCTGTGGAAATTTACTTGCATATTTCTCCTCAAATAGTTACTGGATTTAATGAAACTTGTTTTGCAGCGTAGAATATATTAAATTTTATATATATAATAATTTAACTCTAGAGCAGGGAAGAATTTCTCTTCCCTTCCGGCTCAAGTGTTTCTAATGTGCACTAAAATATTTCTTTTTCACAGGAAATGGGCCGGCATGATGACCTTTGGTCTCTCTTCTACATGTTGGTGGAATTTGTGGTTGGGCAACTGCCTTGGAGAAAAATAAAAGATAAGGTAAACCTGAAGGTGAAACCAAAGAGCATGAGAGAGATATACTTCTGGATTCCAGGGAAATGCCATGATAAAGATTCCACTAACATCACCGGTTCATTAATTTTAGTGTTACACTTTCCAGTGTTTTCCAGTGGTAGTTCTTGTCCCTAGTGTTACAGTATAAAAAAGCAATCAAATTTTACAAAGTGTTCTCGGCAGGAAGTAAGTTGTACTTCTAGGTTGATAATATTTTAAAAGGCTAAAGTAAGTGTATATTTGCTGCTTATTTCACTGTTCCTCTTTTCACTTAAGTACTTTATTTCACCTATCACACAGTTTAAATTTATCTCTTTTGATTAATTGTGTAATGTATATGTCTTATTTGCTGGTGAACAAAAGTGAATCAAGCCATATGCAGTAGTGTCTTAAGTCATATATCCTAGGTGAGGTATGCAAAGAAACAACATCTGATTAGCCTGTTACTACTGCTTGCAACTTCTTTCAAAATTCTACTGAAACCAGGCTACTCTCTGATACGGTTTTATGTAGTAGATGACAATGTGATACATAGATGGCATCTCCTCTTCGGTTTTGATTTACGCATCTGACATGACCGAATATACATCAAAAAGAACTTCAGATAATGCACCGGGGTATTTAAATCTTTAAAACATATTTTTTTGAAAGGTTGTTTAATGACAGTCCTTGATACCAGTCAGCATTCGAACACAACACAAACACAGCAGAAAATTAAATGACTTTTGTATTGAATTTGAAGTTTGTACATTATTTTGCAAATGTACTGAGGGCAATGAGAGGATCTCTTACCTTGCTATATGATGGAGAGTGGCCTTTCTCAGTACCACTCAGTGTAATGTACTGGCTAGTAGTGTATTGAATGGCTGTAACATAAAATGTGAGTATGTTCTAGCAGAGAATGAAAGTGTGGTAATGTTTGTTGTGTTGCTTACTCCTAGGAGCAAGTGGGCTCCATTAAAGAAAGGTACGAACACAGACTTATGTTGAAACATCTTCCTCAAGAATTTAATGTCTTTCTGGATCACATTTCTAATTTAGATTACTTTACAAAGCCTGATTACCAGGTAAACACTTGTACTGTTTCATCTTTCTGTTTTACAAATATGAGAATTTTATGCTGTCTCGTGTTCAATTTACTTTGATTTCATTGTGTAATCTTGGTAGTTAATATGGTTTGGGCCACCACAAAGTTACTTCAATGACCATCTAGTGCCACAGAAACAGACAAAATGCTTTTCAGTCACTGTTAAGAGTGGAGCTGTCCTGCTATCATAGCCTCTAGTGGGTGCTCTGTAGGTTAAACTGATTGGATTGTTCTCTCAGGGATAGTAATTCTGGCAGTTTTCCAAAGTCTGGAACTCAGCACCTACAGCTAGAGTACAACACGCACTCCTGGTGGGTTTTTAAGACTGAAGTATTGCCTATCGCCAGAAAACTAGTAACTTTTCTTAAAGAGAGTATTGCCTGCTGAAATGGGCAGCCCCTGCTTGGTGATAAAGTGATATGTGCTGAGAGGATATGCTGTGGAATGTGTGTCTTACTCACTCAGTGTTGACCCCTGATTAAACAATAAATAAAGACAGAACATTTTTCTATATCATTGTGTGGAAAGCAGCAGAGGAATGCTCAGGAAAAGCAGGGGAGGAGAGGCTTGAGATTTTTTTCAGTCTCAAACTGTGGGAGAAGTTGAACTGATCTAATAGCACACCATGACAAGTTGTCCCAGTGTGCCTTCCCTCTGGCTCCCAGAAACACACATTCCTGTCTGCTTCCCACTTGTGTTACACGTCTGCCTCTGTGCATTTGTTCAGCTCACCAACCCAGTGAAACTATGAGAAATAAGAAAACCGGTTTTATTACAAGCAAATGGATTAAATGAATCACTAACTTAGGAGGGTTTTTTACTAACCTGTAAGGCGTATCACGGAGTTGTAAGGCACATGGTCCTGTCAGGAGCTTGTGCCAGGGTAACATGCGGCCGGGAATAAGAGGACTGTAAAATATTGGTAAGGAAACCCCCCATGCCACATGGCTGGTCCTGGGGGCTGCCATGCTGCCTGGGGACCCCACCTCCAAGCACGGCACAGCCAACTGGGGAGAGGGGAATGATTCTTCTGTTGTGTAAATAGGGCGGGACCCTGGGAACCTTTAAAAGCGCAATTTTTAAATTAAGAAGTGTGTTCTTGGGACCTTCGGGACCTCAGCACCCAGCGCGCGCTGTATTAGAACTTTCCTTGCTCGTTTTATTTCCTTATTTCACAGATGATTTTTTTGCTGTTTTCTAAATTTAATAAATGAGATTTTTTCTCATAAAACCAGAAGGAATGGTTTTCTGTTGGTGTTCAAGTTGAATTGGTTCAACTGAGTGAATAAATAAATAATTCTGATTAAGTCTGGAATTGTAACTTTGATAAGAATGATTCCTGTGCTTTGCATGGTAAGATTAACAAAGAAAATAAGATATATAAGAATTGAAATAAGAACTAAAAGTCTCAAGGAATAATTTATTTCCTGTTAGTAAGTGGATTTCTCTGAATGTACTGGTATGTTCTTCTGCACATTTGCAAAACAAATTTTTGTGCAATAATTTGAATGTAGAAAAATCATTATTACAAATACAGAAAATGTTCAGAATTTCTGAAAAATAAATAGCTTGATTTTTTTTTTCTTTTCTATTACAAATTTCCATGGAAATTTTTCTATAGTTTACCATCAAGTGAGGAAAAATATTTAAATGTTTTGTGTGCCTAGTTATAAAGAAGCATGAGTTTTTTTCCTATGGTAAAAATTTCTGATTGAAGAGATTTTGATGTTGTATGGAAAAACCTTGATTATAGACTGTTTCCTGAATGATAAAGCATATACATGGGCATATTTTTGCAAAAGTTTTTTTTGTGTTCTGTTTGTACCTAATACAGCACATGCACTCAGGGATTAAGAATACCAGTACAGATTTTTTCCATGATAAAGACAGCCCAGTAATTTACATTCTGGTGGTTGGTCATGGACCATTTGCAGTTTTGTAGCTGCAGCCTGAGCCTTAGGGCACAATCTTCTCAGGTACTTTAGACCAGAGCAGGGTGGTTTTATATAGAGCAGTGAGAGTGGTCTTTTGAACATTTTTATCTCTTAACCTGTGTTTGCAGCGATGCTGTTCCTACCTTCCTTGTGCATCACTCTTTGTATTTATGGGTAGGCACTGAGCAAGAATGTATGTATGTCCCTGGTTGACATCCCTGCTTTGAAGAGTTTACAGTCTCAAAAGTTCACGACATAGGCTCAGAATCTATATTTGGTTTGGCAATGTCAGATGTTTATTTTATTCAGGTATTTGTGCACACATTGCCTCAGCCTCCTGACATTAAGCATTTGAGTTCGTGTTTGCATTGTAGTAGAAACTGAAAGGAGAATGACCTTACAAATTACTTCAGAAGCACTGCTTAAGTTTTACAGGAAGAGGAGAATAAAGCAGAGTACCTAAGGGACAGAGTGAACTATGGCTTTGTGCAGTTCTGTAGGGTTACAGAACTGACTGGAATGGGTGGCACACAGAAGACTCTTGAGAGTAAGGACTAAATGGGTGAGACTACTCCATACAGGGAAAATTATTCAAACTTCCCATCTATTTTAAGTTGTCAAAGGATACTGTAGGAAAATGTTCAGCGACTTATATTGGAAAAAAAGATGAAAACTAGAGTTTTAGCTCTTAGGAAAAACAAATGGTAGAGTAAGAGAGTGATAAAGACTCAGCCTTCCCATCAGTGACTAGAATCAGAAGAGAGACAAAGTTTTTTTTCCCATAGAGAGGAAAGTAGGTGCTATTTCTTTTTCTGTCATGAACACAAATTTTTCTAAATGCTTTTTCATAGCAAAAATGATGAAGGAAAACTTAGACTTTTATGTGGGATGAATGTCAGCATTAGATGAAGTAAATGATACATGGTTCTTAATGACAGAAATGGATGTATTAACAAATTGTTCCCTACTTCTCATTCATTTCCTTGGTTTCTTGATGTTACCAAATATATTCCTTTCTCTTCCTCTGCTGGAGAGCCATTGTATGCTGTTCTGCAGCAATGTAGTTATGCTTCTGTCTGTGTGTGTATGTAGTCTGTCTTTTTGTGGAAGCCTGTAGTGTATCTTTGCCTCATTCCTGATAAAAATACATGTTGGTGGATTTTTTTTTTGTTTTAATAGAACAGAATTTTGTGTATCTTGACTTAGAAATCTTGAAAAACAAGAAGTGGTTAATATAAAGAACTGTCTCTTTTTTTTTTTTAATTGTTGTCAGTATTGCAGGAGGATATTTCTTAATTGCTTGTTCTCTTAGACAAAAATGAAGCTTATTAACTTTTTTCTTCATTTTCAGCTTCTCATGTCTGTGTTTGACAACAGCATGAAGACATTTGGGGTTATTGAAAGTGACCCATTTGACTGGGAGAAGAGTGGAACTGATGGCTCTCTGACAACAACAACAACTTCAACCACACCTCAGTTGCACACTCGTCTCACACCAGCTGCAATTGGGTATGTATGCCCATTGGGGTCACTTAAATAGCAGCCACAGAGGGGCTTCCTACCAAAGGGAAATTATGGCCATAATTTAGGATTTTTTTTCTGCAGAATGTTGAATGCATAGAGGAGTGGAGGTTTGGGAGCATTTGAAGTATTTCCCTTTTTAGGGTTCCAGTTTATACTATTCTAAAAGATCAGCACAGCAGTCCTAAAATTATAGCAATAAAAAAATTGTACTCCAGGAAATTGAATGTAAATTTGCTCATCCATCCTTTGCTAAATCATATTTTGTGAAACTAAATAATGTGTCCTGGCTTTAACTTCCTGGAAATTTAACTGCCTGGAAATAAACCTATTGTTTTCTGTAAGCTTGGAATAAGCTTCTAGCTGCGATTTCCTTGCAGCCTTGAAAAATGAATGGATCTTTGTAAGAAATTTGGAAACAGATTTTGGTTCTGTTTAAAATAATATTTACCATGGCATTTGAGACTTTCTGTAATAAAGTAAGTTGGACAAGATGTGATATTTAATAGTACCCATACTCATCTCAGGGGACTGAAGAATAGAAGAGGTGTTTATGGATGAATATAAGAGGTGTTTATGGGTGAGGAGGAAGACTGTGCCTTTTCTAGGCCTTGAGCAGGTCTACTTTTAGATAAAAATCACAAAGGTGAGAGTTTGACAGTGTAGTGAGGCTGAAAAATGCCGCAATTTCATGTATTAAAGTCTCAGTATTTCAAGGCAATTAAAAAAAATTGTTGAAGTAAGTATCAGTCAAGACAGCAACTGGTTTATGTTATCTGTTAACGTTACAGAGGGGTACGGTGTGGGTTATTGAACACACTGAGGCTGACAGGGATTTTGCATATGGTTCAGTCCCATTATTGCACTAAGCATCACACCACTCATTGTTAGTCTGGGCTGCAACGAACAGGTTTGGTAACTGTAAAGGAATGACTTTTGATTCACCTTCTGAGCCCTTGCTTTTTAGGACTAGCATTGCTTCAGTTTCAGATGTTGAGCTAAGCCTTAGCCCTATTTAGCCTGAAGTCAATGGGACTACAGAACTTTAATGAAAATGTAATGTTTTGTCAGTGTTACACTTATGCTTTGGTTATCAGTAATTGGAGCAAAATAGCATTTTGATAAGAATAGTGATTAAAACTACATTTAGTTTGCTCAGTCATTGTTCTTCCTCACACAGTATGTTTTGTTTCTCTATCAAATTTTTGGGAAAAGGAAACTGTATGATGAAAGTTGCCATTAAATTTTTTTAATAGAACAATATGTATAGAAGAGTCAGGAGTGAAATTGAGCCTGGATATTATCTCTAACCAATTTTCTCTGAAGTAGCTTTGAGAACATTCAAAAAAACACCTTTGAAGTGATTACTTTTTTTAACTTACATCTTTTGTTATGTGCCTAAATTAAAGAAACAAAAATTGTGAAAGCCAGAATATAAGGGAGTTTATATTAAATAATTTACAAGATTTAGTTTTCTGTGGAAACATGCTTTTCCTTGTAATTTTTGTTTCTTTGTTGTTTTTAAACAGAAAACAATTCTGTAAACACCTGAGGGTATCAAAATTTTTTCCTTTCTGGTTTTTTTTTTTTTTTTTTTTTTTTTTTTTAACTACTTTTGTAGAATTGCCAATGCCACTCCTATCCCAGGAGATTTGCTGCGGGAAAACACAGATGAAGTATTTCCTGATGAACAGCTCAGTGATGGAGATAATGGTATTCCAGTTGGTGTTTCACCAGAGAAACTACTTGGATCCCCTGGCCATCTGCGTCCTCAGGAAAAAGATGTTTGGGAAGAAATGGACGCAAACAGAAACAAAATGAAACTAGGGATCTGTAAGGTACTGTCAAATCTGCATTGTGAAGACCATCTTTGAACAGTTTCCTGTCCCGGTAGTGCACATGAGATAAAGTCAATAATGCAATAGTACTGGTACTGATTAGCCAGAGTTATGGTAGAGCTAACACATTTCATATACCGAAACAAACAGGCAGACTATGGGTCTTGCGTCTCTTTATCGGGTCTCTATGATAAATAGCATACTGATAATTTGAGAGTCTTTGTAGTTTACTTATATTCATGTTCTCCATACATGATCCTAATTCTTGCTCGCTAAATGAAACCAAAGGAAATTTCCTGCATCTTTCCTGCATGTGAGAACCTATTCACTCAATGTAGTAAAAAGTCTAATGTTCTTCACCTGACAGATTAGTTGTGTGATTGGCAGTATCCATTTAATTTGCTCAGTAGTTTTGTCTCCATAAGGTATTATACCTTTGTAGTGATCCAGAGGTTCGTGGGCTAATCTTTGGAAGGTAATGCCACTTAATTTTCAAAAGCAGTCTCTGAGAATTGATTTCTGTCTCCCTTACTCACCTTCACGGTATTTCGGACAAATGTAGCCCTGTTTCTTGGTACAGAAATCTTTTTAACATGAAGTACTGATACAGAAATGTTCTTATCTAGGAGACCTGTCTAGGTTTTCAGCTGTCAGTTCTTGTCTGCTAGAAAAAAAATGCATTGTGGGAAAAAACAAGGCATGGTGCCTATTTTCAAATGTGCTTGTCTGTTGGGTTTTTCTTACCAACGAGGGAGAAAGGCTATTGTTCTGGTTTAAACAAAGGCAGTTTCTATTAATTATACCTGTAGGAACTAAGGATGATCATGATTTCCCAGCTCTAATAATGTTCCTTTAGTATACAAGATGGAACATGACTGGACTAAAACATAGTTTGAAGTCACAGAAATAGCTAGTAGATTTAGTTCATAGCAGTGTTGTATGCTCCAGAGGATCAAAGAGATAGCTTGGAAGCTGACTTCTCTTTAGTAAGAGCACTTGACTGTAAAGCAGACCAAAGATTCTACCAAGTTCCAGGTTTCAGGCTACTATTAAAGAAAATGTCAGAGATGGGTGTGAAATATCATGGTCAATTTAAGTGTATTACTTAGTTTTTGAGACCCCTATTCTCAGACCTATCCAGAACTAATATATTGCTGGTGTTTTGTCTGTTGTTGTTGTATGCTGAAGAGCATTTCTAAGCTGCCTTAGGTACGTCATGAACTTAAGGAGCATTCCAAATACAAGTTGTTTTTTCACATGCTAAAACCTTGGTTGGTATTCATCAAGTAGTACCTTGTCTTCCTCTGTTTTGCTACTCCTAGTGAGCTACATTTTTACTTTATGTTTTGCACAGGCTGCCACAGAGGAAGAAAACAGCCATGGGCCAGTGAATGGAATGCTTAATGCGCCAAGTCTCGGTTCTCCGATCCGTGTTCGCTCGGAGACCACTCAGTTAGACAGAGATGTTCCACTGGTGCGAAAGTTACGTTCAATTCACAGCTTTGAACTGGAGAAGCGTATGACATTGGAGCCAAAGCCAGACACTGATAAGTTTCTTGAGACCTGGTAAAGAAATTATTTTATTGTTATGCTTAGATCTCTCAAGCATATGTAGTAAGGATCTTTCCTTTGCCCCGTGAAGACCAGAAATGGAACTGCTGAGTATGCTGTGCAAGCTACAGCAAAGTATTTTTCATAATATTGTTCAATTAATGGATTTTACTACTTGGCAACTTCTTTTAAAAAAGATCAGTGCTAGGATACAGCTAAAGTTGAACTTCTACACTTGGGAATTTTGTGTTTCAAGACCAAGTGGTGTAATCCTGGTGTTTATTAACTTTTTCTTCAGTGGCATACTCCTGACAGTCCCTACAACTCATCCTAAGTAACAATGATGATATCAGGTGCTCAGTAGAGGTAACATGAGATAAGGTTAGGGAAGTTTACAGAAAGTGGAGCTAAGAAGTAAAGTTAGAAATCTGCCTGCATGCTGCAGGCTTAGATATGGTTATGCCCAAAGGTGTTGCACCAACAGAAAAAAAAACTTGATTAGAAGGCAGAGGTCTTAAAATGAAATTTGAAGGTAGAGAAGAGACAGATGTACAAAAATAGATTTAATAAGTTTGCCTATATGCAGAAAGAATAAAGGGAGAAGGACACACTGAAATCTGTCTGAAAGGCAGAGGCTGACTGGGAACAACAGAAGAGAGCTGAGGTGATGACAGTGAGAAAATCCTTCTAAATACTTCATAGGGGAGTTAGGAATCTAAATGTGTTTCATGAAGCGACTTATGCAAAGCATAAATAAGGAATCAAAACAACAAATAACATTCTTCTTGAAAGCATCAAATAACTGCTGCTGGACACATCTGTGTCTTCTGTTCTGCTTTGAGTCTCTGCTTTGTAACATAAATTAAGTACAGTGGACATCTGGTGGTAGCCTCAACCACTGAGTTTTTATCGGCTGACTATGCTCCCTTCTGGTAATTATATTTACAATACAATGTAATAGATTACAGTGAAACTTATAATGTGTACATTTCTGAGACCATCTGTCCATTTTTACTTGACATCAGACTTGCTTGTCTCAAATAGTGGAACTATTCATTATTGTTCTAAAATATGAGAACAAATTTTCATGTCAATGTAGTTTTCTCCTACTGAAAAAACTCAAATGTAACTTATATTATTTAATTAATTCTTAACTAATTCATATATTAACTTCTTTTCTTAAGTTTGGAGAAGATGCAGAAAGATGTGAATACTGCGGCAGAGACTCCTGTTGCTGCTGTTCCTCCTCTTTCTCAGAAAACACCCATTTCTGCTCCTACGACTGCCCGCAAGGACCATGTTTGGCACTATGATGAAGAATATCTTCCAGATGCCTCAAAGCCTGTGTCAGCTATTTCTCCAGACCATGCTGATGGTGTTATGAGCAATGGATTTGTAGCTGTTAACTTAAGCTCCTGCAGGCAGGAGGCTGATTCTAAGGAATGGGTGATAATAGACAAGGAACGGGACTTGCAGGACTTCAGGACAAATGAGGCCTTAGGGCACAGAATGACTGGAAGTCCTTCAGATGAAGAGCCAGAGGTACTACAAGTTCTAGAGGAGTCGCCTCAAGAAGAGCAATGCAGACAGGGTGGCTGGGCAGGAAGCAATGCCAATGGCAAGAACCAAGCTTCAGGGGTGGAGTTTGTTCTAGACATGGAGTATCATCCTGCTGCTTCTGAACAGCTTACAGACAAGTTGGAACTTCTGTCTGGAGCTGCTGGACAGCTTCTTGCGGCCACCCCAACAAGTCCTATGGAAGCTCAAGCGGAAGGAGCACTCACTCCGGTAAGAGAAATGGCCACTGTTTCATTGAACCTCTCTTTACTGAGAATTTTATGAGGAAAAAGCAAAGACAGTGACTAAAATAAAAGAGTGCAGAAAAAGTTCCTAGTTTCAGCAGATACGGGACTTGATTCCTGAGGAATGATCTTCCATGTTCTGTTATACAAGTACTTATAGTCACCCATGGAAGTGGCTATTAATTTGCAGGTATGGTCCATAGAACTGGCCTTTTTTTAAAAAAAGCTTATCTATCTAGCTAGCTATCTAGCTATCTATCTAGCTATCTATCTAAGGAAGTTTCTTATGCAGTGATTCCAAATCAGTGAAAGACACATGCAAACATAGATTTGTAATACATAAAGCTAAAATTACACTGGCTATGCTGTGCTACAGTGGTTAATATGTTTCATGAAAAGCCTAAGTGGCTGAAATTAAAGAAACAGTTACTTACTCTTACCATGATTCCTGTAGTGTTTGCTTTTGGAATTCCCTTTGTGTCTTCTTGTTTCTTCTGAAATTTCTAGTGGTCCTTTTACAAACAACCTGCCTTTTAACAAGTATTGCTACTTTTCACTTCTAAGATACTTTTACAATTACTACTTACTCCCAGATCTTGCACTGAGACAGATTGCTTTGTTGCCATTGCGTACTATTCTTTCTCTGTTTCTCCATCTTTTCTAAAGAATTCTCATTTGCATGGTTTTTGAACATTTACTTTTTTATCCTCTGTCATTGTTTGTAAACAAAGATTTCTTTATCTTTACTTATGGAGGAAGTGAGATTAGTGGATAAGTGATTGAGAATTGGTTTAATTTTTCCCATTTTCTCAGTAGATGTTGTACCATCTATGATCTAAAGGTCAGTTCTTTCAAACTCCCTTGAGCCAAGAAACCTGACTATGCTTTTTCTTATCACCACTTTTTGTGAGTTACAGCCAGCTCATTAGAAAAATAAACTTGTCCCCAGCTCCTCATTTATTATAGAGTGTGGAAATATGCTTTACAGGGAAAATGAGCTACTCAATGTAGTTAACTACAGCTGCACAGTAAAATTCCAACTACACCTAGGTTCTCATGAAAAATGCAAGATCTTATCTTTCATACAAAATTATATTTAGATATCATACTTTGAAGTATGTGGTTTATAGAAGATTCATTTTGTATGATTGCAAATGCAGAACTATGTTAAACAACAGAAGATTTCTGAGATTTAAATTGAAATATTAGTTGCATGAAAGAGTTTTTGGTGGGTTGGAAACTTTTAAAGATGAAAAATTAATTTAAATTTTTCAGTTTTCGGCTGTTCCATTCTTGTATTTTAATGTTGGTTTTAGTAAAACAGACAAAAATGAGAAATGCTTGGTCCTGTACAAAATAGTAATTATCAAGTGTTTTTATTTCAAAAGCTGTTAAAAATCCAGCTTGCAATTTGGTGTGCAAACACACTACTGCACTTTATACAAATGTGGCTTTTTTTGTGAGATAACTGTTCTACTTAAAACTGAAAGTAGGTGTAGTAGATATTACGTTCTACACTGCAAAGCATGGTCAATATCTTTATCTGGAGAGGAAGAAGCTTCAGAACTTGGGAGCAGAAACAGTTGTAAACCAAGTTAATTAACTGTAAAAAGTATTGGAATACTGGTTGAAGTAGATGCTGGGATGAGATTATATTTTAGTTTGGCTTTGCAAGCAGCTAAGGGATACTTGTCAGGACCTCAAGAATTGGGGAAATGATTATGGTTTATATTATCCTGGAAGGGCAAGTAGTGTTGTAAGGGCAAGATGAATGACAGGAAGGAACTTAATTGTTTTGAAGATGAATCATGTGCCATTGAGAATATAAATTGAACTGGAAATAAAGAAAATAGAAGTTATTTGGCTGATTTAGAAACTGGAAACAGAGTGTGTCTGTGCAGTTCATCTATTCCAACTGTGATGCATTCTCCTTCATTAAGGATACATAAATATTCCTTGAGATGGGTACTGGAACCTAGCTGTTCTTATAGGTGAGTGTCCCAGTCACTTCACAGGGAGAAAGTGTATATTTGATTCTTCATAGAGTAGTTCTCTTTGTTTGAGAGTCCTGGTGACTTTAGAGAGCTTCTTCCTCAGAGTATTTACCCACCTGAAAATGTTCTTTAAATGTGATCCTTGTTTGTACATCAGATGTTCTTGTTACGTAGTAATTTTTTCTGGGTAGCACCTTCCTGACAATAAAAATAATAGGCAAGGTCATATTTTAGTTTTCTGCTGATTTAATTATATTGCATGAGTTACTAAGAGCAGACTTGGATCCAAGAAACATAAATCAAATTACTTAAGTGTTACTAAAAGGGCTTAAAAATAGATGTTGAAATTATAGTAGTAGAATAACTTAATATAATTTTTTAAATAGTTCACTAATTTCAAAGGGCTCAAAACTGTAGGACATGTCAACATTCATGATCCTCATGCTTATGAATATACCTCCTATATGGATTTCTAGTGATCTGCTTCACTGTCACTTAGGAGAAAGTATGGTGAATTATGGGTTTTGAGCTTATTCAGGTAGGTTTGTTAAATATGCAAGCAATTACTTCAGTGGTGAATGAATAAAACAGTTTTCCTATAATAAATATTTTTTTAATTTCTTTTTTTTTACTTTGATGATTCTTCTTTGTTCTTTGTTTCTTTCAGGGCTTTATTGCTCACTGTTTAAGTAGTAAGTAGTAGCATGGATGTTTCTGTATGAGAAACTAACGCTTTGTATACTCACCCATAATTTTATTTTCTCCTGAAGGACAGAAATTTTTGGTCTGCAGTCTTTCCATTTGTAGATAAATGTTCTTCCTGAAATTGTGCGTACATGGACTCCTTGTAATTGTTGATAATATCACTTCTTAACTGTTTTACACCACATCAGCTTTCTATTAAGAATGTAAAGTTGTAGTGGTTAAAAAAGGAAATCTGAACTCAAAAAATAAGAGAGAAAAACGTGTAAGTTACTGACTCAGGGATGAGAAAGTTTCAGGCATAAAAAATTAGGCAAATTATTCTATTTGTTATGAAAAGAACCCCTGCAGGTAAGAAGTAATTTTCATGTGATCAGTCATGGGTTTCCAGTTGCAATGCAGATTCTGTGTGCTACCAGCAAATACCAGTTTGACCTGGCTTAGTCATGGACAGATGGTCACATGTGTTGAACTACTCAGAGTGTGCTAAGGGTACATATGCTGACTTAATGCTTTAATGATGGCTTTATGTTGACTTTGGCTGCATGACAGTGTGTGATTTGCTGTAATATCTGCTGGCACAAAGTTAATTTGTCAAAAGAGTTTGCACTGATCTAGACTAGTGGTGAATTTATACTGGAGCAGCACTTTGCATCCTACAGTTCTAGTTTTCTTTTCCTTGATCTGGTACTAAGAGCCTAGAGCTGAACTTTCTGTGATGTTGAATGATGGCTTCATTCATTTACTGTGTTTGTATTGAATTGCAAAGAACGCCATACAGTGCATTCACAAAACTTTGCAACATATATTTGTGAAGCAGATATTTCAGTCAATAAATGATAATGGATTTGAAGTAATTAAACATGAAACAGCTATTTCCATTTTCGTCTTCAGTTTAAATTAAACAACAGCTTGCTCTGGTCACACTTGGTTGACAACCTAAAATCACACAGAGATATATATATATATATATAGATATAGATATAGATATATGTATAGATATATAGATATATACATAGATAGATAGATAGATAGATATGCATGTGTCTGTGTTATAGAAGAGGGTTCACTTTGTGAATCTATTTATTTTTATTATTTGGAAATACTACTTAAATGGAAATTTTATATGTTGAGGTACTGTTATGTTTTGTCAAAAGCTTGTTCTTAAATTTCTATTTACTTCTGTGTTCTAAGTAATTTAATTTTCATATACCTTCTATCCTCACTTGCTGCTTTTATGAGACACTGGAAATACTTCTTCTTTCTCCAGTTGCAAGTCAGCTATGCATTGTGGGAACTGAAGCTTTAGGATTGACACTATTGAAAATACCTTTCGCTTAGAAATGAAAATGCTTATTAGGTGCTCTCAATTTCCAAAGAATACAGGTTAGAATTGCAAATACTATAGGAAACAAAAAGTCACCTTCATGGACCTTGCAGAAAGTTTCCATATCTCTACCCTTCATGGTTTTCTCTAAATGTAATTGAAACAAAGAATGTCAAACTGTGTATAGCAATCTCATTTACAGGTATTTAAATGTGTCACCATTGGACATTTATTCTGTTCTGGAAAAAGTCTTGCAAAAAAGCAGTTGATTTCAGAGTTGCCATCAGTAATCAATTTGAAAATGTGTTTTGTCTAAAATTATTTGTTTGGAACATTTTGACTTTACAGTTCCTAATTTTTTTCTTTCCTCTTATCTAAATGCTTCTGTAGTGTAGTTCAAGACGAAGCAATTGTTCATGGATTCTTCAGGCCAGTGTATCTTTCTAATTTGGTGCCATATTTGGGAAATTTCATCCAAATCATTTAGTATTAACCTTACTGATAAATCCTATCACGCACAGTTCTTAATGTATTGTGCTGTGGCTATAGTTGTAAAGCCTGCAATGGGTGTATATACTAAAAATATAGTCATCTGAGAGACACAGATGTGTTGTTGTGTGAATGTGTAGGTGTTTGCAAGGACCAGTCAATGATGAAGCTGACTGTGTTAGTTTTTTAAATTTGCCCTTGATTGTTACTGACTCATTGTAATGGTTGCAATGGTAGGACTCAATGAATCCATGATTTTATTTGCCAGACTAATGAGTCTATATTTCTAAGACTGACTGAATGAAGAAGCCAGCTAGAGAAAAGATGCTCATTCTTGATTTTGATACTGGATTTTTGAAAATGGATGATGGAAAATGTGAAGATTAGACTTAAAACACCCCTTAAATTATCAACTTTCAGCCTGGGAGGGAGGTGTGAGTATGGTTATCTAAGAGATCGCATTTAGGCAAGCATAAAAAAGATTTATTAAAATACTTTAAATATTTTCAACCTTATTTCCTTCCCCGCCATGTTGTTCTGACAGCTCAACTCATGTCATATGCTGCATTTCTCCACTCCAAGAATTTCAAGTCCCATACTCCGGACCATGAGCCCAATAGTGTATCTATCCATCCACTTGGACTCTCTGAAAGGGGCTGGTTTACCAAGGAGTCAATCAGCTGAGAGCCACTCCTCTTCCTCCTGCTCAACTGGTCGTAGGCAACTTCCTGTCATTCCTTGTGGCAACAAGTTCTCCCCTCTCATTCGCATCTCAAAAGCACAACCTGAGCAGGTGAATAAGCCTTGTCTTCATGAAAGTGACTGCATTGTAGCAGTCATCTGTGAAGTTGGACTTTTTCCATTGCTCTGCACAGCCTGGTAGTAGGCATATGCTAATCATACTGCTATACACAACATCCTAAAAATATTTTGAAAGATCAAGTTGGGGAATAAGAATGGATCTTGTTCAGGAATAGTGTCAGGAATACTCTGAGGAAGATATATTGACCCCCTTGTAAGAGAGGAATATTTAAAGAGCTGTTATTCAGGTTATGATCTGGAGCACCAAGCATCTCTGGATGTTCTGGAAGATAGATTCACTTCCTCAAAGGGATTTTCTCTTGAAAAAAGGTGGGTTTATAAATCTAGGAAAGAAAATTTTGCTTCTTTCAAAACTATGATTAAAATCTTTTTTAATGTGTTCCTATAATCAGTACCAGGTGAATTTTGAATTGGGAACACGTATTCAAATTTGGACTACCCTAAATCGTTATAATGTGACAAAAAAAGATCTAGAGATAGTCAGATTGTTATCTTGGAAATGAACAAATAATGAACTGATCCACTGCTTGCAGTATATAAAACAAAGATGGCAATTATCAGAGGTCATAGCTAATAAAAAATGTCACTAGAGAAAGGGGACTTTTCATAGTTTTGTATTTCCAGTTTCATTTCAATATGAAAAAGATTAAGGCTTGGAATGATAATTGAAGTTAATTGTAATTTGTGTATTAGTCACAAAAATACTGAGATTTGCGAAGCAGCATGAGCTTGCGTTGTTGGGTGAAACAGTATGACATAGCATTAATGCATAAGACTAACATATCATCATCATTTTACCATTAGTATTTCATTTGGATTATGTTTTATGTTGCCTTTTGTTTCCAATGTATTTTTCAGTATAAATATTTCTCTATTAAAGACTTTTTTCCTTTTTTCATCAAGAATACACAGGAGTAATGATATTAAAAGTAATCCATCAACATTAGTTACTTTCTAAATTCCGTAGGATCCATGGTGAGTGATAATAAGGAAAACAAAGTAGCTAGTGTACTTATGTCAGCATTTTGTCTCTTAACTCAAAAAGCAGTGGTTTTTTTCCTGCAACTCCTGACTGCTTTTTAGCTTAACATAAAGAAAATAGTTCTGTGCTTGATGTAAGGAAACAGATAAACAGTATCTCCCCAATGCTCATTATTGTGGCCTTGATGGGATACCAAAATACCACATTTTTCATGATGACTGTCATATTAACTAGGGAAAAGAATTTAGGAGAAATGAACTCATTAAAAGTTAATTAAGCTTCAGGTTTTTTTGGGATTAGTTTGTAACCCAGGATGCAAAAGGCTTTTTTTCCCCCCCTGTGTATCTACAATTTAAATTTTGTAATCAAAATCCATTGCAGGTATAAGTAGCAAACATAGTAAACTGTGCACAACACTCAGAGAAATAAGTTGGCACAGAGGGTCTTCTCTGGATTCCTTAGTACCCAACAAATGAACACAGCTGCAATATTAATAGGGGCGGCAAAGTGAGGCACTTTTTCTGTCACGTGACTGGTGCTGCTCCTCAGTGGAACGAGCATATGTAACATTGAGCATCTTCTTTCTTTTTACTGGGTAAGACCACGACTGTTGTGTTCTATTATAAGCTGTAATTTTGAAAGTCCTAACTGTGTTGAGAATTTAACTTCCAGTTTTTCATTTGCTGTGGAAACTACAACTATGTGATTGTTTAGTTCATTCCAACAGTGAAAGCCTCGTATACTTTATGGCTTACTGAAGAACTCAGAAACTCTTGCAAGTCCTTATCTTTTCCATAGTGCAGTACTGTTAGATACTTAGCAACTTAGAAGTTCCTCAGCATGAGAGACCAATATGCATGTTAACAACCTAAAGCTTTTCTCCAGTTAAATACTAAAAATATTTCTGATGTAATTTATATTATTCTGTATAAGTGTTTGGTACTGAATATATTGTCGTGTGTTTCCTGCTGTCTGAAATTTGGTTCAGCATTTGTAACTAACGAATTGCAGAGGTCAGAGATCTGTGGTGTTGAATTTAATTTCATGTATTAAAAAATAAGAAATTATACATTTGTTTCTGAAATCAAGCAAAGCGATTTTCTTTCCAGATTTTTGATGAATGAGGTTTTATGAACTCTAACCCATGTTCTACTTTGATGTCAGAGGTAATGCAATTCTCTCCTCATTAGTGCAGAGAGGGTATAGGATGTAGGTCTACCTTTATTTGTCTGATAGACGACTCCTCTCTTGCCATTCATATATTATGGAAGAGAATTGGAGTGCTTTGCTTCAGCTTTCCTTAGTTATTCAACTTGCAGCATGAAGAAAAGAGTATGGCAGCATTACAGATGACTGAAAACAAGAATGAGTTATTTGACTGTACTAGAATCTGAAGAGTGTGTCTAGAGTGCTGTTAGTATCCTTTTCATCTAGAACATGGTCAAATTGTACAGCTGGTTCTCTTGAAGCATGCTCTTTTTTTTCCTTTCTGTGAATTTTTCAGCCAGATTAGTTCTCTGAATGCTGCTCATTAGAGGGCTGCATAGAGTGTTGTGTGAGATCAGTGGTAAAGATGATGCAAGTACAGCAACTCCTGGCCAGGGCTGTGTGTGAAGATGCTGCTTAAGCAGCCATAGTGCTAAATGTGTTACTGTGTCTTGAGAAACAATCAAAACCAGTGGCCTCAGATTTTGATCTTTATGGTTTCTCAGCTCTAGTTCTACAGTAAGACAGTGAACAGCTCTTCTAGCTCCAGCAGCCATCTAGAATACTTCCAAACTGCCAAGTCTACAATACGATCCAGCCCTTAACAAAGGTGTTTTCCAATCTTGTCTGTCATACAGTCATATTTTCTTTTTTCAGTGTGCTTAACAAGACATGTACAAGAGGGCTAATTTTAATCTCATAATTTTGCAGTTATTCACTGTGTTGGGTAAGATAATACATATCTCTTAGATTGAGCAATTCCAATTAGTTGGCACTTAGACAAATGTTTTCTCGTCTCTCACATTTCTACCTTATTGGAATATTAAAAATGTATTTTTAATGATATAGTGATATAATTAGTTACAAAATGCTCTGAAATCTTCCCACACAAGATGCTATGGAAATGAAAACCATTACACTCATATTCATATTCTAGATCAGGAATAACATACTCATCTGAGTTGAAAAATTTACCTTAATTTTTAAGCCCCTCACTGAAATTCAGGGACCTATGGAAGAATAAAGTAAGACTTCTTGACATGTTCAAGGGGTATTTAGAGAAAGAATGCATATCCCTCGTAATTGTCATTTTATTTTGGATGTTTAAATTTTATGAGCCTGATACTAAATGTAGATTTTGCCCTTCTTTATGAACTAATTTTAGCAGGTTTCACTAGTCTGCAGTAGAAATAGAATGAACATTTACACTGCTTTTCACATTTAACAATCCCTTTTAGAACCACAAATAAAAAACCCCACAAATGTGCTCCTCTCTTGTTATAGTGTTCTTTTATAATTATTTTAAATTTGTTGATGATGTTAGAATGAAGTTGTTGTGTACGTTAGGATTGCCTTAGAACTCATCTAGTTATCACTCTGGTTTAGCGTTTAAGATATCAGGAAGGTATGTATTTGTCCAAAATCCTCTTTGGAATTTCATTTTCAAGAGATGGCACATTATCATATAAACGTGTCCTGGAAGGAAAAGAGAGAAAGGTTTTCTGTGTTCAGGGAGTCTGTGTTTTTACTGCTGCCATGGTTAAAGCCATGGTTTGCCTGTAGCAGAAGGGTTCTAATTTCAGGTTTTACATAATTGTTATGCCTCCTGTTCCCTTATCCTGATGGAAACTATATTGAGTCAGCATGACGTTTAAGTTAGGTTCTTCCCAAGAGGCTGCTACCATTTACAACATTTGGTTTAATCAAGGTAGATATTAAAAAATTTTCATATGTTACTTCTCTGTAGTCTAGGATTAGGGCCTGCCAAGTGTGAAATTTTAAACAAAAGTTTAACTGGGGACTGCAGTTACTACAAATGCCTGCAATGCTTGCAGTGCCATATATATGTGCCTGTTGAAAGTGATTCAGTCTTAAAGTTTACAATAATCTCTGGTCTGATGTTCTGTAACACTATGAATTACAGCCATATATAATCTGGAAATGGATTGTAAGGGATACAAAGGATTAGACTATGAAGTCAGGAGGAATGGTAGTAGTAGGTCAGGAAGATTTTGAAAAGTAAGAGATCTGTTCTGAATAGTAACCTAAGTGAGCTGTCTCCCAAGATGTTAGCATAGCAGTGTTTTACTGATGTGAAAATGACAGTGGCAGTAAATCACAAGACAGTGTGCTAATATGCCCTTTATGCTTTCCTTCAAAGTCCAGTTAAAATTTCTTTTTAGAGGCATAACGTTGTGCAAGGACGTATAAATTAAGTGATACAAGTAAAGAAAAATTCATGAAGTAAGAGGAAGCTGGAAAGATTCAGGGAGGTATTTTTGTTTGATAAGAGGCCTCAAAACCTGACAGCACTTGACATGCTTGCAGAAGTACCAGACTGTCTTGTAAACTTTCTTGCAGAAAATGCAGTATAATTCTCATCTTGGTTCAAGTACGAATTTGAGAAAACAGAAAATAATTAAGAAGTAATTCAGGGAAAGCAAAAAGATTCAAGACTGTGGTGGTAATAATTCTATTCGAATATTCTGGAATGAAAGGAGAACCTCAAACTGATTGTTCTGTATATTGTCTCAGCCATTTTCAGTCAGCTGTTGTATCACATAACTCCTGTTCAAGTATGTGAATTGCAATAATCAGTGTTATAAACTATCATAGTGAGCTCAGAGGTAGTATATTAAATTGATTTCCCCATGCTTTTCTTCTTGGGTGAATTGTAATCTTTTTTCCTCAGGTTCAGTGTTTTACATAATTGACATGATTAACTGTGCTAGTTTAAAGGTAAACCAGCAGGAGGAATGAATCTAACTCACAAGCAGATTATAAGTCAGAATTACAGTT
>JAWWEU010000158.1:27413949-27432481 GCA_035583155.1 Acropternis orthonyx | reverse complement strand
GTTCATGAGGGGGCCAGGTGGAACTCTTTTCTATGGGGCATGCAGTCTCTTTCCAGGTTCCACGGTTGAAGAGGAGATAGAAGGTGACCACTCTGAGGTGCAGGGTTGGTAGATGAAAGAAAAATTCCAAGATTTTAAATCCATAACATTAACCATAGTGATCTCTAGGACAAGTTTATATTTAGTGGTAGAAGAAAAGAAAGTATGAGGATCGTTTATGATTATTGATGGGGTTTTTAATTTTATGTATTAGTCCATGTAATATTTGTTTTGTAACTAGGTATGTATTGAACAGCCCTGAGATTTCTGTCTTCCTGACTTAGTCTAAATTATTATTTAAATTGGAGTAGTTTGTACATATCGGGATCAGCCCTCCTCAGACTCCTGTCTTTCAAGGTTTCACAAATGAGAGTGGTAAGACTGTTTATGGGAAATTAAGGCTACAGGATTATATAATTTAGTATTTAATTGTTTTAAGGAATTCAAATCTTCCTCTAATCTCTTTATTTTACATTACTCACTGTGTAATGTGAATCATGAAGTTATTTGTAGTGGCCAGCCTTGCAAATAAACTGATGGTTTAGCCAAAGAAATCTTGAAACGTGCATTAGGAGGATCACCCACAAGTTTCTTCCATTTCTTCAGTAATTGACTATTACATCTAAACTCTTCCAAATGAAAGCCTTTGGATCACTACCCATGGCAGATGAGGGTCTAGATGGTCTTTAAAGTCCCTTTCAACCTATTCTGTGATTTAATAGGATTCAGTTCTATACAAGTTCTGTTTTCTCATACAGATACACGTATTTTTAAAAATTGACCTTGCTCTTTTTTATCTCTTAAAGATTCTCCTGAAGCTGTAGCAACCCTTGCATTGAAAAGGACTTCTGCATGGCCGTCAATTTAAAGTTCTTGCATATATAGGTGAAATGTCAAGTCCAACAGGGATATAATCTAATCCTTCTGCTTTGAGAAGACTAATAAGGGGTTTATTGGCCATTTGAGAAAACAAACTTTTGTTTGTTAGTGAACACAAGTCAAGAAAGTGATATATGTATTCA
This sequence comes from Acropternis orthonyx, assembly GCA_035583155.1. Taxonomy (NCBI): domain Eukaryota; kingdom Metazoa; phylum Chordata; class Aves; order Passeriformes; family Rhinocryptidae; genus Acropternis; species Acropternis orthonyx. The sequence continues at coordinate 27,431,420 of JAWWEU010000158.1, read as the reverse complement.
TCTCTCCAAAACCTGAACCAAGGACAGTATTGCATTAAAATTTCCTGAAACCACTTTCACCCCGCTTGTAGCTCACAATTTCTAAGAGAGCTGGTGATTTTTCTCTGACAGGCCAAAATACCTTCTGTCATATGAAACTGAGTTATTCAATGTAAGTTCCTCTCTCCATGGGTTATTACTCCAGGACCCTCCTCCAGCACAGGTTTCCCACAGTTTCAGTGCTCTTTCTGGCATCCACCTGCTCCAGCATGAGTCTCCTCCAAGTGCTGCAGGTGGATCTCTGCACTCCTGTGGGTCCTCTGTGTGCTGCAGGGGCACAGCTACTTCACCACAGTCTTCACCACGCACTGTAGGGGAACCTCAGCTCTGGTGCCTGGAGCACCTCCTGCCCCTCCTTCTGCACTGACCTTGGTGTCTGCAGAGTTGTTCACATGTTCTCACTCTGCTCTTCTCTGGTTGCAATTACAGCTGCACCATAACTTTTTTTTTCTTCTTAAATGTCTTATCACAGAGACGTTACACCACCCCTGAATGGCTCAGCCTTGGCCAGCAGTGGGTCCATCCTGGAGCTGGCTGGCATTGGCTCTACTGGAATTGAGGGAAACTTCCAGCAGCTTCTCACAGAAACCACCCCTGGAACCCTGCTGCTACCAAAACTTGTCCATGCAAGCCCAATACATGTGTCCTGGCAGATATGCTTGGTTTCTACTGCCTGGTAGTAGCAATGTAGTAGCTCTTGCAAAAGCCCATTAAGCTCAGTACCATGTAGAATTTCTGCAACAAAGTGAAATGTCTTGTAACAGAGCAGAATTCTACCAATACTAGAAATAGACTACCACGAGTTGTGTCTTCTGCTATTAGTGCATCAAGAAAATGTTTTTAACCAAACTCAGACTCCAGTTTTCCCAGACTCAACTTTCTGTTGAGTAAAAACTCAAAATGTGTCAGATTTGTGAGGTTAAAAAATAGAAAGAAAGAAGGAGCTGAACTCTGTGTCCATGTAGAGAAAGATGTAAGGGTAGCCTCTTGATTTTTTTTTTTTTTTAATATTCTATATCAAATGATTCCATCCAGTATGTATAAACCAGAATTTAGGACTCCTCTTCACATGAGAATGGACTCCTCCCATGTCCATAGAGATAAAACTCCTGTCCCTTTTGTGTGCAATCTCTCTCTCTCTCTCTCTCTCTCCGACCTCATGGCTCTTTCATTTCTGTCTGTGCAGTGGCCTGTCTTCCATGGGGAAGGTGAGGAGCAGCTCCATTCCTACTTGATGGCTGCTGGGGGAAGAGGGCTTATGTCCCTGAAATGGGGAGCGACATGAATGCAGGTTGCCCATTTCCTGGACATGTGCTCTAACAATTGAGCTGTGTGCTAGAGACAGCACTCATCATAACCAACTGGTTTTTTTAAAGGGATTCTTACTCAATAATATATAGACGTTTTAGGAGTGCTTTAAGCCTCTCTGTTGGATTAGACCCATTAGGGGATTTAGATATGTGAATATTTAGTTTGTGAATCTCTTAATGACCTTAGGTAAGGAGATATTCTAACCAGGTTGCTTAGTTAAAACTAGGCATAAACTTCAGTAGAGAAAGTAATAACTAAAATTTGGGTACTCAGGAAGTTTTTTCTGGACAGAATTGTAGATATTATGGGTATGGAATTTCTGAATCTAAACGTTACTGTTGTCTTCTGTACTTGCCTAACAATATTGTTGTGTACTTTAAGATTTTACATTTATATACAACTTATTCTAAGAGTATTCAAACTAATATAAAATAAATAAAAAACCTACCTGTTTGGTTGGATCTCATTTCCAGGGGGCTTACTTGGTAACTGCAGCATTTTTTACTGACATGTTTGTTTTTACCTGCTACATATTTCTATATTGGGATGATAGACTTTTTTTTTCTAATTATATACATGTATGTTATGAAGTTAAGTATTATTTGAACATTGTGATTCATAGGAATCATTATGTAATCTACCTTGGTGATATGGAATTAAAAGCATTTTGATTTAAATAACACTCTTTATTTAAAAGTGTTACCTGTATAACATTCCCAAGTTTCTCATATTTTTCTTTAATTTTCCAATGCAGATAACAATACCCAGACCTTCAGTGGCATCCACACAGTCTGCTTCAGAGAGCTTTCACTATGGCCACCAGCTAGAGAGAAGAGAGCAGGATGGTCAGTCTGTGGAACACACCGTGGAACTTTCCTCTCCAAAGGAAAGTTTGCCAGGTTTGGTTGTGACAGAAGATGCAATTCCAGCTAGTGCCAGCAGACCAGATTTGGTACTTAATACCAGCCAAGAGGTGCTTGATAGAGAAGGACTTGTCAAAGAATGTGTCAATGTCCTGGACTGTGCCCAAAAGGACCTATCTGAACAACACAATGGGATACAGGAAGAGAATGAACTTGAAAATATTCCTGTAGAGGAGGCTGAGGAAGAAAGACTTCCAGTAGTTTCTGAGGATGCCGTTGAAATGCTAAGGAAAGAGCAGAATTCTTCTTTGCCAGGAAACTCAAAATCTGCAGAAGAAGAACCTCTAACAAATACTGAAGCTGCTGAAGAATCAAAGCCAAATCAGGATGAGGTTCTGAAGTCAATAGCACCCAAAGGTTCAGAATTGTTTCCCTCAAGAATTACTAATGCACATGTTAATAAACAGGCATGCAAAACAGCAACTCTTCAGGAAAATGGTTTTCATTCTGATAAGGAAGAAGTCCATAGCCAAGACTTGAAATGCCACCAAGTGGCCCTTACCACTTTTTTGCAGCAGGAGAACAAAAAAGAGAAAAATTCTCCTAGAAATGGAGAGTTGCTCCACTGCATTTCAGAAAATGAGAATTCTTACCGATCTAAGAAGGACTCAGTTAAATCTCCTTTTGTATTCAGGCAGAGCCGAATCCCAGTTTTAGCACAAGAGATAGACTCAATGTCAGATTCCTCTTCTGTTTCAGCAAAGGAAAAGCTTCTTCTAAAAAAGGCCCATCAGACAGACTTGGTGAAATTACTTATGGAAAAAAGACAGCTCAAATCCTTCCTTGGTGACCTCTCAAGTGCCTCTGATAAGTCACTGGAGGAAAAAATGGCTGCTGCTCCAGTACCATTTTCTGAGGATGATGTCTTAGCTTCATTTTCTAGATTGACACTGGACTCTCATTTCAGCAAGCAGAATGAAGATAGCTCTTTATCTCCAAGCAGCCCTCAGTCCAGGAAAAGCAAGATTCCAAGGCCAGTGTCCTGGGCAACCACTGATCAAGTCACTGGTTCAAGTTCAGCTCAGTTCTTTCCTCGGCCCCCACCAGGAAAACCGCCTACTAGACCTGGGGTAGAAGCTAGGTAATGCAGAGAAAATAAAAATACTTTTTCATGCTGGAAATGTATTTGAGCTAGACCACAGTTACTGTGCAGTATCTAATCCTGTAGAAGTTCCATCCTTTAACTAATTTTTTGAAAAATGCTGGGTTTCAGTTCTCCAAGAAATCTCGCATTGTTGAAGACTGAATGAGAAGTGACAAGAGTGACCCTGCTTCTCCTTTAAACCTTATACACCAAGATGTGTATTCAGTATTTTGAAACCTGCCAATCTATAACTAAATCTTTACACTTTTTTTAAAGACGGGTCACTTTTATGGAACTGCTGATTATTCACAAACCCAGAAAAATCTTAATAGTGTCTGTCATGGCCAGCTCCCTTGAAAATTAATCTGTTCTTAATGTAGACATTTTTAAGTATTTGGGTCTGGAGTCACCATATGGAGTCAATTAGAGGTGCTTAGATCATGGCTAATTAACAACTAATTAAAGGAGGGCAGAGTGAATACTAGAAGAAACCACCTTTGCCACTTCTCTATAAAGACAACCACGATCTAGATTCTTCAGTGCCGACATTCCCAGGATAAGGAGAATTTTGACACAAGGGTACAAAATCCTTTGAAGGAAGCTGTGGTGTACCTTGTCATCCCTTAAAATTGTGTCTAGTAGTGTACTGATGCTGAGCAGAAATGGATGTACCCCTCTGAAAAAAAGGCGATAAGCACTGCTCTTCAGTGCAGTGCTTCCAGCACCACCAGGAAATTTCAGTTATCCTGTAAACACTGAGGCTCTTTATGTGAGCAAGTTATGTAAATATAAATACTGTGTTGATCTGAACACAGAAACCAAAGCCTAGATCCGAACACCTCTACCTTACGGGAAAGTTCAGCTCCACATGTCTCTTCTGCAATGCAAGCTCATCCTTAGTTTCTAGTGATACTGTGTTTCTGTTTGAACTTTAGTAAATAGGTGGAAACAGAAATAATTTTTCTTCGTTTCTTCTTAAGGTTACGCAGATACAGAGTCCTAGGGAGTAGCAGCTCGGACTCAGATCTTATCTCTCGTCTGGCTCAAATACTACAGAATGGATCTCAAAGACCAAGGAGTTCTACCCAGTCTAAGAGTCCAGGATCTCCACATAGTCCAAAAACACCACCCAAGAGCCCTGTCATCCCCCGGCGCAGTCCCAGTGCCTCCCCTAGGAGCTCTTCTTTACCCCGTACTGCCAGTTCTTCTCCGTCCCGGGCTGGGAGATCCCATCATGATCAGAGGAGTTCATCCCCACATCTTGGGAGGAGTAAATCACCTCCTAGCCACTCAGGCTCCTCATCTTCTAGGAGATCCTGCCAACAAGAGCACTGCTGCAACAAACCAAGCAAGAATGGTCTGAAAGGATCTGGCAGTTCCTTCCACCATTCCCCAAACACTAAGACTCCGACAGGAAAGAGCAAATCAACCACTAAACTTAGCAGATAGGAACTGGGCCTTGACAGGTATAAAGTCTCCTAAGTCTGATGCATGTTGTGTCTGTGTACTGTGTATTTAAAAAAATAAGGAAAAAAAAGTATATTAAAAAAAAGTTGTTGAATCTGCACATTTTAAAGAAAGTAAGCATTGTAAACTATTCATAAGAAATTATTCTGTGTAAATAAGTGGCCAGGCTTTGCCTAAGAGCAGGCAGCAAGCAGATCTGTGAGAGGGGAAGTAGGGGTCTGAATAAGAATGACTACATATTCAAAGAGGTGCAATGTATTTAGAGTAAATAAAAAAATCTCAAAGGTGAGTGTTTTAAAAGGGTATTTATCTTAATGTTTTTAGTTTACCTAGATAGAAGATTCAGCCTAATTATTTAAGGCCTTACATACTCAAGAGTATGTAAGAAAACCTGAAATGCTTATTCCCAAAATGATATCACCACTTGGGAGATAAATACTGCTCAATCATGTCTTCGCAGTTTGCAAAAAGCACACAGTTTAGAAGGTGATGGCATTTGTACCTTATAAATTTCTTTCATTTTGAGCTGCACTCATCTCTTGAGTCACTCAGTGCTCATCTTGCCCACTATCTGTCATGGCACAGATTTTTTACCTTAAGGACTATCATATACCTTGTCCCTTCTTGTCACCAATGACATAAAAAAAAAAATATTACCATTTGCCGAGATGGTTTTGTATCTATATTATTTAGAAAGTTTTTAGTACTAATTAGGATTGAAGAAGCTGATTCTCAGTGCTATATCATACAGTTCTTTCAGAAGCATAATGGAGTTCTTGAAACCCCATTTGGTAGAATTTGGAAAAGCATACCTGTCTAGAAAATGAGAGAAAAGAGATGTATGCACTTCACTGGATGTTGCAGATTTACAAGAAAATGCAATGTAAGTTAGAAAATAAGTTAGAAAACGGAAGTACCTCTTCTTCCCCCTGTAATTCAACTGAAAAAAAGAACCTTTATTATTGCCAACCTTTGTTTTTCCATTAGTTATGGATCACCTAAACCACAGATCTTACTGTGCAAAGATGACTACTAACCAAGATTTGGTTTTTTGGCAATTTGTTTTCTAAAATCATGAAAGATGAAAGAGATATGAGGAGATTGTCTGCTTTGTGAACTTGGTAGGTTATAGGTGACAAATATACTTAGCACCCTTACAAAATCTAGTCAAGAATATTAATAGTCATCAAAGCAAAATAGGAAGAAATCTGAAATGTTTTTTATGTTGGATTCTCGTAATTCTTTTCCCCAAATATGTTTTGATCAAGCTTTTTTGACACTCAGTAAAGTCCATAGTGTGTAATTCTTCCACCTTTGGTAACTACTTAATAACCTCTTGTGCTCTACAGAATCTCTGTAGGGAGTGAAAAGGTATGGCACCTTTTGCTATGTTCAGAAAAGAATAGTAACACACAAGAATGCAAGCCTGAGAAAGATGCAGCCAGCTCTCCCAAGTTGTTCCTGTTGTGGGAATGCTGGGTGCATAGGAGACTTGTCGGTTATTGATCTGCTTGCTGTAGTCATATGCCTCTCCAGCCAGCATCTGTGCTTTTTTGTTTAACCTCTGCCAAATGAATACCTTTGGATTAAAAAGGGAATATTTTGTCTCTGAGCTAACACATTCTAATGCTGCATTAAAGCTGCCCTAGAGCTGCACTGAATTTCACTTGCTTTGTCAGGTTATGTTGATTTTTTTTCCCCTCTTTTCTTACTATGAGTATGTATATTGTTTCCTATACGTTATGTAGCACAGTGTGGAACCTTAATTTCATTCAGGTTTCAAGCACTACAGATGAATGCAATAGGTAGGGTATACCTGCGTTTTCTGAAGAAACTGTACCATTGGAAAGTCCTATTCTCTTGTATTATATTGTATAATAGGTACTATACCAATAATTGCATGTCCTCATGGTAAATTAGATAATATAAATATTTACATATATACATATATGTATATGCTTATATAAACTCATTCTTTCTCATTTTCAGTTGTAATTTATGGACCACAAATAATACAGTTCCCTTTCTGTTTGCTCCTGTGTACTTACATCTTCTATTTCCCCCTCAAAAATTTCTGGAATGCCCAAATTCTAATAGCCTTTATAACTTGGTACAAGACTGAAAGACTGCCGATTTCTCAACCAGCCAATGATTTGTCTTGCAGCTTGCTTTTATTTCTTTATAATTTTATGTGTGCATTTGCATATGGAACAAGAACAAAGACTCAAAAGTATTTTTATTTTTTATTACAAATAGGTCTTGTGGTTACTTGTTTTTATTTCATAATGTGAGTTCTTAATTGTGAATACTTGTCATATAGGAACAGACACTCAATGAATACCTAACAGATGAATGTGACAACAACAAATTCCATCCTTCCTGTTTTCCACATTTCCTTACAGTATACCATAAGAAAGAATTTGGTCACATTGGTGTGGCAGCCCATGATTATTTTTCCTTATTTCTGAAAAGCATTTATTATGGTGTTCTAAGCTTATTCCTACATCAACATGGTCAGTTTTACTAAGTACCAGCTTTATGCATCCTTGCCTGAAATGCTGAAGTTGAGGTGTTTGTATTTTCTCTCTAGTGTAGCAGGACCAGAAACAGGTAATTGCTTTACAGGTGAGAAAAAATATAACACCTAAGTTGGTTTTTTTTTAATGTTGTCATCAAAGTACAGAGGCTTGTCCATTGTTAGACCTGACTATGTAAAATAAATCAATGCTGTAGAAATTCACTAGTACTTGAACTACTTGCCAATGTTAAAATAGTAAACTATGCCAAAATGGAGAAAGAGATATCAGTCATGATTGATGACCCAGGTTTCTTTTGGTGCAGAAAAAGGTAACAGGACTGTATATACCCAGTTGCTTTTTTGCTGTGGATTCAACAGGTTCTAATGAGAAAATGATGAAGATATGAATGGAGGAGTGATTGTGAATAACTTATTTGGAACTACCTGCTCATCTTCAGTTTTTTATTGCTTGATACCCTCCCCGCAAAAGTTTACAGAATTACTTATTATAGTCTAAGCTAGAAATCAGTTACTGTAGTTAGGTAAGGGTCAGCTGATCAACTCATACATAAATATTAGCTTAATATTTCTAGAGGGCCTGTATAATCATTAAGGACTATGTAAGCTTCGATATTTGAATATGCAACTGACTGCAGAAAAATACCAATGTACATGTGTGTGGCCCTTATGCAGAGAGGGTGTATGAATGCTTTATGGAGGGTTATCCGCAGCACATTTTCAGGGACAGGGAGGATTTCTCTCCATTGTATAAAATGGTTACAGTTACTCTGCATAGCACACAGCAGCTTCCATTGGGATATTAGCTAGGAAACAGTAAAATTCAAGGAGCTGTTGCTTTGTCCTCTTGACCCCTCCAATTCTTTGGAGGGCAGTGCAATGGAGCCATGACATGTAGCAGATGCAGATGCTGCACACGCTTTTCCTCTTTATGGTGTTTTCTGTGTTGTGGCCAGCACTTTGGAACATTTTTTAAAGAAACTGAGGCATGAAGCCTTAAAACTAAAACAGAACTTGAAATCACTGAACGTTTCACGCAGACTTTTGTGCTGCAATATTGCATGGTAAAAGCAATCAAAGTTGCAATCTCAAAAACATGTATTAGTATTAATTAACCTCTTTATTAATTACAAATGCCAATTACTACTTAGGTAAAACCCTGCTAAAGTAAATAGATAGTGTGATACAGTAAAGCAATGCTGGCAACTTGTATGATGCTAGACACCTATCTACTATTTGAGCAGGATCAATAAGCATAGAAAATTTCACTGCTCAAAGGCAGAAGCAATGTAAGGTCTTAACTGCTAGTTATATGTAATTATACAGGAGGCAAACCCCCATGGAGTAACACAAGATATTCATTATAGCCACCAGCCACATCCTGTCTTGGGAAATCTGGACATATTCTTATCTTGAAGTCTGCATGTTTGAGATCAAGCTTTCTTGCATACCTCGCTAAACAGTCTTGATGTACAGGAGAGGATCTGGTCCTATATATTTAAAAATAGCTTGAAATATTTTTCATCTGAAAAAGTCTCGCAAGAGCTCTATCATCTACGATTTGTAGTATTATGGTATTAACTATAGCTGGGAAAACACACAATTTTGATTTTATATATATATAAATACATGTTTGTACATAAGTGTATCTACATATACACTTATATAGATACTGTATATTATACAGAAATATATATATACATACATACATATGTGTGTATATACATATAGATAGGAACAATGTCAGCTATTCCATCCTGTTTACTGGAATTCATTTGCCAGAGTGAGATGAGGCCTGTTTTGCTTTGACTTACTCTGGTCTCCTCTTCCTCTACTGCAATTTTCCTATGCCCTAATTCTGATTCTGTGTCTTTTCTGTATTACAAGGCCTGATCCTGTAGTCCTACTTGGGCAAAACTCCCCTAAGTCCTTCTTATTGCAGTAATATTTTGCAACAGTTGACTGTAATACTTCCTAAAAAAAAACAAAAACAAAACCAAAACCCTTTCATTGTTTCTTCAATGAGAATGTAGAGAAAGCCAGACTTACAGTACAGTCTTTTTCTTGTAAACAGAATTTTTCCATAATGAATTGGACATTTTTATGGAACACTAAGAAGCATAAATTCTGGTAAGAAGAAAATGATTATTCCATTTGCTTACAAGGGTATAATGGCAAACTAGGGATATGTGCCTCCAATTTTTATATATATGTTAAATGATAGAGTAATCTTCTGAAAAGGAATACAAGAATAAGAGAGTTCAACGTCAAACTGGTTTCTCATTATGGGCCTAGATTATATTAATTTTTTCATAGAGTACTGATCCTGTGAAGTGACAAAGGCCATGTCTGATTTGTCATTTTTAATGAGCAAAGGCCTGCCCATGACTCCCTATGGTGTATTCTCTCTGTGCTTTTCCACTGTTAGGACTGGTCAGAGAACTGTCAGCTCTATATATGAAAGCCTTGACACTTATCCATGATTCCTTTATTCAGCTGGTAAAAGCTTTGGATGCTCGTTGGATGGTGAACATGTCAGTGCTAGGTTAGTGGTTGAACTTGGATCTTGGAGGTGTTTTCCAGCCTTGACAATTCTGATTCCTGTTTTAGAAATTTTTGGAACAGGGTATAATATTTTTATTCTACTTCTTTTAGCTAATCAAGTAGGCAGTAAAATGGAGGGCTTTGTTTGCTGTTTTTCTTTTGGCTCAAATGTCATTGCTTGTAGTCATTAAAATTTTCAATAATGGTGAATGCCAGCAAAAGGAAGTGAGGTTCAGTGTTTTGACTGCAGGCCATGCACAGGCACAGGTCATACATTTTTTCTCTAGTACATGCAAATTGCATAAATACGCACCTCACATAAGAATACCTCAGGTGTCTGCTGGAAGCCAGTCTTCCTTCTCCCTACATGTAGTATTTATAAAAGAGAAATTATATAGAAGTCAGCCTGGATTATGTAATAATTGTCTGGAATTATATTAAGACATAGTCACATGCCAAAAGGTTTTGTCTCTCATTTTCATGTGGTGTAAATAATCATGTCTAAATAATCAGGCTTTTAAATATTCATCTTTGAGGGGTTTATTTGTTTGGTTGATTTTTGTTTTTTTTTTTTTTTTTTAAGGAATAATTCACAGGAGTTCATTTTTTCAAAGACTAATATATTATCTTGGCAGTTACTCTGGCCATCTGGTTTACTCTCTATTGATGGTAACACATTCTTTCTTACCAGTAATGACAAGCCCAAATGTTAGCATATGTCATCCACGTATTTTGCTTCTGTTTCTCCTCTACATGAAGAGCTTGGATCCTTGGGAATTCTTGCTGTTCTTGTGCAGGTGAAATGCCATTAAATCATTATAGGGTCCTGTTTTGTTGAGGCCCCTGATTAGGGGCTGAAAGGATAAACTCACTTCTTTTTTATTGTTATTATTATGACATGACATACCTTGATCTCTACTTTTCTATAAGTATTACTGCTGAGAGCCAGCTTTGGGCAAGAGTACAATGTGGTTTCTTCTAAAACAGTACCACAAGTGTGCTACTTGTGTGAAGTCCTGATCATCCACAAGTGTCTGTGGGAATTCAGCTGGAATTAATTTGATGTTTGTTTTGAGATCACTTGATCTTTGACCTAACTTTTATGTAAAGGACCTGTAGCACCAGCAGAACAGCTTGATCCGAAAGATGCAGTGTTATTAGTTTGGTCTGCACCCTTTTAAACCCATATCTGTTTCATGGCAGGCGAGGTCATAAAGGTTTGACACAAAATGAGGTGGGATTTTTTTGGCTATTCCATAGCTTTTTCCTCTGACTGGAGATATGGATTGGTTGCCAAGCAGTCTTCTCTGCATCCTCTTTACTTTTGTTGGCTAAAAAGCAAGATTGGAATTTCTTCCCCATTTTTAGCTTTCTTTCTACAGAGTCAGCCCAGAGACAAGTTGCGGAATTTGTGCTAACATATGTCAATTTTCAAATGCTTTCCTATGAATATCCAAACTAGTAAATTAAGAAAATCACCACCAATGCCTTCAGACAAGTGCTGACTTTTTGAAGCTGCTAATCTCAAAATCTCTGGCCCATACCACAGAGAATGAAATCTGCGTAGGAATTAAAAATACAATGTGGTCACCCCATAAGAAATCAAGTACTCAAGAGTAAAGTCTGCAGCTTGATTAAATTAAGTGGAAAGTAGTTCCAAGATCGTTTCTTACCATTGAGGAAAACAAATGTTGAGTCCTTCAAATTCTCTTGCTTAGTAATTGCAGTTCTCTTCCTTTCCTTGGAAATCTTCTAAGCCATTCTTTTCATTTAAGTTTGCTCAGGCACCCAAGAGCATAAAGAGTTAATGCCCTTGTAATGGTCATTTGTACATAAAGTTGTAATTATTTATTTTCTCATTTGTACCATATCAAGGCTTTGTACAATGTTTAAGTTTTGTTTTCAAATTATTTTGTATTTTATTTTTATAAACTGGTTCTAAATAAAATATTCATTCAGCATGCAAAACTTCAATTCTTAATTGTGTTTGTATAATGATTCATTAATTTATAAAGCTTCAGTTAATTTTTTTCAGCATTTTTTTTACTATTGTAACCCTGTAATTTAAGTGGGAAAAGTGCTTTGGAAGTGATTATTTTTTTCTCTGTTACAAGAAAGTAAAAATCAAGCGTGTCTTGGTACTACTGCAGCATGAATCAGATGTTCATACTGCAAATTGGAATGATTGGATCAATGGAAGTTTAACTGATTCGGTAGGTCCCTGTGTTGTATATCGATAAGAATAGAAAAACCCAAATGGCCTCCTCAGAAACCTTCCTTTCTATTATCCCTTTTGTACGTATTCAACTAAACAATAAATGATTGGCACAGCCAGATCAGGTCAATTAGGGTAACAATATGGTGGTTCTGAAAAACCAACTGCTGGTGGGTTTTTTCTCTTCAAAGCTGTAGTTTTTTATTTAGTCAAAGGCCACTATAATTGACTTCTTTTGGGGATAATCAAGTGTCTGGATGTAGTCACCGAGCTTTTACAGCCTCTTGAGGGGACCTGTTATCCTCTGTACAATACACTTTTGTGGCAGATAGCAGAGAAATGAGTGAACAGAAGTTGTCACTGAATCTGAGAACTTCGAGCTGTGGGGAAATGCAGTGATAACCTACCAGTTACTCTAGTTTCCTACAAGACCCTTTTATTGTTATTTCTGGTAGAATTAGGTAAAAGTAGAGTGTAATGTCATCACAGTTTATATTTGTGATTTGTGTGTCTGCAGGTCTTAGTCCTATGCTGTGGAAAATATTGCCTGCTCATTGCACAGCAGAAGAAATTTTTTAGGGAAGTCCAGAAGAATTGGAGAAAATTCCCTGGATCTCTTTCTCAGTATTACCACTGTTATGCCTTGTATATAAGGCAAATTAAAAATGAGCTCAGCCTTTGTTCAAATCATTGGTGGTATTTTCATTAAGCTTCATGATCAGGTCATTAACTCTTGTAATTTATACAAATAGCCCAAATAGCTTCACACCAGAGGAAATAAATTGGGAATTCATTTCCTCAGTAACAGTCCAAGGAATGATGTCTCACCTTCCGTTAAGAGCAGCCAGAAACTTAATGTCGTGGCTTTTGGATGGTGTGTGCTTTGGTTGCTCCCTAAAAGAACAATTACTTGATCACAGAAAGGGTGCATAAAGAAATAGCAAGCCAGCTGTATTATTTGGAAGATGAAAATAACAAATTTGTGCACTCCGTAGTGGCGAGAGGTAGCTCAGTTTCTTTTCTTGTTTAAAATATGTAAATCTGGATCATACCAGAAATGGAAGAATGATTTTGATCTCGCTCCAGTATATACTAGCGGTACAGGCTGGGAAAGAAGCAAGATTGGAACAAAGGGGCTGTGGAAGATTGATGTTGAGGGCTGGTCATTGTCTGCCCACCAACTTGTCTTTTAGTGGCTTGTCTTTAATTATACAGGAGATCCAATCTGCCCGTTCTGCTCTTAGGATCTTGCTGCACTTCTCTGTACTTGCACTGTAGCTGCCTCTCATTTCAATCAGTACTGGAGCATGAGAAAGCTATGTAGCAGACACAAGTCAGCGCTCCATAGAAATGCTGTAGTATGTGAGAGTCTAGAATTAGGTGCAAAAAGAATTGAAACATCAAGACACATAAGAACTGTCGCAACCTGGACAAACTCAAACTGTTACCCGGAAGGACCAGGAAAACTTTAGATCATGTTTTGCTAATCTACCTGGATTGCCATGGTAGCATTAATTTGCTTCTTTGTCCATGAAAACAAAATACGGAAAACCCTGCTTCAGAGAGTCAATCTGCACTCATAGGGGAGAAATCCATCCAACAGGTATATATGGAAAGCTTGTAACAACCAGGTTAATTTGGAAAGTGTGTAACAACATAGACTCAAATATCTGACTTAGAAGGATGTCTTCCCCATTTTTCAACCTAGCAATTTATTAATACCTGTCACACACGCAATCTCCTTTTGTTAAGGTAAACCTGAAGAAGAGAAGCTTCTCTTCTTCAAGGCATTAATCCCCATTAACAGTGTGCTGTACATGTATATTTTTTATTTTTGTGAGATATTTGCATATCTTACTCCTTCATGATACTGAAGGGAAACACTTGCTAACACCTTGCCTCCCCTGTATTTGCATGTTAGTAGGCAGCAGTGGTTGGCTTCTGAAGCACAGGTGTGTGAAATTGGTCACCATAAGGGTATAAGGGCAGAAGAGAAGTAGTGAAACGTGCCTTTTCATACGGTACAGTGTTCTGTCAAAGCTGACTGGAAAAATGACATACCTTGCCCCATAATTACATATTCTTATGCTTCTAGGAGAGGGACAATTGGGATGCCATTCTCTGAGTCAGTTGTGTTTGCTAAATTCCTGCAGCAGGAACGCTTGTGCAAACTGACTGTAAAACTAGAGGCAGCTCGTCATTGCTGTAAGTCAAATTTTTCTATAGACCTTTAATATTGGTGATAAATGCTTAAGAAATCAATCTGCATTATTTTCCAGGTCATTGGACAAAATTGCAGGGGAGAGTTTTTGTTTCCCCTCCTGTATGGACACCAGACATAAGAACACAGCACCTCAGCTACTTCTGAATTGTGCAAAGTAGAGCAGCTCTAACATATAAGCCTGAAACACATCTTAAGAATAGTGCCAGTGGCAATAATTTTCTCTTATTTAAATGTGAAAAGGAGGTTTTTCTTTTTGACATTAGAATAATATTACTTCTTTTTGCTTGTTTCAGAGCTGACACCAGGTTGCATTTTTGCTCCAACTCTTCCTCTCATCCTTCTTCTTCCTTGGGTATATAGTTAAGAGAAAGCAAGCGAAGATGGAAGCTTCCTAAACTATGCGGGAGCATTTGTTCTGTCTAGAGCGAAGGAGCCCCTGCCTCCTGTAATTTAACAGCAAATCTAACTTCCATTTCATGCAAAACAATATGGAAATTGTTTTGTTCTATTTCAAATGGTGCTGTAGTATTGATTGAAGAAAGCTTAAAAAATCTGGTAAAGATACAGCAGCCTGCATAAAAAAACCATGTGTCAGAAACAGGCATCACTCATTAATTACTAATTTTTGCCGTACTTCTGTTTTAATCGGTTGACAAAAAAAGATACTACCCTGCTGATGCAGGTGCATTTGACAAGCTGGGAATGAACAACAGCCAACAGGAACAACGCTCTATGAATTCTGATGATTACATTCATGTATCTACAGCTCAGTCCTAAACCATTCCTAGAATAAGCAGATATCTCATACTCTTCCTGTGATGCCTTGCACAGCTCAGACTTAAAAAAACCCAACAATTAAGCAAACACCCCCAACATTATAATTATTAGATAAAGGAAGTACTTAAAAACAAAAACCCTGCTTCTGAGGTTTGTTTAATCAAAGAAGTGACCTGTGGAAGACAGCTCCTGGTGGTCAGTAACCATAATGTTACTTTTTTTACCCCACTCTCATGCCTTTTTATTTTTCAAAAGGTGACATGAAACAAAGGATGATACAGACAAAAGTTGTACTCAAAATAAATGTTTGGTTTTTTAAGAGAGGAAGAGGATAAAGAAAACCGAAAATTATTAGCCACCTGCAACAGAGTTAACAAACAGGAGACTGGCAATTAGCATTTAATGCCACCTAATGTGAAATGTTTCCCACTGGGAAAAACACAGGAGGCAAGTCCACTTTGCTCCTTCAAAGTCACAGGCTGGAGCAGAACATACAACAGCACCTAACACCACAGTCAATTTACATATATTAAAGTTTTTACACATCTGCAAAGCAGAAGTAGTAGCAGCCGTTTGGATGTTCTTTCTTAACGGTTCTCAGGGGGGGCCTAGGAAACTCGGAAGGACCTGGTTCTTGTGACATGCAGCTGGAGCTGCAGCTACTGCTCCTGCTGCTGCTTCCAGCCACCTGCACTCTACCTCTGTCCTCAGCAGGGGAGGCCTGGGGGGAACCTGGGCTCAGGTACCCAGCTGTCGTCTGAGTAGAGGCAGTGGCATGTGTGGTTGGGCCAGTGTTGTTTCTCACATAGACGTTTTTGATAGCAACAAGTGTATGCGCCATGATGCTGATGCTGTTACTCAGATCTTGCATGCCTTGCTGTAGCAGCCGAAGATTATGGTTGACGCTGTCAAAGCCAGACTGGATCACCTGCATCTGGGTCTGCTGAATCTGCAGTAGGTCCTCTTCAGTTATTTCATTTTGGTCTGCCTGGAACCTGCCTTTTGTTTTGGCTTTTACTTTCCCAGAGGAACTACTGCCTGATGTCCCCAGAAAAGGCAGCTGTTCTTGACTAGGTGAAACCACCACCATGTCCTCAGAGCTTTCTTCTGGCTCTACCACCTTCACTACTATTTCTTCTTTGAGGTTCATCTTCTCAAGACTGGATTCATGAGATGGACCAGGATTGCCATTAAACCCTAGAGGAGAGGGGGGAGAGGAAAATAAAAGGAGAGCCAGTGAGAAACTTCATAACCTTGGTGGTCAGTGAAACATGTTCTCATCCACTAAGCACTAACATTAGTCCTTGAATCAAGACTCAACCTCATCCTACATTATCTTTGATACTCTTAGATAGGTGGGAAGAAAACCACAAATATGCATTCACCAGTTAACCATATATCTGCATACTACAGCTCCCTTACCAGCCCCACCACAGAAGCTGAGCTTGAGGTTCCAAGAGACAAAGTTCATTGCAAGCTCATTTCATGTTCTACCGTGCAGGCAGTAACCAGAAAGAGCATTGCTGAAACACTGTGATAGCAAGAAATCCCATGGTACTGATGGTGATCATTTCAACGTGCTAGCGCGATGTCTCTGGCACGTACGAAGTTATGTGCTCGCAGCACTTTGCGCTGCCCAGAACTGTGTGCTGCCATGGCTTTTTGCATTTGCGAGAGTAAGTACTTGTAGCGGTGAAGATCGACGGCCGGCTCTACCGGCTCGAGGATGGGCGGCCCTTGCGCGGAGGACAGGGTTTTTACTCTCGAGTGCTGTTTGGGTGCACTTGTATGACTTAGAGCACAAAGCCTCACAGTTCTGCGCGCGTGCGGGCACGCTCTGCGTTTCCGAGGAGAGAGGGCGGCTGTCCGAAGCGGGCATTCGCGGCAGGGTCGGTGCCCGCCCCGCACTCACCGCTGTCCCCCAGCACGGCGCCGGGCAGCTCCAGCGTGTCGATGCCGCCCGCGATGGGCACGGCGGCGGCAGGCAGCAGGGCGCGGCGGGGCCGGCGGGCGGGCGGCAGCTCGGCGGGGCCCAGCAGCAGGCCCAGGGGGGCCGGCGGTCCCCCGCCCTGCGAGAGCCGGCACAGCTTGCTGCGGTCGCGGCGCTTCAGGTCCCGCCAGCGCTTCTTCAGGTCCTCCACGTCGCGGGGGCAGGCGGCCACCGGGTTCACCTTGTGCCGGATCAGCTCCCACACCTTGCGCTTCTGGCCCGGGGAGGCGCGGCCGGGCCCCGCCGCGAACAGCAGCTGCTCGTGCTTCAGCACCTGCTCGATCAGCACCTCCGTCTCCGCCTCGTTGAAATTCGCCTTGCGCCGCTTGGGCGAGTCCTCGGCCATCCTCCGCCGGGGGGG